>PVKB01000676.1:0-133022 GCA_004027205.1 Ctenodactylus gundi
GTTTTATTTAAAATTTGAGGGAGATGCCAGGTATGGTAGGGCATGCCTGTAATTTCAGCACTTGAAAAGCTAAGGCAGGAGGACTGCCATGAGTTTCAGGCCATCCTGGGCTACACAGTGAGTTTAGGACTATTCTGGGCTACACAGAGACACCTTATCTCTAAATTAGGAAAGAGATTGAACTAGGCAAAAACATATGACTGGTATTATATGGCAGGCAAGTGCTCTACCCTGAGCTACATCTCCAACCTGGAAGAGCTTTTCTTTCTTTTTTTTTTTTTTTTTCTCCTCACCATTCCCACCACAGGCCCCAGCCCACTTTTTTTTTTTTTAACTGTTTTTATTTTGAGACAAAGTCTTGCAAAACTGTTGTGTTGCCTAGGCTGAACCTGAACTTGTGATCCTCCTGCCTTAGCCTCTTAGAGTGCAAGATTACCAGCTTGTGCTACTGGACCAGAAGAAGTGCTTTTCTTTCTTTTTCTCTTTTTTTAATTTTTATTGAGGCAGGGTCCTGCTCTGTAGTCCAGGCTGGTCCTGAGCTTACTATGTAGCCCAGCCTGGCTTCAAACTAATGGCAGTCCTCCTGCCTCAGCCTCCCAATGCTGAGACCATAGACAGCTAAACTCTTCTTAACCATAGGGAGAACAGGTTCTACTGTATAGCTGAGAGTCATTTTTAATGCACCTCACCATTCAGTTCCAGCTAAATGACGTGGAACCATTTCCTAGGTGAAGAAGAAATTGAAACTAAATTCCCATGCATTTTTCTTAAGTCACTGTCCTAATCAGACATCAACTGCTGATTTGATGACCAGGCGATCCTAAAAAAAAAATAGTGAAAAAACGATTGCACTTTAATGATCAAACACACTGTTAACTATTTTTCAAATGAAACATTAAAGAAAGGGCTATCGACATTTTCTTGAAGTACTTCAAGACTGCCTTTTAATGCTGACTCTGAAGCTATCATTTCATTCATAATCAAAATCTTATACATACCAGGTACTCTACCACTATTCGAAGAAGTAGCTGTGGTTTTTGTCTGTTTGTTTGAGAGAGTCTCGCTCTGCAGTCCAGATGGGTCCTGAACTCACAATGTAGCCCAGGCTGGCCTGGAACTCACATCACTCTTTGTGCCTATCCACTTTTCTCTTTTGACAATGAACAAGATTTGTTTGTTTACGATACTGAGAATCCAGCCCGGCGCCTTCATTCTAAGCTACATCCCAGACCTTTTTATTTTTGATTTTGATACAAAGGTCTCACTTATGCCCAGGCTGTACTCAGATGTGCGATCCTCCTGCCTCAGCCTCTATGGGTGCTAGGATTATAGCCCTGGTGAACAAGATATTTCAAAAGACAAATGTGAACAGATTTAACAAAGTCATGCCAATTACTGTCTAAGTTCGGTTTAATTAGGTATTTAAAAAATAATTTCCAGGACCAACAACCAAAAAAGATGCTCCTGAAAGCATCATGAAACTTACAACAAGATAGAAGAGCTGACACAAGATGTATATCCCTTCATGGGTGCTAACAGATACTTAAGTAGGTAAGCCTAAGGTCCCCCAAAGTCACTACCAGTTACTAAAATCAGCAGATATTCAACTTGAAAAGCTAAGATGACCACATAATTCAGTTCTACAAATTCAAATCCAATTAAAGAGGTTGGCCAGCTACATCAGTATTTCCACATAAACTATTTTGATCCACGGAGACAGGCGAGCCTACAAACACCTGGCCCAGTGTACACAAGGAGTGAGATGTCCACCCTAATTCCAGTCATGTCCTTAGCAACAGTCAGTCCAGAAAATGGTCTCAAGTAGTTGTTTAAGGATATGGCAGAAAATGGGACGGGAAGAATCTGCATATTTATAGCTCCACAAACACATGTAAGTATGCATTTCCACACATGTGCACAAACACAATCCCCTCACCCCAAGCTTCTCTAACTGCACTACAGTGGTCATATTTTAAATTATTTTAAAATCCTATTTTCATACCTAGTTCTAATATCAAAGAAAATCAAAGTATATAACAAGATTGTCAACAAGACAACATTAATTTTGACAAAAAAATTAGATTAAAAAATCTAATGGTAGAAGGTCTTAATGAAATAAATTTACTGGTCTTAGAAGTATTACCAGTATCAGAAAATTAAATGTGATTCTTTGAAACACAAACCCATTTTTAACTTTTTATAATATTTTCACCTTAGAAATAGAAACATGTGAGCAATACATGTTCCGATGAGTGTGTTATACAAGATCTGAGTTCTACAGATCTGCTGGGTAATGTCCTTGAAATAAAGTGTGTTGTGACAGGAAAAAAAAATAATAATTATAATCTTTTTAAAGGACTCTGAATAGAAAATTTATAAATTCTTGTCTCTTATGATCCATAGAAATCCAAGCACAGTTTCATTAGGTTCTGCAATGCATTTGTTCTATGTAAAATTTTGCTGGGTGTGGTGGCACATGCCTGTAGTCCCAGCACTCTGGAAGGATGAAACAGGAGGATCAGAAGTCTGATCCCAGCCTGGGCAACTCAGCAACTTAACGAGAGCCTGTGTCAAAACAAAAATTCTAAAAAGGTGGGCTGGAGGTGCAGCTCGGTGGTTACAGCGCTTTCCTCCCAAGTACAAGGCCCTGGGTTCAATTCCCCAGCACAGCTGGAGGCACAGCTCAGTGGTTAAAGTGATCCCTAGCCAAGGCAGGGCCCAGCACCACACGAGCAGATGCAATGGTGCACGCCTGCAGTCCCAGCACTCAGGAGGCTGAGTCAGCAGACTGCCAAGCGTCTAGACTATATGAGTCAGAACCAGCCTAGATACAGAACACCATGTCTCAAAAATAAATAAATCAGTAGGGCTGGTAGCTCAATGCAAAGGTCCTGTGCTCAGCCCTCCCCCCCACAAACGGTAGAACTTTACCTGTGTTACACAAGGCTGCAGGTAGTGGGAAGAGTGGTCTCTGTACAAACTGATGCAGGGGCTGGTTCTTGATGGTGCACAGATTCATCACATGACTGAATCTACATTTAAAAACAAACAGTAAATCACGTATTTATTTATTTAATAAATGACATTTTTTTGAGACAGGGTCTTGTTCTAAAGCCAGTCCTGAACTCACTATAAAGTCCAGGCTAACCTTGAACTCACAGCAATCCTCCTGTATCAGCCTCCCCAATATGGGGATTACAGGCCTGTGCCACCACCCTGGCTTATGTGGTGTGGGGGAAGGAACCCAGGGCCTTGTGCTTGCTAAGCAAATGCTTTAACCACTGTGCCATTCTTCCAGCCCTGGAAAATGACATTTTAAGAGATCTACTCTTTTCTCTTTTAAAGTCAATTTCTACTCCTCATGTATAATAAAGGACCTGTCAAAAAATTAATTTCATGTTTAGACTTGGGTCCCGGCCCCAAGAACAGCAGAGAGAGAGAGAGAGAGAGAGAGAGAGAGAGAGAGAGAGAGAGAGAGAGTTTGTAAATGTTTCAGAAACCTGAAACTTCCAGTCTCAAGAACTTCAGATAATGGTACTCAGTCTGTATTTTAGTATCTCAGAGAGTCTAGCAGAAAGTATACTATCATCCTCCAAACAACTAAAGCAGTCAACAGTGTCTACATACTTTTGAGTGGAAACATATATATTGTCACTTATCTTTTTTCCTGGGATACCAGGGGTCAAACCCAGGGACACTCTACCACCAACTTACATCCCTATCCTTTTTGTTTACTTTTATTTTCAGATAGGGTCCCAAGTTGCCCAAGTTGGCCTCATGCTCCTCCTGTCTGTTTCCCAAGTAGCCGGGTCACAGGTGTGCACCACCAGGCCTGGCATACAACTGTTACTTCATAGGAGCCACTGAAGAATTTTAACCACAGGTGTCACTTCTATGGTCATAATCACTTTTTTTTTTTTTGCGACAGTCTCGATTTGTAGCCCAGGCTGTTCCTGAACTCACTATGTAGCCCTGGCCACAGCAACCCTCCTGCTTCAGCCTTCTGAGTGCTAGGATTACAGGCGTGCGCCACCACGCCCAGCGTATGTGATGCTGGGGAGTTGAGCTCAGTCAGGCCCTTGCGGTGCCATTCCCTCCAGCCCACACATCACCACTTTTAAAAAATAAAATCTGATCTTCTCCTAAACAGGAAACTACAAAAGGGCAGCATCACATTTCCTCTTATAAAAAACAGAATTTTGAACTGGGGTCTGTGGCATGGTGTGGTGTGGTAGCCACCTAGTTTGCACAAAAATAAAAAAAGCAATTCTGCTTGTCACAAAGAATGAGTGAGCAACAAGCACAAGCTTCCTGCCTTCAGTAATCTTCAGTGCCATTTATAAGCAAAAAACCAACTTTACTGAAATAATTGTGGGCCTGTAACCCAGTTTCTTTAGATACTACAGGAGAGACTAAAGACCAGCACTGAGAACTCAGGGAGCTAAAATAAGCATTAGTGCATTAGCAACACTGAGGAAATATTAAATACAAAGGAATCTGTGAAGCGCTGGCTTCCACTAATCCTGCCTCCAAACTCTTGACCCCAGAAGGCCTGTCACCACTTCAAAGTATGACTCATTACAGCAATCACGACTTCCTCGTCATTTGCTAGTATGTCCTTCTTACTATACTGGAAATCTACTAAGAAGAGAAACAGGTGGCACCACAGTCTCAGTTCCTCATCTCTAAAATTGTTTCCTCACACAGCGTGGGATGGTACCTCCACAGAACCGAGGTGACGAGCTTGGCGAGCGCCAGGCCAGGGTGCACTTGTTCACCTAAGGGAGCTACTACCACCATCATTCTGGAACGGCTAGGACACAAGTCAGTGCTCAATAATCAGCCTTATAGGAAGAATGGCGTTCAAGGCCTCAGGTGGAAACACCTCACCTTTGGCTCATCATCTCCGTGTTCCTCTAACTCGGGAATTTGGAAATAAGCCACACTGGAAGACCAGTAATCCTGCTCCTCCAAAAGCCAAAAGGCAGCGGAGTGGATAAATCTGAAGCACATTCCAGCCCAGACAGGCTTTTAAAAATGAGCTAAATTACTCAAGGAAGGCGTCTGAAACATCCGAGGGGCGGGGGAGGAACTAACGTACCGTTCTGCCGTAAACTTAGCAGTTTCAGGAAATGGCTTAAACGTCAAGAGCACCACGAAAACTAGAATGTGTAATACTCAAAAAGGTCAAACTCTGCTGGGCTTTCTTCTCCAGAACTAAAAGAGGGTCCGACATTTACGTACGTCCCCTATCTAAATGCTGACAGACGTCCTCGTGAAGGGGCAGCCCCAAGGCAGAGCTCGGGAAGGGGGCAGACGGGGAAAGCAGTGGCCTGGGGCGGCCTGCGTGGCGCACCAGGGGACTCGATGCCCCGACGCCGCATCCCTCAGAAGCGGGGACCTTGGCCCGTCACTTTCGTCTCTCGGGTGCGGGCGGCTCACTTTCCGTCCAAAAGTCCGAGGGTAGACAGGACGCCCACGCCGGGAGGGCCGCACAGCCCGCACGAGTCCGCCCGCCGAGGCGGGCGCCACTGCAGCGCCGCGGGCCAGACAGGGCTCCGTCGCAAGACCCTCCCCTTGACAGACGGTCGGCGAGTCGGCGATCGCTCCGCGGGCTAAGTCCGGCGACACCCCCAGTTCGCGTTCCGGGGCCGTCACCTACCGCCCGCGCAGCCCGGCGGCAGCGGCCGCCGCTCCCCAGCCCCGACGGGCGGCCTTCATCTTAATCTGGGCCAGGCGTCGCTCCCACGCAGCAGGGCGGCCACCTGCGCAGGCGCAGACTCTCGGGAAGCCGGGCGGTCGCCGGAAAGAGCGCATCCTACAGGCTGCGGTGCGCAGTCCCCGCCTACTTACTTCCGAGGCGTGAGACAGGCTCGCGCAGGCGCCCTCCTGGAGACACGCTGCAGGCCGCACGCAGGCGCAGAGGTTGCACTTCTTTTTTCTTACCTTGTAGTTGGGCGTTTACCTGCCTGCCTCAGGTCCTCCTCTAGAATGTTTCTCCCACCCTTACCGCCTGCCCTAATCCCTATTGTGAAAACGCCCTTTCTCTCAGGCTCAGTCCAGTACTGGCCGTCTTCTTTTCTGCCTAGAAGAGTTTCCAGAATTTCCTTGGTTTTGATGACCAACAGTTGTGTACTTTATAAAAGTCCCTCAATGGGGACTTCTGGTTAGAAAGCGGTAGGGTTTTTTTGTTTTTGTTTTTTTTGAGGACTTTACAGAGGTGACGTCTCGTTCTCATCCCAATCAAAAGGACTCACTATCTGCATGACCTGTCAATGCCCGTTGTTACCTTGACGTGCTGAGGCAAGCGGTGCCCATGAGGTTTTCCAATGGGAGGTGACCCCTCATGCCACATATTCCTCTTTGGAAACACAGCCTGTATTTAAGGGGTGTGGAATTAAGCTCCACTTTCCTAGAGGAAAGCTGCGTCCATTAGTTGAAATTCTTTGTGATTCTTCCCCACTTATTTATTCAGTTTTTTAATATATGTAAGTGGGGGCTCAGATATTTTTGTGCTATAATCTAATACTATGACATTTACTTTATTGCTCCACAACCATTCCAGCTTTCACCCTGGGAATCCTTTTAGGTTGGCTCTTGTGTCCCTGTGACTTTTTCCTTGTCGTTCCCCTGTTCCTCCAACGGCTCTCCCCAGACTGCGTCTGCTTTGCCGCTAAATGTAGCTGCCTGAGCGTTCAGCCATCCTCAAGCGCGTCCCTCATTGACCCTTTGGCTGTGCCTCTCATTGGCAAGTTCTCTGGTATTCGCTTTCCGTTTCCGTGTACTGCCCTAGGGCTGCATTTTTATGAACTTCCAAGCGATACATAAGAGATTGGTAGTCTCAATTTTGGGGATTGAGCCCATGTCATTCACACTGCATCATCTCTAGCCTGGTTTTTGTTGTTGTAGTTGGCGGTTGCTTGGTTTTGTTTGTTTGGTTGGTTGCTTGGTTTTGTTTAAGACAGGGTATCACTAAGTTGCTAAATTGCCCAGGCTGGACTCAAACTTGTGAACTTCCCGCCACGGGCCTTTCAGAGTACAGGGATTATAGGCCTGCCCCACCTGGCCGGCGGAAATAAACACAAATACTAAATTTGTCAAGAAAGTCCCTTAATTTTAAAGTTAATGGGTTGAGAGAATTACCACACGGTGGGCCACTATTACTGGTGACTCAAATCCAGCTGTTGTAGCAAATTATGATTGGAGGTCAGACATGGGTACTCATTTTCACCGTGTGAACACATCTGTTTCCTTCTAGAGTGTTTGAGGGGAGAATCTCTTTCCTTGTCTTTCTGCTTCTAGTAGCTATGTTACCTGTATTCCTGTGCCTTCAAAGTGCACCTTCCAAGCCCAGCATGGTGGCATGTGGCTGTAGGGCCAGCCACTCCCAGCTCGAGAGGCATTAGGATCTCTTCAGTCCAGGAATTAGAAGCCAGCCTGAGTAATTTAGCAAGAACCCCTCTCAGAAAGACTGAAGAACTTAATGCATCCTCCAGTATCTTCTTCCAGAAGATTATTACAATACTGCCTTCCCCAACTGCTGCCTTCCCCTATGTCTCTCTTATAGGATGCTTGTGCATATCTTGGGCCCACCTAGATAACCCAGGATAATCTCCTCCTCGAAATCCTTAATCACATCTGCTAAATCCTTTTTACCATATAAGGTAACATTCTGAGGATTAGGATATAGATTTGTGGCTAACTCCTATTAGGCTACTCTATTAAGCCAATTTATTCCCTGGATCAATTTCCTATGCAGTCTCTTTTCATGTTATTCTAATTATTTTCATTGGGCTCTAGCCATTTCTATAATTTATATATAGCATAATTTATAGAATATTTATAGCCAATTTTTGGATCATTTTAAATTTTACTCATTTCTCTGTGTGTGTGTGTGTGCATGTGTGTGGTACTGGGGATTGAGCCCAGAGCCTTCACACTGAGCTACATCACCAGCCTATTTTTACTTTTGATTTTGAGACATCATCTCACTAAGTTGTCAAGGCTAGTCTCAAACTTGCAATTCCCCTGCCCAACACCCCAGAGTTCTGGGATTACAGCCCTGTGCTACAGGGCTAGAGGAATAGCACAGCAGTTAAAATGCTTGCCTAGCAAACACAAGGCCCTGGGTTTGATTCCCCAGCACCACATACAGCTGGGTGTGATGGTGCATGCTTGTAATACCAGCACTCAGGAGGCTGAGGTAAGATTGTCCAAGGATTGTCAAGTCCAAGGTTAGGCTGAGCTACGGTGAGTTCAAAACCAGCCTGGGCTACAAAGCTAGACCCTGTCTCAAAAAAGCCAAACAAAACAGATCTGCACTACCACACCAGCTTTCTCACATTATGGATTTTTTTTTTTTTTTTGAGGCAGAGTCTGTCTCTGCCATCCAGGCTGGTCCTGAACTCACAGCAATCCTCCTTCCTCAGTGGCACCGCCCACCCCCAGCTCAGAGTCCTAGGGTTACCGATGTGTGCCACCATGACATCTTATGTGGCACTGGGGAATGGAACCTGAGGCCTTACGCTTGCTAGGCAAGCACTTTAACTGCCACGTTACTCCTGCAGCGCTTGCAGTATAGATTTTTTAAAGTTCTTAAGGACCACTTCTAAGATTTCTCTCTTTATGTGTCCAGGAACATTACAAATACATCCCTATGCTTTGTACTATAGATGCCTATAGATTCTTCCAATCCTAGGAATACTTCATCTAAGAAAAAAAAAAGCAAAGTGTAAGCCATTTAATTAGATCCATTTTAATAAAGGATATAGGAGTTTACAACTCAATTTATTCATAAAACTATCAGAAACATAAGATAGATCACACCGAGAGTGCAATAACATAAATCCAATAGTCTACAAATGAGAAGTGTCACCAAAACTGTTAAGATTGACTTTATGATTTTCCCCTTCCTTTCTCTTTGTTAACAGCCCTTCAGATCGTCTGCACATTGATTTTTGAGGCCCGATGACCTCGATCCTACTGACATCAGGACAAACCCCCTTACTCAGTCAACTCCAAATACAGTCATTGGGCTAATTTCTTCTCCAGACTGAGTATATGGTCCTTGGCCTTTATTATTTGATTTCTGTCTCCTAAAAAAGAAAACATTTAATGTTCCCTCATTCAAAGTTATGCCTTGCAGGTCTTGCGCCACCCGGTCACTACTGCCCTCCCAAATGCCACTCGCAAGCCCTTCTGAGTCTTGCTTTGTGCATCTGCTTGCTTCAGAAAGAGGACAATGAACAACCATTTGTCCCCACCTCCACTGAGAACAATTCCACTTCTAACTTTGAGGTTTTGGCAAAGGGAATTGAATTTAGTAATGCTGGATTCTTAATGGTCACTTCTTAATATTATCTGGATGTTTTTCTTAGGAGGGCTGGAATTCATATCATGCAAGAAGGAATGGGCTACATGTATGAGCATGCACACACACACCTCTCTCTCTCTCTCTCTCTCTCTCTCTCTCTCTCTCTCTCTCACTCACTCCATTCACATTCCTCAAACAGGAATCTTTGGCAGACTCAGAGAATATAACTAAGTAGGCATTTCTGCATGAAAAGCTGCACTGTTTCCCTTCAACCCCTCAAAGTCTAATCTATCCCTTCTTCATTTTTGGTGCTAGGGATTCAACACAGATATATATTCAACTCACATATGCTATGTGTGCTACCACTGAGCTACAATTCCCCACCAAAAGCCATGCTAATTTAACCAATATTAGTAAAAACCATTTCTGCAATTCCTTGTCCAAAGGTATCAAATAGATCCCTGTAGCTTGTACACATATGAACAACTTGTACATTGTTCAATTACAATGCAATACAGGTAACACTGATTTGATTTCAAGACTATCATTACTGTAAACTCACAGTGGTGTCATACATATTTAGATAACCTGGGATATAGCTCAGACTAAATTTATGGAATTACAAGTTACAGAAATATCGGGCTAAGCCATGCAAACATTTAGCCACTTTTATCAACTATTCCAGAGTCCCTTCACACATCTACTTTACCCTGCACTCGAGAGCATTCCGAGCTGTGTAAAATCAGGGTGCAGTGCTGCTTCTGGGTTGTGTCTCCACAGAGTAAAACTGGGGTCCAGCCAGCCTTCACCCTTCTTCTAATCCAAGAGAAATGGAGGTGAGCCTCTCACTGTTCTTTGGTAAGATTGTCACAGGTTGGGCTAATACTTCAGGAACTGTTTATAGTAACATGGGAGGCCATATAAGAGCTAAGCATGCTTTCTACCAGGCACTTGCTGGTGTGATCAAAGGAGAAGGAAAATGAGTATGGAACTGAGGTGGGCACCAGGACAATAGAGGTGAGCTAGGGGCACTTCCCAAAGACATAATAAGCCAATGTTCAGCCAGATACTATTTTTTTTTTTTTTTTTTAGTATTTGGAAACTCTTCCTTTCAATAAGTTTTCAAGTGTCCTGGTAGTTGGAAAAAAAAAAAAAAAACAACTAGGTGACAAAGGCAATAGGAAAAAAGAATTCAAATTACGTGTTCATTTAAAACATTCAGTGTTTACTCCCTCAGGAAAGGATTAGAGGACTACAACTCGGGCTGGTTGTGGACATCACCAACGGGTTCCTGTGACACTCCTAGATACATTTACATCAAAATAATTTTGGTTCTGAATTTCTCGGCTAAAACTGCTTCCTGACCAGCAGCTATTTTAGAGTTGGCTGGGTTCATGTTCTTCAAATTCAACTCCAAAAGACACAGCGGAGAGTAATGAGTTTCTTTTTATTAATGGGACCCAATGACTTGATTTTAAGTTGTATCCTTCCTGCTTGGAAGAACACTGGATATCCTCCTCCTCTAACTTCCTGTGTGGTATAATACATACATATTATATACTCTGATACATGTTTTGATTATTTTTCTTTATGGAAGAAAATACTTTATCATCAGGTCATTCTGGCAATGATACTTCAAGCTGCTACTTCACATGTCAGTGAAATTCTCACCAAGTAGCTGTAAACACTGATGTGAACATCTCCTAAAATTTAACAAATAATGAGCCAGTATGATAACACTATCTTTATTGAAAATTTAGAAAGAGATCTTGGTTGCTGGATAAAATTTGGACAGAACATGGGCCAATAAACACACACATATATGAAATTTTCAATTCAACAGAGAACTCCCCCCGCCCCCAGTATTAAGTTTATGACCTACCTTCCCTCAGGTCTTACCAGCATGCTCCAGCATCATATTTTGCTCATTTTCTAATCTAACTTTGGATTTGGAATTAAAGAGCTGTGAGAAAACCCAAAAAAAGGGGTGAAGTATTTTTCACCACATAGAAGACAACTTGAATTCAATGATGCCTGCTACTTAATAGGAAGTGTTTTTATTTAAATTTTTGAGAAAATTATTTTAAAAGAGTTCACTGGTACATGTTGTGGCTCAATGCTGTCTAAATATATTCTAGCTCTCTGCTTTACACTGACATCAAAGGCCACAAATTCCTGTATTTTCTCCCAAGTGTGTAAAGCAAGTAACACATAATACACATGGTAAAAGAAAGTGCAATATTTTGTTGACTTCATATTTCCCTTTTCCTCTTTAATATTAAATTATTGTATAGTTACTGGAAACATGAATTTCCTATTAAATGATAGCACCCTGAGCACTCTGATTCCCATTACAACAAAGTTTTCCAGATTTCCAGACTCCAAAAGGCCTCTAGCAAGGGCATTTAATCTTCAAATGATGCATTTACCCTGTATGATACAAAAACAAGTGCAAAGAGAATAAAACTCTACCATAGTATTCATTTTCAAAATCCAAGTATTAGCTAATAGAAGGTAGTCAACATTTTTTCATGTATCACTGAGTAGTAAAAAAAAAAAAAAAAAAAAAAACGCATGTGGTTACAATCCTTTCCCTATTCAAAGAAGGTATGTAGAGTTTCCATTCACTGTAGTCTTAGTAAGAATGAAAAGGGATTACAAGCCCCTGGTTCATATATGATTCAAATGCATAATAAAATCACTATGATTTCATTCTGTTTTTACCTATAGTAATAAAAATAGTATTTAATTATAGAATTAAAATGACCACTTGATTAAAAGTAGCAATCAATTAAATGGACAAATATCTAAACATTTTGCGCAGTTACTGAGGTGACCCATGTTTGAATAACCTAGAATGACCTCCCACTTTTTAGGAGCCCTTCTTTCCTTCCTTTCTTCCTTTCGTTTTCTTGTGACATCCCTCTGTGTTGCTCAGGTAGGCCGAGGTTCAAGCAGTTGCCCTGCCTCAGCCTCCCAAGTTGCTGGGATTACACCTGAGCCACACAGCACCCACCAAGAGTTTGCAGGTTCCCACGAGAACTCTTCCCGAATATTCCTATCCTCTTACCTCATGGCTTTGAGGACTTCACTTGATAATTGTCATGGGAAGATTCTGGAGTGTAAAGGTCTATGTGCATCAGTGAAAACCATTCTTTGGAAAGACAATTTTGTATCCACCATTACATAGAAAAATAAAAATGACAATAATGAGGACAGAGCAAAATCTTAAGAGTGAATATTTAGTATCCACCAAAGTTAAAGTCAGGTTTCTGGCACTGTTGAGACTTCCAACTGGAAAGCCATTCCTGGGATCTCTATCCCAGTGCCAGTCACTTAAATTACTTATTTATATTTGTTTATACTTATATGAATTTATTAAGACAGGGTCTTTCTCTGTGGTCTAGGCTGGCTCTGAACTTACTACATCACCCAGGCTGGCCCTGAACTCACAGAAATCCTTCTGCCTCAGACTCCCTGGTACTGGAATTACACACACCCAGCTAATGTGCTGGTGAATCAAAGAATCAGCTCCAGAGCTTTGCACATGCTATGCAAGCGCTTTAACCGCTGAGCTATGCCCCTGGCCCACCTAACTTTACCTTTTAACCTGAACATTTGATATAGGTGGAAACTAACCAAAGAGAGAGAGTGTTGTGCTAGGAGGCAGGAACTCAAGGACAGAGGGCTTGCCAGCATGCACGAGGCCCAGAGTGCAATTTCCAGCACTGCAAAAAAGGGGGACATTGAAAAGTAGCTATTCTTACTTCCCTGTCAAGATGCCCAACTTTTATTTAACCTTCTAGTGCTCTGGATTGAACCCAGGACCCTACATGCACTAAACGCATGCTCTACCTCAGGGCTGTACCTTAACCTCCAGGCCTTGAGCCTCAAAAAATAAAGACTATCACCCCTAATCAGCGGCAGCAGAGCAGGGCATTTAGGCTGGATTTTTGCATGAATTTCCAAAATTCTCAAATTCCTAATCTGGGTTTGTACACAACTAGTGAAGAAATCACTAACATTTACTGGAAGCCACAGGAAGCTCTCCGGTTGCCACTTGCTGAAGCCACTCTTTCCATTAAATTGAATTTCCTCTGCAGAAATCTTCCCATAAAGATGTAGGCTTTATTTTAAGGCACTAAAAATAAAGGGTACAAAAAAAGCTAGGAATGAGTCAGATCTTTCCAGAAATAAATGACACTTTCAAAACATAAGCCTGTCACCTGTCTGCCCTACTTTAACATCTGAAGAGAACAGACAATTTTAAGTTTTTTTTATGGCTAGTTGATTTGCCACTCTCCCAATCTTACTTAGTACTGGTCTCGGATCATACTTCCTCCAAAGGCAAAGACTTAACAAACATGCAAACCTACTCCGTAGCCTAGTCTCAGGAGGAACGAATCCCATAACAACAGCACTGAACCCAGATACCCAGCAGCTGGAACTGTAATATGCTCTTCTCTGTTACTGTGAGGGGACATGTAGAAGGACAATTAATTTTTCACAGCCAGCTAAATGGAATTTGAACCTTGGGCTGGGCCATGATAGGCAGGCACTCTACCTCTGAACTGAACTGTATCCCCGACCTGGTAAACAGAACCTGTTAAGAGCAAAAAGCAAATTCTACAGAAAAATAGAAATCATTCTGAAATCTTGCTCCATCAGGATTTGTGTGAATGAATGAATTCCTATATTTGTCATGACTGAATTCTAATCTGTCATGAAAAAAAAAAGATTGAGTTCAAGTCAGTTAGATCAGCAGGCAAATGCCAGTAAGTGACTGATTTGATTGTGGAGGTAGGCATGGTAGGTCAGGATTTAACTAAAGAACAATGTTTCCTGTGCATGGGCATGCATGCACACATGCACATGTACACACACACGCACGCACGCACGCATGCACACACACGCACGCATGCACACGCACGCACACACCATGCATCCATACTAATTTAAAAAGCATGGACGTGGGCAGTCATTGCCAGTAGTTGGCCAGACCCACGCACAGGTCTCTCATATGCGTGCATTGCTACCTAGGAGAGGGTGTGACGCACACTACACACCCATGGACATTCATGCACGAGGGCCAGCCTGGCTTGCACACAGACTCAGACACAGATCTGCTAAATCCCTTCGAGAGCTGCTGGTTCTACAGGAATGATTAGGAGTGGCAGGATTACACCTCCGCTCTGATGCACACGATCTTTGTATTGCTCTTCTCTGTAGGAATGTCCCCTTCCTGTGAGTTTTAAGCCATGTCCTGGAGGGATTAGTCTTGATTCTTCAATGGGCATGACTCAGAACTGGACTGCAGAAATTAAAAGTAGTAATTATATGGCTCCTGGGGAGTTGGGTAAAATATTCCTTGATTCAGACAGTTTCTAGATTAAAAAAAGAAAAAAAACAGTTCTGAGAGGAGGGGGAAGGCCTCCACAAAGGAAATGGAAGTGCCTGAAAGTTCAGATGTCAATATAAACAAAAGAAATATGCATAACTTAAAGGGGCTTCGACTAAGTATCACGGCAACTGAGTCTGTTGAGATTCTGCTGTGATGCAGGGGATTACAAGGTAAGAACTGAAGATGTTTCTTCTCAGGAAGGCTCAGCTGGGAGCAGTGTGGTGGGTACTGATGGGGTAGGGTGGAGAGACAGGTCTGAGGCTCAGGTACTGCTCCTAAGGTTTCTGCTTGCCTGCTTTTGAAGGAAAGGGAGCCAACGCAAATGGGTCAGCCGCTGGCAGCTCCGTAGTCCTGGAGGAAAGGGACGTGATGGAAACAGAGCCAGCTATTGACTGTTTATTGGTCTGTGAAACGATTTTGTAGGCAGCGATGGGCTGGGCTTCTGGACTTGGCTCATCTTCAGGGCTATAGTGACGGGAATATTTGGATAAAGACTGGGGGCGGAATGCTTTGCCAGCCATGGGGCCTGAGACAGCGTCTTTCTGGGGCTGAGGTCCTTTGTTTCTGTCATTAGGATGGCCTCCAGTCTCCACAGAGGATCCCCTGGGAGAGATGCTGTCAAGATGCTCTGCCACTTGCACAGAATGGGAGGGGAGGGTAGACTGTTGTACGTAACCAGCCACGGAATACTGAGCTTGGACAGAGGTGTACACTGCTCTATCACGGCCTGGGAGCAGAGGGATGTCACCTGTCTGGCTAAGAAGACTGGCCTGTGCAGGCAGGTCCTGGGAGGAGCTCTGGATACCTGTTAACTCCTCCATGCTTTTCTTCTTGGTAAAAGGAGCTCTTAAGAACACGTCCACCTCTTCTGGCTGGGAGGGAGCCACAGTGCCCTTGGAGACAAATGGGGCTTTGGAGAAAATGTCCAGGTCATCAGCGGGAACCCTTGAACTCCTGAACGGGGCTGTGGAGAAAATGTCAGGCTCCCTGAGGCCATCAGGGGCTGACTGTGGGAGGACCTGGAACTGGCTCTTTCTTCCACCCTGCACTACGTTCGCTTGCTCCGTAGAGACTTCCAGGGGGGCGAAGGGACTGGTTCCTCCCAGCTTCACTTGGGGAGGCTTGCAGTTCTCATCCTCCTCTTCAGACTCCAGAAGGAGAGGCCGAGACCCACTGCAGTCTAGCACGTCCCCCTCCACATCAGTCCCTTCCTCTTCGCTGCTGTGGAAAGAACTGTTGCTTGAAGGGCCATCTCTAGCCAAGCAGTCAGATTCTAAGTGGTTCTGAGTCTTTGTGCCAGGTGCTCTGGAGGGGTCTGGATACAGGGGAAGGCCTTTACCACTTGCTGAGTCTTTAAAGTGCTCTACAGTAATTACAGGACAGGGATTAGGCTCTCTCTGGAGACCTAGAAAAGCATAAAAAGCAGAATTAATGTGTAGAACATTGTTGGTCAACTTGTAGAACATTTAATGGTCAACCCACGGCAGAAACACTGTGGGACCAAATAATAGATGTTGAAAATGGAAAAAGGAATAACAGAAAAATAAGTCAGGCAAGGAAACCACACACAAACTGGAACACAACCAATCACTGTCTCACATTTTGGAATGATAGGCACAATGTGCAGGAAAGGAGATGAAGGCATTAGGCACACAGACACTCAGCGTAACTACACAATGCTCCTACTTGTGGGACCAGGCACAGACACCTGCTCTACCTGGCACTGGCTCATCATGGAATGAAAACAAACCCAGTCACTCTTCTCCACATATACCATGACAGTTTTGGATTATGGAGAAACACTATCTGGGGAACTCGGTCCCGTATCTGGCACGGGATCATCTGACCCACACGTACTGGGACAGACCCTCAGAAAAGGGGTGGATCATGGCTGCTCGATAAATCCAAGTTGCTTGACGATTTCTATCACAAGCACTACTCAGAGAGCATCAGAGTGCACAAATACAAATACTGAAGGGAGGATACAGAATCAAAATCATATTGCATCAATAAAATCACCTTCAGATAGAGTTGCCCTGGAATTTTGATTTCAGTCTTCTAAGTTAGCAGACAGCTTTTCTGCTTAAATGAATCCATCATTAAGTTCTTTAAGCAGGAGTAAAATGCATGGGTAATTACAGAAGTATTAGCAAACCCCAAATACTCGTCTATGGCTATCTAGGTAGAGGTGCCTCAAAGTGCTCTGGCTTTTCAAATCAAATAGACAATTATCAGAATGCAAGAGAGCTTACCTTCCAAGAAATATTAGCAGGTTAGAAGTATGTCATTGGGCACATGTTAGCAAGAGGGCAGGAAAAAGGCATATGTAACTAAGCAAGAAGAATCCAGAAAAAGGGTGGTTGTGGGTAAAGGTATCATTTCGTCAAGGGATTAATAAAGAGATATCAGTGGAGTTTCCCAGCCCAACAGAATTAGAATATTAGGTACAATGATCAGTAGCCACAGATGACTCTGGACCCTTGTACAGATGGAATTTCCTCATCCCCTCCCATATGGGCCCTCTCCCCTCCTATGAGAACAGCTTGCAGAAACTTCTGCTGAAAAGTATCCCCAGCTAAAATTTCTGCTGGAATTAAGTACACAGGACACACTGGAAGAGGCATCAAAATCAGTTTATTGGGACCAGTTACTTAGATATTACATTGTAGAGAATGTAGAGAGATCTGAACATTTTTATAAGATATGGTACAAAAATACTGTGTTTCTCCAGTCCTTTAACTTTTTAGCCATGTTTCTTTTTAAACATTGGCTTCAGACCTTAAATACTATTTTTGGAAGCAAAAGTGTTTTTTTTTTTCTTACCAATTTTTATTTCCCTACCTAGTGGCTTGAATGCATTCAGCGAATGTCAAATTAAAATTTCAGGTCAAATTCTATCTATATTGGTACTAAATGGCTTTGTGAATAGTATGTGAAGAATATGATTATGAAGAGAATAAATTTTTCCTGGCACTGCCACTGTAATATGTGCAGTTACATGGTGACAGAAAAGCATAATTAGTCACCTGACAGGAAAGAGGAAGCATTCTCCCTTGCAGGATGCCCAGGAAGACACAGTCCTACTTTTTTAGGCAAGTGTTCTGCCGTTAGATTTGTCTTGGGATACCCAGATAATGATTTCTGAGGGAAATTCAAGAGAAGCTGCGAGCAAGGATTTTTTTTCCAAAGACGTAAACCGGTCCCGGTCCCGAAAGTGTCTTATAACACACTTCCTTGCATAACAACAGTTAGGCAGTGTTTTTAGTTGCCAAAACTAAGGCACAATTCTTGTCTCCCAAAACTACTGAAAGTGAATGTTGTTACTGCAGGAGAGCAAAATATCATTTAGGAAAAAGTAAGTGGAAAATTTAGTCAAGCCAATGACCAGCTCTCGCAATAAGTAGATCAATAATCAAAATTAACACTACCTTGACTACAATTGGTATTTTAGAAATTTAAACTGAATTCAACCAAATCAACCTGCATTCAGGGGCTGCCAAGGTGCAGCTATCTAACGACCCAGGGACGCGTTGAGTGCCTGTAGTGTGAGATTCCATTTTGAGAACTGCAGCAAACTGCTACGTCTTTGTTTTATTTGGTTTTTTGTTTGTTTGTTTGTTTGTTTGTGGATGGTGGAGGGGTGTCTCCCATCCAGAAGTAGACAAGAAGGAAGAACACACTTAACGCACCAAAACTATTTCTGGGCTTTTTTTTTTTTTAAGTGGGCTTTTAGCTAAAAACCCACTTGGCTACCCCTCTACCTCAGAACACATTCTGTTACCTTCATGATAAACTAGAAATGAAATGCCAACAAATTTTTAAAATTCAGTCATAAAGACACCATACTGTCACGTTTAAAGAGAAAATAAAGGTTTATCGTTCCTCACAACAAGGATCAGAGCTATTTCTCTCTCTTTCAGCATTAATCAGCCTTGTAAGATTAGAAAAGTAGGCCGAATCTCTAAACCTTCCCATTCTTTCGAGAGGAGGTACAGTGAAACTGAGGCAGGGAGTAACCACAACCACTCTTTGCAAGCTTCCAGGCCTAGCACTCTGAGGGCCACAGAAATGCCAGAGTATGCGGGGAAACCGACACCTACAGACCCTTAGGGATTTCTGATGGCAGTCCCACAAGGTAGTTCACAGAAGGAGAGATTCCAAGTAACTGTAAACAGAAGGCAGACATAAAATCTGGTTGGTAGTGAAAGGTCCTTTCTAGAGTACGTGGAAGTATTCTTATGGAGAGAATGGTCCTGGCATGTGAAGATCACCTTGCACCAACATTTTTCAGGGGTATTTGAAGCAGCCTGTCTCCTAGTGACGAAGAATTCTTATATATTTAACTCCAAGCCGCAGCCCAGTTCCTTCAGTAACCAAAGGCGTGCCCAACAGATACTCTGTGACTACACAGCTCAATAAAGCGAGTCTTTTTCTCGTGGCTGAAGCCCAAGGCTTGGCCTCGCAGTTTACACAAGGCTCTATTATTCATTATGGAGCCAAATGTAGGCATTCTGCTGTAATTCTCTCAAACTGGGCCACGTCTCTTTTTACTTTGGCCTAGCACGTCAGATTAAGCAAGAAGTCAAAACACATTTCTTTTCCATGCTCTCATGTAGGACTATGTGTCAGGTTAAAGCACATTTTTCAACACTTCCTCTAGTTGTCACTCCATATTGTGTAGATTTCAGTAAGAATTCATGTGCTTCATAAAGCGTCAAAAGAATCCCCAGACGTGCCGTGGCACCATCCTTATCAGCCTCTACTAACAACTAAACCAACCAAAGTTCTGGATGACTTGGGATGGGCTGACCCTGTAAATTTTATCAAGTTGCCATAGCGAGGGGCATCAGAATGTCTCTACGGAATCAAAACTAAAAACTTAAATTTTAGGCTGAATAAATAAATTCCATTTTCTTCCATACCATAAACTGAAATAACAGCTAAAGGGAATAGGAAAGACCTAATTCTTGCTAAATTCTCAAAGGTTTAGCATACTGAGAAGCTTTCTCATATTGTGAATAGATGAAAAGACCATATTCCTTCATAAGACCTTCAGAAATGAAGGGATGTACACCAAATTGATGATTTCCATGTCCCTGTGGCGCTGACGATAATGAAAGCATTTGGTTCTATCATGTACTGGGGAGCTGCAGTGAACCCAGAACCCCATCCAGGCCAGCACCAGCCAGCGATCTAAATGAGGCAATTCTAAAGGACAGCAATTTCTCACTGGGCATTAAAGCTGTTCTTGCCAACCTAAACCACTCAATGAAATTGGCCTGAGTATATTAAAGATCAAATTAGAGGAAGGGAGCTGCACATTGGTGTTCCAGTTTCCAGGCTCAGGTCTGGGCACAGAAAATGTAGGCTCACAGGAATTGGGTTCTCCTTGACCATAAGGGGTTTTATTCTCTAGGGTGGCCACAGCTCACTAAAATGTACGTGATGTGTCTCTCATATGTGCGTACACTTTTCTTGCGCACTAGTATTTATTGTTGTTCAACAGTGCTTAAATCCTTTCTACAAAAGTGGGGTTTCAGCCCAGGGCAACAGCAGCTACTTCCAGTTATTTACATTTCTAAACATCATGCTCTCATTTGAACAGATAAAAGTCTTTATTCCCCTGTATGTTTACATAAGAAATTTGTTTACAGACTTGTTATTAATATTTATACAATACTTGCAAAGCAATGCTCAAAGACCACATTTTTACTGCATAAGATAGCTTCATGTACATCTGTCTGCTTTGTCTTCTCAGGGAGGAAGGATTAAAGACCTATGGTAAACACACATCCACGGGACCAAGGGGTTTGCAGTTGGGTGGCGTTGACTCAGAGGGTAGGAGTAGATTCAAGATACATCAAAGTGGGAACCAAGAAGTGCCTTTCATTCTAGCAGCTACCACCATGTGGTAACTTTGCATAGGTTAGTTAACATTACCCAAGGAGCCTCCCTGCCAACCTCAGAAAGAGGAAACCCTGGAGAAACAAAACAGAATCTCGTTAAAGAGCATTTGAAGTAGAGGCTGTCTGTGATTTATTTTACTTCAAGAAACCCAAACTCATTCAACCTCAGGAATATTACCATTGTGGAAAGAAAAAGCCTAATTTTTATTGGTAAAATTAACTTGCTAGAGAGGATTAGAAGATAGCTTTGCACTATCTGGAGTGCTTCAGTATGGACTCCATTCTAAATATCCATGTGGTAGTTTTTCTATTTTACTGGAAAACCATTAATTTAATTCATATATTGGGCAATGCCATCACTTTCAATCCCCAAACTCAAAGTTAGTGGCTAAAAGGACCCTGATAAGTTTATAGGCTAAGATGATAATGGTCTACGAGTAGAGGTCACAAAAAAATCTCACGGGCAACTTCACACTGATCCAAGGTATCTACAGCACTCATTTATTCAGCTGGAAATGGCTCCCTCTGTACTTCCGGATTCTCGGTCCCAAAATGCCCTCATTCCCACAGCACTGGTGACAACAGAACTGTTCCTGACCTCAGAGAAGGTTATGTGGACTTGAATCAAAATGATCAACTATCTGTCAGGAGAGTAGGAAAAGAGTATGAAAAAACATTGATTGCACCTTGAGGAAAAAAGAAAACAGGACCTCCCCTGCCCACCCCCCACCCCAACCCGGATTGTTTTCCTTTAATTATTAGCAATTTAAGTTCTATACTTCTAAGAAAGAAGAGTCAAGTTCAATATGAAATAACTCTGAACAAAATAACAACCTTTTCCAGAGGTATTTAAAAACTCCTATCTAAATTTTCTAAACCACCCTGAAGACTGGGGGATCTCAGAAGTCACTGGAGTTTCTTTTGCTATTGTCAATCGTAACCACTCTCCACCCTAGTGGAGTGATTCTGATTTTGGAAAAATGCTAAATGTTACTCACAAGCAGAAACAGTGGAAACAGTAGGTCAAAAAAGAATACACTTTCATGTGCTGAAAGTGACACTGTCAGGTGATACAAATGATTTTCTTATACCTTATTATCTTCTTATTTACTGATGATATTTATTCAAATAACTAAATGGCAGCAGTATCGTTAGGATGTTAGATTCCCCAGTAAAACTAGGTGACTTGGAAGGAATCAACATTCAATTAGATATCAAAATTTTGGTATGTCTGCCAAAAATAATTATACAGGTTATAATCATATTTAGGAAGTTTAAACTATCTCCTCAGAGGACTGCATTTAAAAAAAAACATTGGGAATTGATTTTAGTGATCTCATTATTCAAATACTATAAAGGGAAAATGATTTGTGATGTTTTATGGTAGAGTTATTACTATTACACAGCTGTAATAAAAGCAAATCAAAACACATGTACATATATATAGCATTTGCCCATATTTTAATGGCACGTCCCTGATCATACATATTAAAAGAACACAACTGTTTTCAGAGCATTTTCTTGGATTAGGTAGAGAAGGCTGTGTGTTTGTAATATTAAAAAAGAAAAATCTATATCAAAAACTCAGTGATGATTCAGACAACTCAAAAAGAGCAACCTGGTTAGCAAAGCGCCTGTTATAATTCTCTATCATGTAAAGGCCGCTACAATGATAGCAGGAATGGAAAAGATAACTGAAGGACATCAGGATTATATAAATCCTTCATAGTCCTTTTAAACATAATGATATATACTTAGGACCCTATACTTCTATAATCTTAAGGGTCAACTAATTCAAGCCCATTGTTGTACAAATTAGTAGCAACACCTCTGAGAGGTAAATGCCCTGTTGTTCATTCAGCCAGTGCCTAGCAAGGGTTAGGACAAGATGCCAGGTGACCTTAAAGCAGCTGAGATGTCACAAATGAATGGACAAGCCAATGGCCTGGCTCTAAGGACCCCGGTGCAGCTCAGGCTCCTGCTCCCCAGACCTACCAATTATGAGCACTTCGTGCTCATCTCCAACTCTTCTAGCTGGTAAGTATTAAGTTCCCCAATCAAGCCAGGTGCCTTAGAAGGAATCTAGGGAAAGCCTACCACAAGCCAAGCAAAGTATTCTTTGATCTTCTGAGGCCCTACTTCTAAAGAATGAGCCCAAGATGGCTTCTTGTCATCGTGTCCCTCAGGTCTCTGCCACTGTCTCTGGCTTCTAGTCTGTTCATTATCCTTAACTCTATCCATTAGGCTCTATTGAGTCAAATGACTAGATAACATATCTCAATATACTTATGGGTAATGCATGAAAGGAACAATTTAGAGACACCTAACTTCTAAACTGCACTCTTCATGGTTTTAATTAAATTGAGAAACTAGATATTTCATTATATTTCTAACATATACATATGAAGAAAATCAGGTATTAAAACATAGAACCAAAATCTCATTTAAAAATAAACATTTCCTTCATTAGCTTATACATTCTTTCTATGCCCAAGAATGAGAATAAAATTTCCAATCTGTCCATAAAGGGGTGAGCCAAGCCCTGGTTCCTCCGCTACCCAATCAAAGACAGCTCTTTGTGGACAACTTTTCTCTCCTCAGCAGGAAGCTTGTGCCTCTCTCAATTCTGCAAATGATCTTTTCTCTTAGCAGAGGCCTTCACTTAACTCAAAAAGTTGCAGCCAGCACAGGAAGTATTTAGAGCAGGAGAAAAGACTGAAAGATTAGCTTCCTCCTCCCCACCTTCCAAGGGCTATTCTCGCTATTCTCACCCTGCAGGCTCAAAGCTGGCCCTCCAGAGTGTGCTGTTCCCAGGCTCTTGTTAGTGTTAAATTCGCCCCCACCCCGCCTTAAAGTGCAATTGTGAGGAAGAAGAAACAAAAGTACTAGATAGAGAACAAGCAAATGGACTTGGAATTTTATTTGTACAAATCTGATCAACTAAGAGTTTCCCTTTTGCTCATGGACAATGGCACTCAAGGAAGAGAACGACAATGGGGTTCTCTGTGTCCACTTCTTTCTCAAAAGGGTGGTTTTGTAAAAGTGCTTTCCATGGGAGGAAGTGAAGTACACTTTAATGAGTGAGGAGGAGGTACATACACGGAGGGTGACCGTGAGGCATGTTGTCATGTCAGTGCAGGGACCTTTATTTACTTTACGAATAGTCTAAGTTTAGTGAGTAACTATGCTTTGTCTGTTTTGTTTTTTAACCTAGAAAGCCAAGGAAACCTGAACAAATTTCATTGACTGCAGCCTTCAATTTAAATATCACAAAGAAAGAAAGAAAGAAAGAAAGAAAGAAAGAAAGAAAGAAAGAAAGGGGGGAGAGGAAGGGAGGGAAGGATGGAGGATGGGAGGGAAGAAGAAAAAGAGAAAGAAAGTTAAGTAGCCATAATTTGTGCCTAGCCCATCAGCACATTTTTCTGATTATCTGAAAATAAACAACATGCTTATTCTACAGAGACAGAGGACCTTCTGAAAGCTTTATATTAAGACACACAATCTACTCAAAATAATTCCTTATGTTACACTGTAGGATTGCTGTGTGGTTATACAAGGGAAAGAGGTCAAAACCCTGTACAGACACCTGGTATCAGACTTGAAATGCCAAGTAGAAACAGAACTATTCAGCATCTTCATTTATACACAATTTACAATATTTGATTCAAAATAAAAATCACAAGAAAAATACATCTGTTTCTGCTACAATTCCTTCCCCTCCCTCAGCCACCCCCCCAGTGAAAAGTCTTCTAATAAAAGGTATCATATTACCACCACGGTCTTATTTTGGTCTAATTCTGAGATCCCAGCTTCGGCCGGGTCACATGTCAAGGAATGGCAATACTTGGGATATATATAACATACACATTTTTATCCAAGGATCTCAAGTACTTGCAGTCACGTCTCCAGATCTGAGAAATCACGATTCAATGGAAGTCAGAAAGCTGGACGAATGCTGGGCAGGTTGCATGGGGTATGAAAATCCCTTGGCTAAGTCTATGATCAAATAAGGTCAAAGTTGGTTGCCTAGAGCCGGGCTCAACTTCGCTTCTCAAATATATACTACTAGCCAGTCAGTTTTACCCTCTCTTAAACCACATCGCCATCTCCAGGCTACTACTGCCTAGAGTTAAACCAGCTGAAGTGGGCTTGTCGTCATGGTAATGCATCGGGATAAAAAGGAAAACAGGGAAACACATTCACCAGCATCTGGCCAAGGACACAGGGGCTGGAAGGACTGTTTTGGGAGGCCATTCCTAGCAAGAACGAGACACAGGTGTCAGTCCACTAGGTTCAATTACAGTTAAGCTTCTGGTGGAGTCGATTCCAGCAGAGGTGAAGCTCATGGCGCCTAGCACTTGATTTAAGAGAATGCTACTGAAGTAGGGCAATGAGAAACACAGCAAACTAACAGGGAGGAACTGGCCGAGGAATATACCTGGAGGGCCAAAGTGGTTTTCTTTCCTTATCGTTTCTATAGGAGAAGGCAAAGGGTAGGAGAAAAGGGCTACAGGGCCCTTTATTTGCAGATTTTTGTAAAAAATCATTTTTAACTCCGTAATGAAAATGTGTATTACGGTATGAAGGTTACAGAATTACATCTGCTACTGGGTCACCGCTACAGGTCTATGAGCTGATCCACCAGCAGCAGAGACCTGGCTAGGTTGGGAAGACTGGACTCTGAGCTCCCACTGCTGTTTCTAGAGTGCCCACCTGGAAGTGGAGAGATAGGAATTCAGTACACAACACAGAGGGTTAGGGTTCAGATGTGCAGAGCAGGCAAAGGAGAAAAAGAAAAACAAAGAGAAATCTAGAGAAGCAACATTTCATATTTACAAACTCTTACATCTTGCCTTTTAAACAGGTAAGTAACCTAGCCACCTCCTCCCACCAAAAGTGCTGGTGCTCTGTGCATACCACCATGCATGCAGGACACCTTGCAAAGATGATACTGTTTTCAAACCAATATATATTTTGCCTGAGGACTGCTGGCTATGCAAGAGCTTCCTGTTAACATCAAGCCTTCTCCCTGATAAAGTAAAAATCAATTTCCTCTCTGGAGAGAAATCAGTTACTGCAACAAGAACATGCTTTTAAAAACCAATGGACCTATGGCAATTCAGCGTTTCATAGCATGATCAAGTGATTTTAACCCATCAAAGATGGGTTAAAAGATGCTCCATAAATGCCCAAAAGATGTGGCTGCTGCTTTGGGGAAAGCATCTATCACAGACCGCTCTAATCATGCTAAAGAGTTAAGTACTGAAATACATACCTTTGGGTCTCACTGGCTAAAAACAACTTTATTTTTGGCTTCATATTTTGTAAAAACTTATGGTCAAACTACTAACATTTCTCTCTCAATAAACCCCATGGGCAAGCTTTAAGATGCCTGTACCTCCATATCTATCTATCTCTACTGTGCCAGCCTACGAAGACTGTCACTGTCCCCAGTGTCCTTCACTGAATGTGAATACACCCTCGCCACCTTACAGATCAGGCCTATTACTATTTTGATGAGAGTTGCTATCAAGCTCTTCTCTTTGCCCCCCGACCTCTTTCTTACCTTGTGGGTTTTTGGTTATCAATACAGGAATAGGGTCAAATTCATCTTCAGCCACCTTTTCCGAGCCCTCGGGGACATCAAAACCTGAGATGAGATTACTATCTTCTGCAGCTTAATACAGAACGAACGCACACAAGCAGAAACAACAGAGGTAAAGATTAGCAAATGAGAGAATGCAGAGGCACCAAGTTCCCAACTGCACATAATCACAGTTCTTTTCTCCCTGAAGAGGAAAGTACTTATTTTTCTGAGTTAAAAGTGCCAAAATTAGAAAATATAGAGATACAGAAAAAAAACAATGCTTTAAGATTGGCCATGCTGAGACTTTCATACATGATTAGGGAGAAGCACTCATGGAAGCAATCTTGCTGTTTATAGAGCCATTTTGCGGTTACTGTAGAGAATCACTTCGATATCACTAATTCACAGGAATTAGTTTCCGGTCTTCTTTATTGCGTGAACAGCAGCCTGGCTAACAATATTTGAGAAATCCAAAGCCCAGGCAGGGAAAGGGAGGGCAGAACCAAGAGTTTTCTAAGAAAATCACCACCATGGGCGTCACGGGGCCGGCCCGGGGAACAGCCTGTTGTCACATGGGAGCCCCTGGGGTCTAGCCCTAGTAATAAAAAGCACCTCCCCAAGCAAACAACAAAAAAGAAGTGCCCACTCTACACAAGGCAAGCAAAATACTTCTGGAAGGACTCACTATTCCGTGAAAGAAGTTAAAAGACTTTCCAACAACTCAGTTGCTGCAGCGAATGCCACAGCACAAGATCACATGCTCTAAGACCTCCAGCAGGAGTTTATCTGAACATTCCTCATTCTAATTAAAGCCACCCTACCCGCAAGTGCTGGCTGAGCACCCACCCAGAGAAGCCAGTGAGCTTCTCTGTCATTACCTGCTGCAGCTGCTACACTCCTGCTTGACACACACGTCTAACTAGATAACTTCCTTTACCTACACTATTAAAAAAAAGCAGGGGTAAAAACAAAAACTCAGCTATTACCACCGCCAACTATGAACTACTGATTATCTGTTA
This sequence comes from Ctenodactylus gundi, assembly GCA_004027205.1. NCBI lineage: Eukaryota > Metazoa > Chordata > Mammalia > Rodentia > Ctenodactylidae > Ctenodactylus > Ctenodactylus gundi. The sequence goes on from PVKB01000676.1 coordinate 27,227, forward strand.
TCTCTGGAAGTTTTCCTTCTGACTTTCCTTCAGAAAGGGATTCAACTTTTCTTTTCTATACACTTTCTCCTCCCAGAAAAGCACTTTCCCTCCCAAGCACTGACATAAGTTTAGTAAACGGCTATGCACAGTAGACTAGGAATTCTGTCTATCACTGCCACAAGCTTTTCGTGGAAGAGAGCCCAATTCAAGCTACCTCTGTCCAGCAAATTCCCAACCAATATTAATCCAAGACTAAGAAGTGAGAACAGCGTATTAGAAAGAGAAACTCAGTGATCAATCATGACCTCAAGGTGAACTAAAATTCAAAACTTTCACAAATCCAATCTTCGACTATAAACTCCCAAGGAATGCCTGCTTCTTATTGCAGTCAACATTATTCAAACTTGACTCAGATTTGATGACACAGTGTTACTTTCCAAGGCCAGTAAGTGTCACATTAGTATTCACATCAGTGGATAGTAGGCCATCTTTCTATCTAGCTGACTGTTAAGGCACAAGGCTTTCAAAGGTAACACTGAATATCTGCACTTCAGTTCTTATCAGAAAACAATTCCTTCACCAATCTGTTGTCTAAGGCTTACTAAAAATCTGAGAAGTGTTATAACCCAGTGGCTAACATAGGAGCCCAAGATCTCCATAGGAAGAGGTAGTTAAAACACTACTAGGGAAGACTTCCAGTAAGAGAGATTCTCAGGAGCTGCTCAGCCCTTCTCGTGGGGGCACTTGTGGGTCTGACAAAAGGGAAGATTTACCTTTGTGGGCTGGAGCTGAGATGGCTATGGGGCCAAACTCTTCCAGAAGGTCAGCAGTAGGGTTAGAAAGCAGAGAGCAGTCAAGCAAGGAATCTTCCCCAGTGAGAGAATCTGAGTCCAGTTAACAGCATTCCAGGTCAGTGAGGGCATATGGCACACACAACAATATCATGAGATTAGATCTTAGCCTTTAGGTCACTACATTTACACATTACACATACAAGCCAAGGAAAGAGGAAGAAAACCAAAAGAAATGTCATGTTAAACCCTCTTAACATTAACATATAAATACAGGGGAATTGTTAGCTCAGAGGTTAATGCTTAAATAAACATGTGGTTTGTGTGCCAGTGTAAATTTAATAACTCAGTTCTCAGTAAATGTCATTGAGAAAGAACTTTGCAATTAGGGAATTTCACTTAACTTGTCCAAATACTTGGGAAGAAAGTTACTACACAGTGAGGCATTGAAACTGACTAGGAGGCTGATCCCACAGCTTTTATTAGTAGAATGTCACAAGACTCAATACCAATAGCATTATCGTGAACTCTACTAGGGTCCCGCTCAAACCCTTCTTACTAATATTCTTAAAATTTGAATGTATCTTTTGAATACATAATTTGCTTTCAGTTGAATAGAAGGAAGGCAGTATTCACAGTTTAAGCTTTGAACAGAAGCTGTTTTCTGGGTTTTCTAGGGTAAAACATTCAAGTGAAGACAGGGAAAAAGAACTTTATTTTCTTCTGGGCTGAAGTGTTTCCCCTGGCTGAGTTTATCCTCATACTTCTCAGACCTCCACCCCCCCCCCATTCAGATTACCAGTCACTTTTTATCAAGGTAGTTATGAATGCAATAAAAACGAAGATGGTCAGATCTGGTTTTATGGGTAGCTAAGGAATTCTACTAAGATTGAATTTTGAAATCAGAGTAAAAGCAAAACTGGATCCAAGGAAGATTTTGCCTGTAACAGGAAATCACTTACAGAGGATTAAAGCACTGTGTGGGGGCAGAGCGCCGACACAGGGGAGCCAGCTCCACAGAATTCCCGGGTATCTCCCAGGTGCTGCCTGTGGGAAAGTCTGCAAGGCAGCCTGGAGGAATTAAGGCTTTCCTACACCTCAGCAGGAGCCTGTCAGTAAGGACAAGGAGGGGACCTGCCATCAGCTAAAAGAATCTTGAAAAAACAAATTCTGTAACTAAGGCAAACCCAGGATCACTTTGAAAACAAAGGAACACAGCCTTCAAAAGTGCTCAGTTCTTTAGCAAGGAAATATGCACACTCAACATCCAAAAGCCAGGGCCTTAAGAACAATTCAAAATATCCATTCCAGGAGGAGCTGTGGTGACTGTCAAATGCCACCTGCCATAGGTAGGTGGGAAGACTGGCACCGACCACACCAACCAGGCCCTGCGGTTGCTGAGGCCCCTGACTGACCTGTGCGGTTCGAGGTCACAGACTCCGTCTGCGATGGAAGGCGCTGGGCAACTGGGGGCTCCAGTCCTGGTATGAGACTCTCAACAGCAACATCAGCTTTTTCTTTAGTAATAGGACATTGAGAAATGAGAGGAAAGGGTAAGAAAAAGATGTCATAGTTTTCCTCAGCAAATTCTCTGACAGCTTTCCTCTATCAGCCTCTAAAATGTGACTCTGGGTCCAGGTGGAAAGCACAGTGGGTGCCTTTATTCCTGGTGCTTTGAGTGTCTAGAGTTGGCTCCTGCGTATGCGCATGCAAGGTCAACTACTGCGATCATGTCCATGATCATCAGTCCTCACAGATCAGAATGGAATGAAAGCTCCTCCATGTAAAGGTCAAAAGAGACTGGCAGAAAGATAACTAAATTTCTTTTGGTAATTTTCTTTTTTTCTTTTTCTTTTTTTTGAGACAGGGTCTCGCTCTGTAGCCCAGGCTGGTCCTGAACTCACTATACAGCCCAGGATGGCCTCAGACTCAAGTCAATCTTCCTGCCTCAGCCTCCAGAGTTCTGGGATTATAGGCGTGTGCCAACACATCCAGCTTATGTGGGGCTGGGGAACCAAAGCCAGGGCCTTGTACTTGCAAGGGAAGCGCCTTAATCATTGTGCTATTCTGCCAGCCCCAGAATTTTGATTTTTAAAGGAATAGATGTGAAGTAAACATCCCCTAATTCAAAAGTGTCTAATGCACCCCAGAGTCCATCTCATGATGCAGCCTGGAAAGATTCTGCACCATGTAATGCCTCTCAACAGAGGCCCATTTTAATCCAGGGTCACAGCACTTGTGAGCTGCAGGACTTGTTGCATAAAGGTGTTATGCATCTGTAATGATGGGATTCTTATGGGACAGATGCATTGCATGTTTTGTAGGTTTTGCCTGCCTTGCTGCTGAGGTATAGAAAAATGTAAGTAAGTAATCAGATTTCACTCATGGGGCAAAGCATTTTCGGCAACTGATATTTAGTACGTGCACTGGTCTTCTAAAGAAGAATTACTAAATTCCATTACATTCAATGAAGGTAAAGTCAATTAGAAACCAACTTTTTTGTGATGCGAGGGGGTGAATCCAAGGGCTTTTACACTGAGCTATATCCCCAGCTCATTTTAAAAATTGTTATGTGGAGACAGCTCTTGCTAAGTCACTAAGTTGCTCTGCTGGGCTGGAACTTATGATCCTCCCGACTCAGCCTCCCAGGGTGCTAGGATTGTGGGTAGGTGCCACTAGACCAGCCTAGGAACCAGATTTTTTAATGAAGATTTTGTAATGAAAAGTGTATTTTTCTACCTCTTTTAAGTGAAATTTACTGAAATCACAGGCTACAAACAAAGGCAAAATTTCCAGTGGTGCGCCCATACCAAGTAGAAAACCCACTTCCTGTGGAGATTCAATAGCCGTGGCATCTGGGCTGGCACAAGACCCAGCTCCAATCCTAGGAAGCTTCCCAGCACTCACACCTCCCTAGCACTGACAGAGACTAGCCAGCTGGTAGCCAGGGGCCCATCACTCTGAAATACACATACACATCATGCATAACAGAAGAAACAAAAGGACATTACCAGTCACAGCATCGGAAGTGCTACCAAAGGGGTCTGCCATAGGCAAGAGGTCAGGGAGCAGAAGAGAAGTGTCAGGAGACTTGAGTCCCTCAATCAGTTTTTCTGGGTTGGGCAGAGAGGTCAAGAGAAAGCAAACGAGCAGTGAGATATCACAGCAAGCACATCAGTCACCACTTTCAATGTCAACATATTTCAGGAGTCAAAGCTTTCAAAAGTCTTTTCTCCCAAGTGAAGCAGTTATTCGTATGCCATATGCTTGTCTGCTTATTTTTCCCTGCAGAATAACTTACATATAATAATAGGCATCAATTTTAAGTGGGCCATTTGATGAGCTTTAACAAATGTATACATTCACATGTGCACATATGTATTTATTTATTACACAGAATCTCCCTATGTAACTCAAGCTGGCCTCAAACTCCCAAACCTACCACGGTCTCCGGATGCTGGGTTTCCAGGCCTGTACCCCCACACCTACCTAGCAGTTTTTTTATAAAAAAATCCTTCTAGTCTTTTTCTATAAATTCCAATTGGCCAATAAATACTTAAACATACTCATGTGTCTCAGAGTACTTTTGAGAAACAAAGGTGCTAAGTGAGAGAGAAAATAAAACCCGGACAGCTTTCCTTCTAAGCTGCCCACTGCCCTCTGCCCTCTGCCCACTGCCCTCTGCCCTCTGCCCACTGTCCTCTGCCCTCTGCCCTCTGCCCTGGATGATACTCCTCCCACAGGATTTTCCTGCAACTTTGCCAAGCTTGAGTGGTGTATTTCTCACCTCTACCAATCTGACAAGATCCTGTGCTAGGGAGGTAGAAGCCAGAGGATCAGGAACTTGAGATGCACCTGGGCTACACAGTGAGTTCAAAGCCATAGAGAGGCCCTGTCTCAAACAAAGGAACAAAGAAAGCTCACAGCATCTCGCTGTTTTATAACTGATGCTTCTTGAATATGCCATGATGATAAACTCAAGACAATGCACTGTCCATTCACATTCCTTCCCTTACGAGTTGTGTGCTCAATGTCTGCCAGCAGTGACCAGTGCTACTGCGCCCAGTTCTTCTCCCGTTTCTAGAGTTCCGAGCTAACAAGGAGTCAGGGTAAGAGCTTGAGAAGCGCTGGACTCGTGGCTGACTGGCCATAAAGATAGACCCTTGAAGAAGAATAGACACAGAATGACACAGGCTGGGTAACAGAAATTGAGAGCTGTCTTGTTTTTTAATCTTTTAAGATGGTGCCAGGCATCAAACCCAGAGCCTTATGCATGCTAGGCAAGCACTGTATCAATGAGCTACACTCCCAGTCCAAGGGCATTTTTATAGGAGAGGATGAGTATTTTGAAATTAAGGGACAAGGAGAGAAAATGAGTATCTCCTCTTAAACATAACTCATAACTGGGGAACAGGGAAGAGGAGAAAGAAAGGGCGGGTGCTAAGTTGAAGTGAGTAACTGATGCAGTTTAGATTCTTCTCTGACCTCTTCCCTCTCAAGATATTTCCAAAAATACCAACCATAAAACAAGAAGGTAAAAAAACCTACACAAATCAGCCTAAAGTTAGATAATTAAAACCCCTTTGGATACAAGGCAGGAATATTCTGCAGGTTATGACTTTTTTCTCTTTTAAAATATAAAAAGGAGGCTACCCACATAGGCTAATATGACGAGGGGCTTCCTTACAGACCACCGTGAGTCTAAACAGGAACGCAAACGTGAGGCACAGGACCGGCTGAACTCACAAACGCAAAGCACCTGCTATAAGCAATGGTGCAACCGCTGTAGCTTTCCTGCTACGAAAATCCACATCTTGCCCAAAATGAGGTGTACGTCTACAAACTCTGAAGTCTTACGAAGCTGTTTTTTTAAATCTAGTCATCCAAAGAGGCAAAGAGCTGTGCCAGTCCCCTGATCTGACCATCATGCACTGCACACATGGACTGAAATGTCACTCTACCCCATAAATATTATCATGTGTAATTACTGTCAGCTGAAAATAAAAATATAAAAACTAGTCCCTCCAAGTAGGCCCTTTCATTGAGAAGGCAGACACTAAACCCTCCGTGACATCTTCAGATCGGAGTCAAAAGCCAAGCACCATGCTCCATTCCAGGGTTCACTGGAAGGATTAAATATGCAGGGAGATAAACTTCTGAAGCACAGGCGCACACTGTGACCATCTGAGACTTTTCAATGTCCCAAGACAGCAGTTGAGACTGAGGAGATGCCAGGCAGACAACTCTGAAGGGAATACTCATTTTGGCAAAACAAAAAAGCAAACAACTCCAAACCCATACGCTGTCTTCGTCACTTTTCTTTTTCTTTTTTTGAGACACTCACTCACAGCAATCCTGCTGCCCAGCCTCCTGAGTGCTGGGATTACAGGTGCACACTACCACATCCGGCTTACGTAGTATTGGAAAACTGCCACCCAGGGCTTGGTGCTCCCTGGGCGAGTGCTTTAACCGCTGTGCTATTCCTCCAGCCCTGCGACTCACTTTTCAAGAGATGATATGGTACCATGAAACCATGAGGCAACTTTGTAATTCTAGAAAGTAGCACTTACAGAGCATTCTTGTTCAATCTTATGGAACACTGATGTAAAAAGATCAGTATGGAAGAGTGGTTATAAAAACTGATTTCTTGCCGGGGATGGTGGCATACTGCTTGCAATCCCAGCATTCTGGGAGGCTAAGGCAGGAGATTTACAAATTCAAGCCTACTGACTTAGTAAGACCCAGGAGATAGTGCAGTGTGAAGGCTCTGGATTCAATCCTTAGTAAGAGGGAAAAACATTCTCTCACAACCTTGTGCACTGCTGATGGAAATGCAAAAGGATGCACGAAGCCTCTACGAAAAACAGTATGGTGACTTTCTCAAAAAATTAAAAATAGAATTATCATATGATCTAGGAAACTCATTTCTGGATATATATCCAAAAGAATTGAATGCAGGGTCACAAAGAGGCATCTGTACACTCACGTTTTGAGATCCACTTGCTAGGCTCCATTTGACAGCTTTACAGTGAAATTTTAATATTACAGACTACAGAAAAATATTTTCATATACAAAAATACAAATTATTTAGAAAATAAAAATGGTCCATAAAACAAGGCACAATTATCCACCACCTTTTAACTCATGGTTTGACAGTCACTCAGTCACTGTATCTAGGAATATCCTTTTTAGTGGTTCCCAACTGTGTAAAAGTTTAAGGCAAGAAAAGCAAGCTCAACAACAAAATATTATTTTATAATCAGGATTGCCCCACTGGGAACAAGAATCCAAAATTAAAAGTATCTAACAGGATTTTTCACCTTTTGTAGTCACTAAAGTTTACATAACAATTTCAAATACATAATTTCTCTAAGCTTCATGCCTACTTCATATGATTAATTCTATCTTTTTTTTTAAGGCAGTGTCACTCTGTAGTCCACGCTCATCTTGAACTTATTATGTAGCCCAGGCTGGCCTTGAACTCAAGGCAATTCTTCTCCCTCAGTCTCTCAAATGTTGGGGTCATAGGCATGTGTCACCACAGCCAGCTGCTGCAGTACTAGGGAATTGAACCCAGAACCTTGTACTTGCTAGACAAACACTCAAATGGCTGACTCCTAGCCCCCATTACTTTTTTTTGTTTTTGTTTTTTTGAGATACAATGGACTGAGCCCAGGGCCTTAATACTGAGCTATACCTCCAATCCAATTTTATTTTTGATTTTGAGTCAAGGTCTCATTAAGTCTCTAGATTGCTCAGGCTCGGCTTGAACTCATGATCTTCTGCACTTAGCTTATTCAGAGTATTGAGATTACATGCCTGCACCACCAGGTCTAGCTGATATCACACATTTTAAGGATAAGAATAGAGTTTAAGTGATTTGTCCAAAATCACCTAGCTACTAAGTGGCCAGACCCATGGATTACAAGTTCAAATTCTAAACTTAAATTTAGCATTCAAATCAAAGGTTTTGTTGATCTGGGCGGGATGCCAAGAGAAACACCTCTGTCTAGGAGGCTGAGGGAAATGAGAAGCCCAGGACAGGGAGACGAGCACTAAGGCTTTCCTGTCTCTCCCACAGTCTGAAGTGGGGGTGGCCCCCCTGGCGCCTACCACTCAGAAGGAGCTGCGAAACCAAAGGAAAGAATGTGGGAGAACAGTCTTAAGGCAGAACCACCTGAAAGGCATCAGTTTTGGGACACTCGGATTTACGATCCGTATCAACCGGGATGATCAAAGTAGAAGACGAGCACGTATGCAAATACTCGCAGGAGCGACACGCTGGTTTCTCTGGTGAGGAACAAATTTCCAGTTTGCTGGGGTCCCACAGGCACTGAGCTCCAAGCCGTTGCCTACCTCCACATTCCAAGATGCTAACGGAAGGTGGAAAGGTCTTGGTGAAGAAGCTCGCAACCCAGCACACTAGAGGCTGAAGAGCAAAGTAAGCAAAGTGTCCAAGACATGGGTATTGTGTCATTCGCATGTCATCGTGTCAGTTCTGGAGGCACCCGGGGTAGGCTACGGGGTGTACCAGCCTAGACCCAGGGTTCAGCAGCTTGCTGACATCAAGGGCTCTGGCTTCCTTCGTTCACCTGTGTAGAACAGGTGGGCAGCAGTCTGGCTGGGTGTTGGCCCTGGCAAGGGGGGAAGGCTATGGGGCCAGAAGTCTGCTGTCTGGCAGCTGGGGGCAGAGATGGAGGTTAAGGGGGCCATCATCCTTCCTCAGGTTTTATTTCATTAATCCACATCATCTAAAAATATTCAGAATGCCGATTACACCATCTTGCTGCTGGCAAGCAGCACAAAATAAAACAGGCAAGACGCCTCCCTCAGCACTGACATTGACCACGAACAAGTCAAACGAGACAATGTCCTGGTGAATGCTAAGAAGCAGCAGCCAGGAGGCGCAACGGGGAGCAGCCCGGGCCCACCCTGGGCCTTTCTGAGAACGTGGCATGGAGCTGAGTCAAATGTCATGACCAACAGGGAAGGAGCAGCTTTCTAGCAGAGTGCCAGCTAGTGCACGGCCTCCTGGTGAGAGGTTCAGGGGGGATTTGTGCTCAGGGGTGCACATGGGTGTTACACACCTGGTTTATGTTTTCAGCAGATAAGTTTGGCCTGACGGATCACAAAACAGAGAATTCTTTTAATTCTCTGATAAAATGTCCCATTTTACTAGGTTTTTCCATTGCAATCTGAGAGAGGCCTTGACTTAATTGGCATTATTGTGTATTTCACTGACACTTCGCAGGAATCCTCCAGAATGAGGAAAGTATGGAGGACCGAGAGACATGGCAAGCAACAGGGCAGGAGAGCAGCCAGCTGGCTGGCGCGCCCAGACTCACCCTACAATGCCAAGGCCATCTCTCAGGCCAATGGGCATATACCTTTGGCTCCTCAATCCTGGCGAAGCTAAAATCTGTGACAGCTTTAAAAAAAAAAGGCACTTGCCCTCATCCTCTGCCCTGGGCACAGAGCCAGCCTTCAGCTTCCATAGCCCACGGGCTATCGTGGCCACTGCAAAAGCTAAAGGGGCATCAAAAGGACAGTGCAGTGCCCCCTATTACAGTGTGGATCTGGAGTGTGTTACTGGTAGGTAGGGGCCTGAATACAAGAGACAGATGCTTGGGGATGACCACTAGGTCAACTTGTTGAGAATGGGGTGTCTAATGGGTAAATTTCAGGGGTTTGTTACTGACTGTGGACTAGAAAGTGAGGGAGAGGTGCCCACCCTGGGCACAGGCACCCAACTGTCAGTACGAGCTACATAAAGGAAGGATTGCTGCAGCTTCTTCTGGGGAAGGCTCTGGCCTGGCCTGCATCTCCAGACTGGCTGGCCTCCTGCCTCACTTGGCTCCTGTCTACAGGTGTAAGCTGTGCTCCGGGCTCTGCCACGCATTCCCGCCAAATGCCAGCTGCTCCTGCGTGGACTGTGAGAGTTTCTGAAACTGAGTGAACACAAATCTTTCCTACCTTAACTTTTCCCACCAACAAATAAGTAACTGCAACACCTCCCTAACTTCTTTTCCTTGCCTGATCCTAGGTCAGGGAGTAAAAGAGGCACAAGAACCCTGGCCTGCGTTCACAGTGCACATTTTTCAAGTACTCAAAACTGCTTTTACTATTACTGCCAGGCACACCAGAAAGGTACAAAAGAGAAAATGTTCTCTACTTGATTCTTTTCTTCCCTTTTTTATCCTGTACTGGGGATCAAAGCCAGAAGTGCTCTACCATGGAGATTCAGACCAAATCTTATTTTCATGATTTTAAAAATTTGAGACAGGTTCCTGCGAACTCACTAAGTTGCCAAGGCTAAGCTTCAACTTATAACCCCCCACCCCCGCCCCAGGCACCCAGAGCGTGGGGATTATCGGCATGCACCACCACACTAGGCCCTCCCTTTCCTTTAAGCAATCTCTACTGAATCATTTCTCAATGAATTTAGTGACTTTTGAGCTACATCCAGCTCCAGCAAGCAATGAAGTTATATAACACTACCTAATCAAGGCAAGTCTTTGCTTCCCCTTAGAAGAGTCAAAACATTGCCCTAAGAAACAAAACCTGATCTTTCACTCTGCTACAGCCTCTCTTACGGTAAGTAAAGGATACGAAGATGACCACCACTCCAAAGCTGAGGCAATCAATCATGAATCTTCAACATTTTGAGAGAGAAGAAAAACTAAGCAGATGCCATCAACTCAAAATCAAGACAAGGACAGGCAAGAACAAGAAAAAACAAAGCAACATGCCCACCAGCTGTTTTTAAGGAGTTGGACTTATTTGTTCTATCAGAGAAGAAGACTTCTATTCCTCATCCCAGGACAGCAGCAGCAGTAACAAGATGTCTGGGGAGTGAGCAGGACAGGGGCTCTTTGGCACTAAGGGACTCCAATTGAAAACATGCACTGAATGTAACTCCAAAAACTGTTTCAATCAGAACGCACCAACCATTTCTTACTTTACTAGGAAGAGTCTAGCTCAGGAGAATTGTAGGTGGTATCAGCACCTGAAAGGGAACCTAGGTTTTCTAAGTCATATTCCTTATCAACATTTATTACATAATTTTTACATTATAAAATAAAAGCACACTACAGAAAATAGGAACTGAATAGTAAGCCACCCACCATCTCATTACCACACCTCAGCACTGCTTGTAATTTGTGTCCAGTGTGGACAAGCCCATCATCCTACCCACCCAGGGCTAATGCTCTTTCTAACATAGAGCCTTCCCCATTATCACAAGCACCACCCAGGATGAAAAACAAAACACGGATATGACAAAGTATAACCTAAGCTGACTTTATTACCTTGGTGAAGGGTTGGAACCTCCAATTAAGTTTGTCCTTCTTACAGAGACATAGAAAAAACAAAACAGTGCCCTGTCATGGGGCTTGAGAATCAAGCAGCTTGATCGCAGATCAGCTCTGTTCACCTACCTGGTGCATCAGGCACCTGGAGAGGAACGAAAGGGTCGGACACACTCAGGAGCGGCACGCCAGGATCTGCAGCCTGCCCACCCTTCCTCTTCTCAACTGGAGTTGGTGGGAGGGGAAGGTGGGCCCGGAGAGGAAAGAGAGAAAAGCAGAACATCAAGTAAATCTAGAAGAATTTGCCATCTATTAACCCAAAAGCTTAAGTTACAGAGTAAGTCCAACCATACAGACAGAGAAAGTGGAGGGGGGGGGGGGGTGGTCAACGGCAATAACCCAGCATCACATCCAAGTATCTGAGATACACAACGTGGTCCTCGTGACTCTGTGAGACGCAACAAGTGATTGAACCAGGAAATTCATATGGGTGAAATTTTACTTCTTTCTTGGAAACTGCAGCCTACGGGCATCTCTCTCAGAATCCCTAGAGGAATGTGAATCCCTAGAGGAATGTCTGTATCTTACATTCTAACATAGAAACAGTAGCACATGCGTACAGCAACTTCCCATGTACCCACTGCCCCCTGGGCCCTCTAAGGACTCTATCTTATTGTACTGCCATATTACAGTCTTAGGCAGAAACAGGTTTTGAAAGGACAGAGGAATAAAGGCTCTGCTAACCTCCAGAAAGGGTCCCAAAGAGATTTGCCTTAAATTTTGTTTTTAAAAAGTGTTTTACTTGAAATAAGTAGAGAACTACAGTAATCTGATGAGCAAAGAGTTCTGTGAATCCTGCATCCATTTCCCCGATGGAAACAACTTACACGAGTGAGGTACAATATCACTAACACAAAACTGTTACCGAGAGGACCCTACTTTAATCAGTGTTTCTGTACCCTCCTGCTACAGTGGACCTGTAATATCCTCCAGAAGTCCACACCCTAAAGGCTAGGCTCTCCTTTTAGCGCTATTGGAAGGTGGTGGAAACTCTGAAAGGTGGAGCCTCACGAGAAGTTCTAGGTCACTTGTGGGGTACACTCTTCAAAGGGGTGGTGGGACCCCAGTCTCTTTCTCTCTCTTTTTTGTCCCAGCCAAGTGAGCGGCTCTGTTCTGCCTTGTGTTTCTCACCATGATGTGCTATCTCACCACAGCCCTAAAGGGAATAGGCACAGACCATGGACTGAAACCTCCAAAACTGTGAGTCAAAGTAAACTTCCCCTCTTTATCAATTATCTCAGGTATTACATTAATAGCGGCAGAAAGCTGACTAACACACACACTGTTGGGTATACTAGTTTCTTCCTCTCTTTCTTAGCTCCGTGCATATGTCACTCATAACCCTGTATCCATCGCCCCCATCACAGCCCTGAATTTCCGCGAACCCAGGAATCTCCCTCAGCTACTCTTCTGTCGTCCCGCTCTCTTGAAATGCCTGGTTCCAGCCTTGGCAAACCACTCATCTAGTCTCACGGTGCTACAAGTACATCAAAAAAGTAAGTTTCAGCTTGGTTCCTTAAAGATAAAAGGAAAATGAGAAGCTTAAAACCACTGCTCTTAAGGCCCTGAAATGTTTTCAAAATGAGACAAGTGAAACATATTTGAAAGAAAAAAGCAAATTTCAAAACTGAATATATAAGTCTTCTATGAAAAATACATGTATGTAGAAGTAAAATACTATAAAATGTCAGGAAAAGCCTTTCTCTTGGGTGAGTTACAAGGTGTTTTGTGTTGTTTTGTTGAGGATCAAGCCCAAGGCCTCCCCATATGAGGTAAGTGTCCCACCACCCGTTCCAGGCCCATGGCTGGGCTCATTTTGGTGTGCTACCATAAGGACAAGAGTTGACTGCTGTGGTCTGGATCTGCAGTGGCCCCCAAAAGCCTTATGTACCTAAGGATACTGCACACTCTTGGGAGGTAGGACGTTGCGTGAAGGGGCAGATGTCGGGGCTTGAGCTGGAGGGGTGTGTGCTGGTTTTGCCCCTCCTCCCAGAATGTCTTGCTTGGCCACACTGTGAGGATCTCTGTTCCCAGAGCACAGGCTCAGGCTCTGACTCCAGCTGTGTCCCCATCATGCGATTCCACCATTTTCCTGCCGATCACCCATTAATGGACTGTGACCTTCTAAAACTGTAAGCTAAAATAAATCTTTCCTCTCTAAAATTGTGGATGTCAGGTATTGAGTCATAGTGCTGAAAAAATAACTAGGACATTGACATTTTACACATTTAGCATTTTTGGTAAACTCTATAACTTGGGGACTTTACTTCTTTTTTCTTTTTGAGACAGAGTCTTACTCTGTAGGCCAGGCTGTTCCTAAACTCACTATGTAGCCCAGGCTTGTGATGGACTCACAGCAATCCTCCTGCCTCAGCCTCCCGAGTGCTGGCATTACAGATGTGCACTACCACATCTGGCCTATGTGGTGCTGGGGACACGAACCAGGGTCTTGTGCTTGCTAGGCAAGTGCTTTAACTGCTGCACCACTCCTGCAGCCCCAACTTGCTTCTTTAGGCTATCCATTTGTCAACATTTTTACCAATGAACGTGTACCAAGAGGCTACCATTTTAAATAAAGACATGAAGTGTCAAGTTTTAAATGTGTCTGTTTCTCCTCCAGTGTATAAATTTTCCCAACATTTTTGTAACTTTTATCAAAGAAATAATTAAAATAGCCTTGTACCACCCTCCCTAACCCATTACCAAACTTCTTGCTTAGTTTTTTGGTTTTTTTCTATCAAAATGTTTAAAATCAAGAGACAGCCTGAGTTCAATTAGAACATTCACAGAAAATGGTGCCATTTTCCATTTAATGCAGAGAAGGGCAAATGAATTTCTGAAAGTATCTATCATCTACTTATCTTTTTTTTACTGTTAAAGAATGAAGGTGTTTCAAGAGAAAAGTTCATACAAGCAGACAAAAAAGAAAAATATTCAATATTCAGAGACAAATGCTAAACAAACTAAGGAAAACACAGACTTTTGTAAAAGCTTGATGTTACTGACTTAGGATACTTCTGGGATGTGGGTGCTGCAGGCTCTGAGCTGAGCCACCCAGTCTGTACCTCTATTCTGTCACGGTTTAGCTGTAACTTTGCCTAGGTGGACGGCTGCGAGAGTAACTCAAGACAACGCACAAAAGGAACCTATCCAGGGGACCAGCATGTACCATGGGCTCGGCACATGGTTGTCTTCACTACTCTGTAACTTCACCCCAGTATGTTTGTGGCTGGGCTTTCAAGTTCCTTAAAATATGTACTGACATTTGTGGCTTTCAAAGGAAATTTAAAGGAATAAGTAAGGCAAAAATCTAAGACGAAGTAAGCTATGTAAATAAGGAAAAGAGCTCCACATACAAACAATAAAACATAAGTATGTGAAACTGAGAACTAGGTATTAGAATTGGGGTGGCAGGGTAGTGGTAAATAAAAAATGGTAGGGATCTTGCTGTTAACCAGAGAGTCAAAACATAATCACCTGCTTGATTTTCATTCATTCAAAAAATTTGTACTGAGCTAAACATTGGGCTAACACAGAGCAGCAATGAAGATTGTGCCAGAATTACCCATAACCCTCCTTCCAGGAAGCTCCACCCACTTAGGATCACAGGGCTATCATCCTGACACCCTACCTCAAGCACAATGCTGATGCTTTACATATTTGGCACATCAGGTCAACCATCAAACTTTAGGTACTATGAACAGGCCTTGGAATATTTTTAAACTTCATCAAAATATCAAAAAATTTAAAATTTACACGGATTAGACAACAAAGCTAAAAATGAAAAAAAACATAAAAATATTTGAACCATTCACTATTATAAAGCAAAACTCCAAAATTAAATTCATAAATAAAAAACAATTAAGATGCAACATGTAATGCACCAACTCCCCAAGCTGCACACATGTTCATAAGTGCACAATAATAAAAATAATAGTCTTTGGGGGAAAAGCAGAAATGAAACCATGCTCTAGGTTAGTTCCCATTAGAACAAGAGAGTACTACATATTGTATATGACTGAACAGCACCTCATGTTCTAACTAGAAATAAATTCATGAGGTTAGGAAAATTAAGCGTATCGAATTGTATATCCTACAAAGAAAATATCACAAGTGCTTGTCCATTGCTAAGGCATTTACAATAATAAAATAATAAAATTAATACAGTGTTTTAAAGTGAAGATTTGGTTACCTGTATGAAGAAATATAATATAGACACTTTAAAAATTACACTTCTTTAAGAGTGGAAAACTGGCAAAAAATTTAAAGATTTCAAAATATGCATATCTCTACATAATAGGCTTAAGCTTAAGACTAACCCTGTACAAAATTATTGTTGAATGTATTTTGATGAGGAAGGTATATAATTTTGATTAGCTTCACAAAAAATCAGTGACCCTAAAAAGATTAAATTCTCAATAAACATTCAAGTGGTATCTATCCCTTTGCTATTTCTTGGTGGTGAAATTATGGGGGCTTTTAAACTTTTTCTCTATAAATCAAAATTTAATAATATTAGTATTATTAAAATTCAATAATATTGAAATAGCACAATATATTATTAAATAGTATCAGTGATTTAATATCAATCAAATAATTATTTATTAAAACTTAATAATGCTAATGTAATTAAATTTTAATGGTTGGTATTAAATATTTAATAATACTTGATTATTTTAAAAATCATTTTGTGAATAAAGGGGAAATGCACCTCCTTATTGCTTCTGTGATTTAAAAATTCAATAAAAGATACCCCACATCCCAAAGCACATGTACACAGGCGCACACACAACGCTTAGCAGAGCCTCTCATCTCAGGGAGAACATCTAGCTCTTAAAATTTCTGAAGTTATCCTAAAAACATCTAAGCAACGGCAAGAGATTGCCTGACTGCTGCTCCTCAAATTTAGAAGTATTTTCTTAAGCCAGATCTTGAACTAGAGGGAATAAGTCCCACATATTACCCCATATCATCTACCACTTTAATTCAAAGAATCTAGATCCTCCTCTATTCCTTCATGATTAATAGCTTTTGAAAGAAGAAAAATCTGTGGAGAAGAAAACAGTGTGAAGATGACAACAGTGAGCCTTGTGTGTTGGGCGTGTGTCACACTTACCAGATCCAGCAGAAAATGAAGATGTGGCAAAAGCATCACTCTGGGTTGACTGGAATCCAGGGATCAAGCTCTCTGCTGAGCCGCCAAGCTTGTCAGGATGTTTGCCTGGAAGGAAAAAATACCGCTAAGTTAAGTCTAGCAGAATCTTGTGAGGCACATATGTGCACATGAGTGCACACGCGCACATGTGCACACACACTCACACACTCACACACACACAGCCACATGCAGCGAAGGGCACCTTCTGATTGCTTTCCTTTTACTTAGTCACTTGGCTAGTCACTCCAAAAATAACTGAGAAAAGGAATGAAATGTAAGAACCAAGAAATAGCATATCAGTTTGAAAAAAATGAAAAGAATTCTGGAGATCTGTTGTGCAAGCAAGTGGAAGCACTTAACAACACTGAACTAGATGCTTAAAACTGGTTAAAAATAGTAAACACCATGGAATGTGTATTTTACCACAATCACACTTTTTAAATAAATAAATGTTTAAAAATCAAATGAGAGAATACAGAGCTAAATCTCTTGTAGCTCAGGCGCAGGTGCTTTCAGCCCTTCCAGGGAACCTACTCCCTTTCACTCGACTCCAAGGCTTCAGTTCCCATGTTCCATGTTGGAACAGGGAGGAAACGACAGAAATGGCAGTAGTGAGATGCCACAGAGGACAGAGTCACTGACACAATGACAGGAAGGCTATGGGAAGGCTAATGGCTGAATAAGGAGACCGAAAGGAAATTATTATAAACAGACAGCATAATTTTAAGTCATGGGGCCTAATTAGGCACAAAAATACAAGTTTTCAGTAATCTAAGAAGGTATTTTTGTTTATATTCCAAAATAAATGGCCCATATAACAGTGAAAGTGAGTTAATGAAGAAAGTTAAGACCTACGTCTGTCTCATCTTCTACTTAAAAAGGCTGGAAACTAATGTGAGTTTTTAAAACATTGCTGTAAAATAATAGTTAAAGCTAAAATGAGCAACAGTTCAAATCACTTGTGATTCTAAACATTCCTTTATCTTGTGCACTTGTATACACTGAGGACTCTTTCCCAAATGTATATTAGACTATTTCCCCAAATGTATCCATGATTCCAATGTGTATGTGTGCGTGTGTACATGCTCATACACGCATTTATGCACACCTGCATGTTATGCATATGTGTCCTGCCTTCCAAACTAGATTGTGAATTTTAGGAGATAGATAGATAGATAGATAGATAGATAGACAGACAGAGAGAGATAGATAGATAGATAGACAGATAGATTGATTGATTGATTGATTGACTTTAGTGGTAATGGGGATTGAACCCTCTATTTTGTGTGGTAGGCAAGTATTCTACTACTGGGCTACATCCCATCTATTTTTAATCTTTTATTCTGAGATAAGCTTTGCTAAGTTGGCAGGCTGGTCTTGAACTGGTGGATCCCCTGCTTCAGTTTCACCAACAGATGGAATTACAGGCATGCACTGCTACATTCAATCAGAATTACATCTTTTGCTTATTAACTCTCCTTCCTGTTGGCAGTCAACAATAATCCAGAACTATGATCACAGTGTAAGATTCAGTGTCCACGAAGTCACATTTCCACGGATAAGCAGTCACTACCTCCTGTGCCCACCACTCTGAGGAGTGACCCTGCTTGGTAACATTATCCTGAATCATTATCCTGAGCACAGTCTTTCCAAATTCTTCTACAATGCTCAGGCTCTCCTGCTGCCACGCACAATAGGTTAGGATTTCCCAAAAATGAAAAGACCTCCGTGCTCTGGTAAAAATAAAAGTCAGTTTGTATGCATACCCAAAGGGCAATCCTTTGAGGGGCAGCTCCAAGCTGACATTTTTCCAAATAAATCCCTTACAGCTAAGATTCATTTCAACTCCTACCTGTTTCTGAACCCAGAGAACTTCCAACCAAGAATCACAAAAGAGGTGCAACTTCCTTACCCTCCCCCAGCTTGGCAAAGTCTTTGTTGAGCAGTTCTTCAGCTGTGAGCTTGGAGAAATTGTCATCATCAAAGGGATTCCATGTAGAACCTTCTGAAGGATTGTAGACATTCTGCTGGGAGGTCCGAGGGGAGCCTGATGGAGTGGTGGTTGCAGACCTGGGTAGGTTCCCAACCCCATGAAACAGAGAGACATGTAAATGCTGAACAGGACAAAAAGGGCCAAGCTATGTTCTTTGGGTTCCCTGATCAAATCATTTTCTGAGTCAAACCATTATTTTTCATAGCATTTTCCAGAAAGGCTTTCCACGGAAGCTGACCAGCTTCCACAGACACCTCTTCTACTCTATGACATAAGCATCTCCTTTCCTCACGACTCTGTGTCCAGCTACTTCCTTAATATCTTGCTTAGTTTTTTACTCTCACCTGCAGAGTCTTTCAGTTCAAGATCTGAAAGCAACATGTTCTTAGGTGTTGCATCAGTGGTGACCATAATATCTACCACAACCAATTCCTGCAAAGCCAGGACTGAGGCCTAATTAGGATGCCTGTCATCTTTCAGGATCTAGCACACATAGTGTTAAGACAGCCACCATCACAATTAAAGATAAATAAAGACATTTAGTACTACTTTGTATATGTAGGTATCATTACTTAGTTTCCTTCTAGTCTCTCTTGCCTTAATGATTTTTCAACTTAGAATGCATTTCCTTAATCAACACTTATCAAAGTCTAAGTTATGTGAGGCATACAGCCAGTCACTGGGTTTACAAAGGTGGACTAAAACAAGGTCCTCATCTTGGAGAATCCACAGGTTGTATCAGCCAGACATATTAATAATGATAAAGCAATGTGATACATGCTGGGGGGAAAAAAGGACCAGGTAAAATAATATATCAGAGGAAGGGTCAAAGAGAAGAATATGGACCCTGAAGCACACATGAGCATTTCCTTGGGGACAGGAAGAAAGCAGAAGTCCCGGAGACAGAATGGGATGGGCAAGGGATCATGAAGGTGGCAGGTGACAAGTCCATACGTGTGCACAACAAGCCTGGCTGAGGAAAGCAGTGGGGTCAAGTACCGTTCTACAGGGACAGGGGCTAATGCAAAACCTGCAGCACGGAGAAGCTTGGTCAGATTGAGAGTTTAGAAAATATTCTGGAGAGCAAAGAACAGATGAGAAAATGGAAACCTAGGCCAGGGAGCAAATGATTTTTTATGATCAGTCAGGTACATGTACTATAGGCAAATGTAGGGACTCTTTTTAAACACAGACATGCACTACTATACACACACACACACACACACACACACACACACACACACACACACACACACGAGAAATCACACAGCAGTTCAGAGCAGAGCCTGTCCACAAGGTAAGAAAAATAAGGGGAAGCACCACATACTTGGATTTATTGAGACTGGCCTCAGCTGCAGCTGCCTGAAGCAGTTGGGTTGATTTGCTGGCAGGAACCCCAAAGACTGCACTGTGGGTTACATCACTGAGAATTCGCCTGTGCCCAGCACGCTGAGTTTTGGGGGATGACGGAGGAGTGAGAGATCCGAGTTTCTGCCCCTGGATGGTAGGAGGAGGGGTTGTCTGAACCTTTGGCTGCTGTCTTACAGGGGCTTGAATCTGCTAGGAAGAAAGATAGGAAGTGTTTCATTATTTTTTTTTTAATAGAGGATAAGGGAAAACAAACACAACAAATAATGTCACATGAGAACTAACACAGAAATCAAATGGCACTGAGTTTATTGGTGACATCCAGAAAGAAAAAAAATAGGCTTTAACAAACTGAGCTGCAACTCTGAGACTGATACAAGTATGGCGTTTGTCTGGTACTTACATATAAATATTGCTGGTGTTCACCAGCAATTACATATAGGTTACCTATATGAAGTTCAGTCTAGAGCCTGAGGCCACAGAAGCTATTCTTAGTTCTAAAGATCAAAACATATTTGAAAGGACCTTTTTATGCTTCTGCGGTCACACTGAACAAGTCTCAAATTGTTCAGAATGCTTTCAAAGGGCAGGCAACAGATCCAACCTTTTACCCTAGTTAAAAGCCAAAGAAGACACAATTCCAGCTAAAATGCATTTACACGGAATGATTTCCACTAAGAGGTAGCCTCTGCCATAGCTGAGGATACCAGGTCAGGAATGAGTCAGAAAGAATTCTATAGTCGAAACACCATAGTACTTTTTTGTGGTCATTGTGTTGTCATTAAGGTTCTTCATTTCATTGTGGGATAAGTATACAGATCCTATTTCTGTGGTAACCTCTGAGAAAATGTACAACATTGCCTTAGTGAGATTTATTTCAATCCTTAGAAATGGCACTGAAGAACTAGCTGAAAGTAAGAAAGAAGAAGAAAAACCATCTCTTGATGATGACTGAACTGAAAACAAAAGGATTCCTGGAATGTGGAAAATTTCCAGATTGAGGGCTAAACTGCCACCACAGAATAATAAATAGATGGGAACACCCTTGTGACCACATGAATGTCTTTTAAGCATATGACAACTATATCAAGGAAAATAAACAATAACAACAAAAATGTTAAGAAAGCCACCCAACCTCTTTCTTTCATTTTGTCAATTTAGACAGAACATGATGGAATAGTCAATATCCCAGGGATTGAACCATCCCTTACCCTGAGACCATCTTTTTAGAGTAAGGCTGCCTCACCACACTCCAGCTCATCTCCCATGTTCTGTATCTTCAAAGGCAGGCCCAGAGAGATCTTAGGGATACCAAAGTTTCCAGCCACTTGGCCAGGATATTTACTGCATGGGGTGTGGACTGTCATTTTTGTGGTTCTCAGGACCTGGAACACTTACTGAGGCAGACTGTGTACATGTGCCAGTACACCAACCCCTCCGCCAATGGGCTAAATGACACAAGATGGCTCTAGTGTCAATCACACTAAGAGGAGAACTGTTAAGTGAAGGGTAAAGCATATTCTCTACAGAGGAAGAAGTACCATGCTCTGTAAAGCCCAGTGGTCTGGCTCCACAAAGTCCTTCACAGGCTGAAATCTGCAACAGCCATCACAGGTCCACAGGAGCTTCGTGGACACAAGCGGACCAGCTTACTTCATGACATTCATTATTCTAATAAGGGTACTTCACTGTTGATCCTCTTGTGACGAAGACCTCACACTGCTTGGAGACCATTTCCTCACCTCTCCCCTATTCCCCATAGGCAGCACACTGAAGAGGGCACATCTCCATTGAAAGGCCGCCTCCTTCCATAGCAAACGCTTCCTACGGGTTGGACATCTCTATCAATGCTGAATACGGAACCAAGGGCTCAGGCATGCTAGTCAAGCACTGGACCACTGAGTCACACACTCAGACCAGACATGAGTTGAACATCTCCATCTGAAAATCTGCAACCCCAAACTGCTTCAACATCTGAACCTGCTAAGCTTTTATGCGATGTCGTATGTGAAAAGTTCCACATCTGAATTCATATACTAACAGTATTGTATAAAAATGCCTTCAGACTCTGTGTATTAGTGCATATAAAAGAAATGAATTTCATATTCAGATTTGGGGCTCATTTCCAAGATATCTCATTATGTGTAATCAAACATTCCAAACTCGGAAGCACTTCTGGTTCAAAACATTCTGGACATAGGGTACCTAATCTGTAGTACAAAGCATTTCCAACCTATGCAGCTACCACTCATAACAAACATGTCAGGCAGGCAGTTTCATGTTTAGAACCGGAGACAACTGAAAGAGACCTTAGAGAAAAGATCCTAATGCCCCAAGTTTAGGAGAGAGGAGACCATGACCTACTAGGTTAAGTGCACATCCACAGAAGCAGAACCCACCATTTCTAACTACCAATCAGAACTTTTCCACGCCGTGTGCTTCTTCCCAGGAAGACAGGAACAGGAGGGCAGATGAGGAAGAGACAGGCCACAGGAGAAAGGAAAAAGGGGAGATCCTGATGCCTATCTTGTAGAAGATTTTTAAATACACAACATATGTAATTGTAAAAGAAGTATGACCACATTAAGAAATGTAACACTAGGGAAGCGTACTCCGTTTCACCACTGTAACACTACTGTTATCTCTGTGGTGCCTTAAACAAGCTCTGTACAAGTACTCACTTTCCCCAACTTCACAACTCTTGTAACATCACCTTACAAGCACTTTTAATATGATTGTACAGATTTTACAACCATGATTTTTAGTAGCTTCTCAGTTGGGTGCCCGACTCTCTCTCTTTTTGGCTATTTTTCTTAAGACAGTGATGAATGCCTAGGGCAGATGGCTGTGTCCTCTTCACCAATTACCTCTTCACAATGGCCACAGGGTGTTTTTCATAGTCACTCACTTCTTACGCTTTTCCTTTTCTTTTTTGCAAGCTAGGAATTGAACCCAGGAACCACGCAAGCATCTGTCACTGAGCAGTATCCCCCGCTCCTCACTAGCTTCTCTACATAAGCCGTGCCATGAAGTCAACAAGACACGAATGAGTCAGAGCCTGGCAACTCTATGCTCTTGGTTGAAGAATGGTCCCTGAGTCCCCTCAACCAAGCATCCCAGAGCACAGAATTCAAAGCACTTTTTCACCCAGGGAACATGGAGAAGGTTTATGAATCATTCCTAAGACAGTGGGCACTTTACCCAGAAAAAGAGAGTAGAACTCATAAAAAAGTAGAGTTAGTATTAGTTGATGACTTCATCACCCTGGATGAGAATTTATTAGTATCTTTAAATACAGATCAGAATTATGCCCTTCTTCCCTGGCTCCACAACTGCCATTCTGCATGTCTTAAACAATCACGTTCTGATCCAGGCCTTACTTTCCAACTCCATAAAATCCAAGGACTGAACTAGATAATTTAGATCTCTTCTAGTAATTTCATAGGATAATTTTAAAAAACTGTTTTCCATTATCTAGAAGAAATTTATCTCTTGTTGAAAGACTTGCTGTCTACTGTGTGCTTGCAGCAAGACTGTGGTTTCAGGAATAACACTGAACACACAGCTAGACTTAAAAGAAGACAATCAATTTATGGTGTGCTTCCTTTCAACGGGAATGAAGGTTTCTGGTTTAAGATGAGCATCAAAACTCCATTAGAAACTGGTCCTCAGAGAGATGGTTTCTTATTTTTCTTTGTTCATCTAGTAGTTCCTGGGAATAAGATAGTAGCTATGACACTCTATTGGATAGGTAAACAAAATGCTTCTCTCACCACTATAAAAATTTCAATCACTATCACTCAGAAAACTCTGAGTAAGTAGAATAAAGGTCCCTTAGTAAATAGTAAATGCTAAAGCAAGAATGCCTGCATATGCTGAAATGGAAGCTATCAGGAGGGCAGCTTGACACTATACTCATCCAAAACCTCTAAGTGGATGTGTTCGATTTCTAAGTTGGCTCCAGTGACTGGCTATTCAGATGCTCTGGTGCTCAGATATTGTGCCATGGTAAATGGACCCAGGCAAGTGAGCCCTTGATGGGTGCTGCAGGGGAGAGGCAAATGATGTGGCTAGTAAGGTCACTCAGGACAAAGAAGAAACACAACACTGTAAGGACTCAGGATAAAGGCCTGAGCTCAAAACCCCCAGGGGCTGGAAGGACACTATGGATCGAACTGGTTCTGCAGAAGGGGAAGGGAAGAGAGCAGCTTTGCTTCTAGGTCCTCGAGTGCTCGCTAGTGGCACTGACAGAGATAATGAACAGCTTTCTCTACCAGCTTAATTCAGAGTGACAAATAAGAATGCTCTTCCTTATCAGAAGCCCAGAATCTTTTTTTAAACTTCTGGTTTCTATGAAACACCTCGTAGTGTTCTTGGGTATACCAAGAAAAGATCAAAGATTTTTAAGCACTCAGGTGACGATGCGATCTCATCCTGGTTCAGCGTGCCCCATCACAGGAGCTGCTGCCTCTTTCCTGCCCTCTCCCTAGCCCTCCTCACATCCCCTGACTGTCCCTGCGTGAGCCCTGGCTGCTCCTTACCACGGGCTCCTGGGCAGGACCCAAAGGTGCGGCTGAGGCCTGTGGTGCCTGGGGCTGCGGAACAACCACCGCAGTCTTGGGCTGCAGCGCTGCTTGCTGGGTCATCAGCTGTTGTTGGTGCAGGGTTGTGGCCAGCGGCTGTGGCTGCTGCTGCTGTTGCTGTTGCTGCTGCTGCTGCTGCTGCTGCTGCTGCTGCTGGTAGAAGTTCGGTATGAGCTGCTGCTGAGAACCTCCCTGGGATACCACAGGGAACTGAGCAATCGCTGCTTGCTGGGCTGCCGGATGTACTGCCTGAAACTGAGTGGGAGAGAGTGGCAAGGAGTGAGGAGGGGAACCAGAGCCTGTGGCACCACCTTCACAGAAGATGAATGTCTTGGCAATGCGGGAGCGCAGCGCTGCAGCCAGAGGCAAGGGGAGGCAGAAGTTTTGCGATCAGGCCTGAAAACTCATGACAGAAAAATAGGCATTAAAACAAACCCGGTGGCATCTTCTGTGGCTGGGCCCTTTCAGTAACCTAGATTGACCTTTCAAGTGGGTTCCCAGGCCCAGCCCAAGGGAAGCTCTTGGGCTGGACTCTGACCCAAGCAAATAAGTAGGTGCCCAAGGACAGAAGGAAGTAATGTGGCTTATAGAGGGTTTTGAAGAAGCCAAGATCAAAATGCTTCCCTGCAGGAACAGGAGCAAGCAATGATGACACTGAAAAGAATAACCTAAATGTTAACTCAGCTCTTCAGACTCATTTCAAGCCTCTCTGAAAATGACCCCCCAGTAGCCTTATCTTTCTGAAATTTCACTATCTTAAGTCATGTGAAATATTTGCTACATTCTATGATTCTCCTTTGTCACCATCCTCTTTTCTTCTTAAGATGGAATCTCCCCATTTTGCCCAGGCTGGTCTTAAACTTTGGGCTCAACAATTCTCCCACCTTAGTGTCCCAGATAGTAGGGACCACAGAGGCATCACTGAGCCTAGCTCTGTGACACTTTCTACATGTCTCTCTAATTTCCACTGCTAGGGACTATGTGCTATGCATACACCAAGAGAGCTCAAAATTAGGGTCTGCCAATGAATAAAAGTCAAGATTCCATCCTAGAACATCCAAATACCGTTCCTTATGAAGTTAACTGAGAAGATACTATTTATTTACAGGGGCAATGTTAAAGGGTTAACAAAAAAAAAAAAAAAAAAAAAAAAAAAAAAAAAAAAAAAAACAAACTAACCACCCCCCCCTCCAAAAAAAAAAAAAAGACAAAATACAGGTGCAAGCTGACCCTGATGTCACAGGTCTGTAATCCAACACTCTGGTAAGTGAAGTGGGAAGACCACAAATATGAGCCCAACCTGGATGCCTTAATAACTTAGTGAAAGCCTGTCTCTAAATAAAAAAGAAAGAAAGAAAGAAAGAAAGAAAGAAAGAAAGAAAGAAAGAAAAAAGGCTGGGAATATAACTCAGTGGAAAGGCCCCAGTTGGTTCAATTCCCAGTCCAAACAAAACAAAACAAAACAAAAAATGAGAAACCATAACTATTTAAAAGAGGAAACTTCTACAAACAACCCAAACGTCGAGGATACTGAGTGAACTATTATATATCCTGAAGGATATCAAAGGCGACACTCTCAAGTTATAAGCAGGAAAAAAGGGATACCTCTATTTAAGTGTTACAGAGAACAGAATTTGGTAGGTTTAACACTGGAATTATGTAAATGGATTACATCTTCATAAACTAAACTAAAACTACAAAACAATAACTAAAATAGCAAAAGCAAAATGAGACAAGTAACCTGGGCATCAAACCGACAGCTGAAATTCCCTAGGAAGTTATAGTCTAAATGGAAAAAGGGCAAAATCATCATGAAATTGTTTTTCTGTAATCATACCATGGTACTAATATCCTGAAACTATAGACCAATTAACAATATTAATTTTTTAGGAATCAAGATTCTCACGTATGAAAAGCATAAAAAGATCCAAGAAGTTAAACAAGAATCCTGTCATTACAAACCAGAATTAGCACTTAACTAAGAATTCATAACATCTATTTTCTAACAAAACAAAATACATTTTCTAATGGTCCAGTAAAAAGACCTAGAAATCACCACTGACTCCCATTAGCAAGTGAGTATCTCTAGCACCAAACTGGTCTTTAAATATTATTTCCATTAAAAATAAACAACTCCTTACATGGATGATTCCACACTGAAGACAGAAAGATCCTGAAAGAGCCTTTTACTCTCAATAGCAAGGGAATCATTAAAGATCATTGGTGTCACATACAAAAGACCCAGAAGCCAATTTGAAGGAAACTTCACTGGCCAAAGTCTGGATAATTTGAGCATCAAAATGAACACATGTTTCAAAACTGTAATGTATTAAAAATATAAAATATGTTAAAATCTATGTATTTATAATAACACAAAACAAAAATTTCATTGCCACCTTTGGACATCTCTTTATTCTGCAAACTAGCAGAGGGAAAGGATCAAGCATTGTTATGATCTTCTCGTGTCAGCAGTAACTCAGCATAACTAAGTGGGGGATGAAAAACTTTCAGAAAAATCCCAATCTCTAAGGAAACAGGGAAGGCTAGAATATCATTTTGCCACCCCCAGTAGAAAAAAACACACAGGAAATAATCAACAATGGCTGTTGAGGTGATTAGGAACACCAAAAAAAAAAAAAAAAAAAAAAGCTGAGATCGCCAACACCTAAACACAGTACTATGGTTTGGATCTTGAGTGTCCCCAAAAGCCTCATGTATCTGGAACTGTGTGCTACTGGGAAGTAGCACCTGGCTGGCAGAGGCAGATACTTGGGGTCTGATGTAGAAAAATGTGTCAAGTTGTTGTATGGCAGGGAGGGGTGCCCAAGACAGAGCTTTCAGATGTGTGTTGTTGCCTTTGTGGGCCAGGACATAAGGGATGGGTACCCACCCTGAGAGTGACAGGGAGCTCAGCTGGCAGTTTGGAGTTATTAAAGGAAGTAAGAGGAATCACTGTTGCAGCCTCTTCCTAGGAATGCTATGACCTTGTCTGAGTCTGCGAACTACACTTTATTTCTGTCTCATTTGGCTTCTGTCCTCAATGGGGTGAGCAGTTCTCCAGCCTCGGCTATGTGCCTTCATGGTTTCCTGGCTGTCCTGTGAATGAACTATGTGTGAGAGACCTTCTGAAACTGTGAGCTAAATAAATCTTCCTCCCTTAAATTGTGGATGTTCAGGAATTTGTTATAGCAATGAACACGTAACTAAAACATGCACTCATTATTCTTGGTATTAATAAAACAGAAGACAGCCAGACATCACAGCCCTGGTATAATGTAAAACAGATAAAGAACAAAGAATTACCAGGCTGAACTGAACATTGAGCAAACAAGTCAAATCCCTAATATGGGAAATTCCACAGAACAAATAGCCCAGTTTCTTCCAAAAAGTAGATAGCAAAAGGGAAAAAACAGGAGAGAGATTCCATGGATAAACAGGGATTTTAAAAATATATCAGTCTCTATAAAATGAACGTATTCAAAAAATGTGAAAAAATACATTAACAGATAATGAGAAACATTATATACCAAATACATATGCAGACCTTGTTTAGACCTAATTCAACCAAGCCAGCTGTTATGGTCCCCAACAAGCCTCATATATTAGGATGTTGGAAGCATGTACCATTAAGAGATAGGGCCTGGTGGGAAGGAGCAGACCACTGGGACAGGACCTAGAAGAGAGTACTCTAGAGCCACCCTTCCTCCTCACCTCACTGGGCTTCCTTTCTGTTATGACATAAACTACTTTTCTTTGGCTACAGCTCTGCCATGTGCTTCTACCACCATCAGCCATCTATGTATGGACTGTGATCTTCTGAAACTATAGGCTAAATCTTTCCTCTTTTAGGTTGTAGATGTTGGGTATTGCTGTCACAGAAACAAAAAAAGTAACTAAGCCAGATTGATACCAGAGAAGTGGGGTCTCTGCTGTGACTTTACCCAGCAATGTGGCTTGGAATTGCAGGAGGCATTTAGAAAGGATTGAAGATACTCTCCAGAGAAGCCTTACAATGCCGTGAGCCGTGTTTGTTGAGAGATACCGGTTGTAGTTCAAAAGACCAGAACGCTGGTAGAACTGTGGGTTATAAAGTCAAGGCCTAAGAAGTTCCAGGAAGGAAGACTTTATTGGCAATTTGTCTAGAAACCATGCATGTTATGCTCTAGCTAAACATGTCAGCATCTGGCATTTGTCCAGACTCTGACTGAAACTGAGATTAAGGGTGGTGGACTACTGGATCTGGAGAAGAAATCTCAAGGCAGGCCAAAGTTCAGCTGTCACATGGGTACCATTTGCAGCTTTTAGCCAGCTCTACGCTGAGGAGCAGGAGGAAATGGCAGAGGACAGCATGGTTGTTTAAGAGATTAGCATTAAAAAGAAGTATTTGGAATCAGGATTCTAAAGAGATGCCTTAAGGACATCTCAAAAATAGCAAGGCAAAGGACCTTGCTCTGGGAAGAGTAACCCAGGGCATCCTGTAGGGCCAGCGAGGGAAGTGTTCTCTGGAGTTAAGCCATCTAAAACTCAAAGGCCTCAGCAGCAACTGTCCAAGAGGGCCAGACTACTGCTCAAGCCAGTGGCAGACCTTGGCAACATCCACATGGCACTGGCTGCACGGGCATGCAGAATGCAAACGCTGTGGGATCATAGAGGCTTCCACGCAGATTTCAGGACAAGGCCTCAGAGGGCAAGCAATGTGCTCTTAGTAGGGCAGTGCATGACGTGGTGAAGGAGAACCCTAAGGTGCAGTGGAGACCCCACAAATTGGAAGATGCCAGAAACATGGACTGGCTGCTTGAAGAAGGTCACAGGCTGTGACCGAACACATCCTGAAAGAAAAACTATAGAGGTTGTAGCCAGAGGCAACACTGAAGGGATGAGGCCATTCAAGATGTGGGGTTCACATCCTGTCCCGGCTTGCATGGAGTGCTGGACACAGAGCTACAGAACTTAACAGAATTGTAGGATTTCGTTACGGTTCTGTTGGGTTTCATTCCTGCTTTGCTCTGATCGCTTTTTATCCTATTTCTCTCCTGGAATGGGAATTATTGTGGTTTGGATCTGGAGTGTCCCCCAAAAGCCTCATGTACCTATGGATACTGAGTACGGTTGTGAGGCAGGGCCTAGCTGGAAGGGGCAAATGTATGGGGCTTGACGTGAGGGGTGTTGTGCTGGTTCCAACACTGCCCCAGGCTTGGCTTCCTGTTCTGCCATGTGGTGAACACCTCCAGCTCTGACTCTAGACCTAGACTTGGCCCCAGCCTTACCACGTGATTCTACCATTTTCCAGCCACTCACAAGTGAACAGACTGTGACCTTCTGAAACTATAAGCTAAAATAAACTTTTCCTCCCCTAATTTGTGCAAGTCAGGTATTGAGTCACAGCAATGAAAAAGTAACTAAGACAGAAATATTACCTATGCCATTCTATGTTAGAAGTGTTTAACTTTTCCTTGATTTTCCCAGGGGCTCACAACTAAGAGTTTGCTTAGTCTTTGAGGAGACTTTGAACTTGGACTTCTTTTTTTTTTGAGGCAAGGTCTCTCTCTGCAGTCCAAGCTGGTTCTGAACTCACTATGTAGCCCAGGCTGGCCTCGAACTCACAGAAATCCTCCTGCCTCTGCCTCCTGAGTGCTGAGATTACAGGTATATGCCACCACACCCAAACTATGTGGTGCTAGGGAATCAAACCCAGGGAGTTCAAGTTGCTAGGCAAATGCTTTAACTGCTGAGCTATTCCTCCAGACCCTAGACTAGGACTTTTTAGCATTGCTGGCACTGATTAAGACTTTGGTTACTCTCAGAGCAGAACTAAATGCATTTTGTAAAAAGAAGTGGACATGAGTCTCTTGGCCAAGGGCAGAATATTATGGTTTGGATCTAGAATGGCCCCCAAAAGCCTCAGATATTTGGATGTTGTAAAGTATCTATGGAAACCACGTATAGTTAAGATGTGGGGCTTGGTCAGGATGGGCAGATCCCTGGGGCAGGGCCTGGAAGGGATACGCCAGCTCTGCTCTCCCTCCTTCACTCGGCTTCCTGTCCACCATGCCGTGAAATACTTTTCTCCAGCTACACTTTCCACCACGTGCTATCACTGCCAGCTGCCCATGTACGGACTATGACCTCTTGAAGCTGTGCGCTAACACAAATATCTCTTCCCTTAGGTTGTGGAGGTCAGGTATTTCTGTCACTGCAACTAAAAGGTAAGTTAAGATACCAACTGAAATTACGAGATGCAGAAATAGTTTAAAATGTGACAATTATTGTTATTTTGGTAGGACAAAGGATGAAACATTGGATGAGAATTGTTATGTTTTCGCAATATGTCCTTAAGAAACAACTCTATCACTCCATTTCCCAAGGCAGGTGATGAATTTCCCTTGGCTTAAGAAGAGCAGTGAGGAAGGGGGGTGACCCACTTCACAGTGCTCAGGACCTACCTCTGTAAGATCAAACGGTGTCACGGTCCCTGGCTCTCTTGTGCCAGGCTTCCCAAGGAAAACTGCTGTGCCAAGTGGGCCTTTTACTTCAGTTACACAAAGAGAGGGTCACACCTGGACTACCTCACCTGCTGACTCTGGGCCTGCTGGGGTGGCTGCGGCTGCTGGTAAAATGTGCCTGCTGGCTGCGGTGGCGGCTGGTGCTGGTGCTGAGGCTGTGGCGGCTGGGCCTGCGCCTGCTGCTGCTGCTGCTGCTGCTGCTGCTGCTGCTTGAGGAAGAGCTGCGGCTGGTGCTGCGGTGTGGCCTGGGCTTGTGCAGGAAGACCCTGGGCCTGGGTGGACGGTGGAGGCTGGGGGGTGGGTGGAGCCTGCGGCTGCTTGGGCTGAGACTGTGGCACAGGCTGGCTGGGTGGCGGCTGGGCTTTTGGTTGGGAAACACTGGGCAAAAGTCCAGGCTGATTGCTGGGTCCTGCAATGAGAATAACCCCCATGGAAGGGCTCAAAACTCCTCCAGACAAAAACTGCTTTCTGATTTGCCCAAGCAGTAAGAGGGGGTGATATATAAGTAGTTTATCCCAAGATCCATGTTCTCCTCACTGTCTTTCCACATGTTCTGTTCCACCTAGAAGGCCTTTCCATCTTTTTGCTAAGCCACATGGTTCAAATTTTTCATAACAAGATTAGTAACAAGATTTAATACTTGTCTCCTTCTGAATGTTTTCCCTTATCCATCATTCCACTCAATCGATTATTCCAGTAGTCAGCACCTGAGTCATACAGGTAACTGGACTTTGATACTGCTGTGCATAAACACAGTCTCTGCACCCACTGGTATGCTGCTTCATACAAGCACTCCACACATTTGATGAGTAGCTCTCCTAACACCCATCTGGATGTGGGGCTGTGAGTAGATGGTCACTAAATTTTTAAAAAAGCAGATTTCTGGTAGGGGAAGTGAGTAGTGTGTGAAATGACTTGGTATTTTGAATCAATCCTCTTTATGAAACAAAGTTCATCCATCTCATTAGAAAGAGAATACCAAAAGATGGAGGAGTGATAGATACTTCAAGAGATCAAGCATCAATAGAACAATATCCTATGTCAAAAAGAGGAGAGTTGTGTTTTTTGGGGTTTTGTTTGTTTGTTTTGTTGTTTTGTTTTCTGAGACAGGATCTTGATCTGTAGCCTAGGCTGTTTCTGAACTCCCTATGTAGCCCAGGCTAGCCTTGGATTTAAGGCAATCATTGTGCCTCAGTCTCCTGAGTTCTAGGATTACAGGCATGCACCACCACATCCAGCTTTATGTGGTGCTGAGAACTAACTCAGGGCCTTGTGTTTGCAAGGCAAGTGCTTTAACCGCTGTGCCATTCCTCCAGCCCGTGAGTTGTATTTTTTTTCAAGGCAAGGAGAACATTTTATAAAGGCCCTGGTTAATCCCATATTACAAAATAACAACAAACAAAACACCCAAAGCTTTACCCTAAACAAACAAATAAATAAATAGAGGCAAGGAGAAGCATATACAAGTAGGTATAGGATGAACAGACCCAACTACAGAATCAGGCTGCAGGGGTCTTAGAGACCTACCTGAGAACATGAGAGGTCTCCTCTCCTATGATCACTTGCCACATCATTTCAATGGCAGCTCAATATTTTTCCCGTGTCTCTAGATTCCATTTCTAAAGTAAACCCAGGCTTTCTAACCCTTCTGTAACAGAGTTATGTCATGTTTAACCAGTCTACTTGCTAACCTGAGGGCTGAGGTAGGGGCTGAACTGTGGCCCTCTTCCGGGGTGTCAGGGCTGGCTGGATGGGAAGGATTCCTGGGTTCGGCTGGGTCTGCCCTGCTTTAGGCCTCTGGCGGGGTGCAATGGACGTCTCTGTTGTGGGAATGGGATCTGTCAATCTATAAAAGGGAAAGAGAAAATAAAGGTTAAAGCATGGGACAACAGAAATGGGGTGGGCAGAGTATATGACACTTTCCCCTCAACACCCCCAGAGCCTTCTGGAGCCGCTTAATCAATGCTTCTGAAGATGGACCGGGGATGTCACAGCGGTATTAAACACTGAAATAGCACTTGGGGGCAAACAAGTTCTTAACGCCCTGACCACTGACTAGTGCATACTGAGCATATTTCTTCTTGGTCGAGCTCTCCACATGTGAATGTGAGGCTGACTCTCAAGAACCTATATAGAACACGGTGCCTAACCTTTTGGCTTACCTGGGCCACAATGAGTGAAGAACATCTGTCTAAGGCCACATACTATATAGGAATAATATACTTCCTATCCTATACTTGCCAAATTTTTTAAATTTACAATGTAACATAATCCCAAGTCTAAGAATCAAATTTTTGAAAATGTCTGCTTCTGCTTTATAACAATAAATACCTGTCTTCACAGACACACATATGGGTAAGCAGGTTGACATACTATTTTTGGTAATCACTGTATTTTCCTCACCATGTCACACAAGCCCATGTAAGACCTGATCCTCACAGGTTTTCACCTGACTGCATGTGGTGGGCGCAGGAGGCAGAGTTAGCAACGCCCTGCGCAATGTCCTCCCCTACACAGCAGTCTGTTGTCACCTATGCAGTTCCCACTCCAGCTCTGTGCAATCTAATCATGAAAAATCTGGCTAAAACCACAACAATGTTAAAGTTTATAATCTTGTGGGACCGCATTACTAGCTGTCCAGCACTTTCTATGGCCTGTCAACTTTGGATTGGACACACTTGGTCCACAAAGTTCATACTCCAGAGCTGCACAACTGAGTTTCTTTTTTAAAGTGACAAAAAGACTCATTATGTTTTTGGAGAGTTTATGAATTTGTGTTGGGCATTGAAGCCCTTCCTGGGCTGCATGTGGCCTGCAGGTGAGACAAGCTTGACACAGAATGTAGTGTTTTCAAAGTTTGTTGACCTTTTACTTAATACTTCCCAGGAATTCCCAGAATACATGGTAGGTGGTGTTGCACGGGCTTTGGGGCAGGTGTTTTCAGATACAAAGGGAATTCAAGCCTGGTTAGTACTAGCAATTAAAATGGTGGTGCTGCAATGAATAGTAGGTAAATGAGCAAACCCAACATGGCAATTAGAAATAATAAACAGATAATTCAAGATAAAGGATTTTAAATGGCCAAGCATGACAGAAACACCACTTCCTCAAGTACATGTATTTCCTTTTCCTAACATTAATAAAAGTTTTAGCTAGGCACAGAGTCACCCACAATAAAAACCAAATGCCCTAGCCTCTTCTGCAACCATGTCTCTGAGCTCTGGTCTTTCATGGAATATTAGCAGATTGCTATGTGGCAATTTTTAGAAATCTTAAACAGCTGGTATATGTCTTTTGTCTCTCTTCTTGGACCATTCTTAATCCTGTTGTTTCGAGTAGGGACGCTGCCATATTACTTGGGTTTGAATGTGGAATGTTCCCCCAAAAGTCTCATGTACTTGCATGTTATGGATTATCTATGGAACTATGTACGGTTAAGAGATGGAGATCTCTTCTAAAGGAGTGGGTTATGGATGTGTGCTGGGTCATAGGTGTGTGTGTGGTAGAAGACAAGCATGCGATAGATGATAGATTACAGGCATGTGATGGATTATGGGCTTAAACCCGGAAGAGGCAGAACACTGAGGCTGGACCCAGAAGGGGCAGACTTGGAAGGATATATGCTATTTCCTTCCTTCCTTCCTTCTGGAATTTGACTTGGTTTCCTGTTTGTTTGCAATACTGTGAGGAGCTGCCTTCACCTCCACCTCTGCCATGGGCTTCCACTATTGCTGGCCACCCAGGAACGGACTGTGACTTTCTGGAACTGGGAGCAAAAATAAATCTTTCCTCCCCTAAATTTGTGAATGTCGGGTATTGAGTCACAGCAATGAAAAACTGAGACAAAGAGTATACACTAGCTCCGCCCTTCCTCACACACTTGGCCTCCATCTGCCATGCTGTTAACGTCTAAGCCTCCACCATTACCAGCTGCCCGTAAGTAGACTATGACCTTCTCAAACTGCTAGCTATAAACCTCTCCCCTTAAACTGTGTGTGCTGGGTATTCTGTTCCAGCAACAAAAAGCAAGACATCGAAGAACTGGTAATATAAAAGCTATCACATCTGGAAAGGCTGTAGCCTGGGAAAGAGGGGTGACAGGAAAAATGGGGGTAAATGTGGGCAAACAGGAAAAAAATACAGGGAAGAAAAAGCTCTGGGTAAAGTAGCTGAAGAGACTCCTGTGGCAATCCAAATGCAAGAAGACCCTCCACATTGGTGTTCTCCTGAAGGAAAAGTGGGATCTGGAGTCACAGAAACTGTATGAGATCTGGCTCTCTGCTAGCTAACTGTGACAATGGGACTGTCGTTTAATCCTGTTCAGCCTATGTATACAGTGGGGAAAGGTGTATATTTATTGATAACTATGAAATTTATAAACTATAGTGTGTTAAAAATATTAATTTGTGAGAACCTCAATGTGTATGCTTTGCGGGAACAGAGAAAGGTGTTTCTTTGTCTTTGAGACAAAGTCTTGCTATATAGCCCAAACTGGTCCTGAGCTCACTATGGAGTCTGGCCTCAAACTCATAATAACAATCCTCCAGCCTCAGCTTCCCAAGGACTAGGATTACAGGCATGCACCCCTACGCCCAGCTCATGTGATACTAAAGAGAACTGGCGGCCTTGTGCTTACTAGGCAAGTGCTCTAACCGCTGTGCTATCCTTCCAGCCCACCAGAGAAAAAGTCTTACTTAGCCTTGGCATATATCATATCTGGCCTCATACAAGGCTCTAAACCCAAAAGATTGAGCTAATTAAGTCAACTCCCAAAACATTTCCCAAGGAGGTGAGCGTGGCAGCAATACTGCAAGAAGTGAGCTGCCTACAAGTTACCACGTCTTGTTGGTTTGTTAGGCAGGTTTGCAGAGTTTAAAAAATACAAAAAGGAAAAAAAAAAAAACCTTTAAAGCCACATGTGGAATAACCTTGTGCACAGAAGGCAATTTATAAATATTCAAAACTTTTTTAAAATACAAAATTATTTCACTTCATTAAAATTCACAGTCACAAAGGATGTAGAATTCCTCGTTGATACGGTTTGCTGCTAACATGTTCTTGCCATGAGAAGACAGAAAAAAAAGAGGGACAGAAACATCTTCTGGGTCACTGCCAGAATTTGCCATCTGGAAGATATGGCGACCATGAGGATATGCCTGGCAGACTTTCAGTTATGGGAGTGCAAATGACCCATGCCCCAACTGCTGTGCTCCAGAAATCCAATCCACATTTGCCCTGAGGCCATGTTTCCCATAAGTTGCTTCTAACCCTCAAATTCCGACTGCAGGGCTCCAGGGCAGAAGAGGATCCCTCTCTGGCTGACTCTGGTGTTGATGAACCCTGACACCTTCGGTAGGCCTTTCTTGAATTCTACCCACAACTCTCCTTCCTTTCTCCAGATCGCTGGCACCTTCAGCTGGCTCTCCTTGGCTCTTCTGGCTCTTTCCCTGTGCTTTCTCTCTTTGGCATTTCCCCCAATCACATCTTCAATGTACAATCATCTCTTAGCACCCTTTTTTGGAAAACCCTTCGTGGCATAGAATCCGATGAGCACAGAGCCCCTCAGGACCTTTTGCAGTTCACAGACTTGGTGCTTTAACTTGCACATTCCTAACACGGCAGGAGCCACAGGGGGAGGAAGGGAAGGAAAGGAAGGAAGGTGGAACTAGGGTGGGGACACAGATAACCACAAGCCAGGAGACACACCTGAGCATGCCTGTACCAACGCCCAGCCTCATCTCTGAATGCCCTAGCACCCAGTCCACAGCTGCAGGCGCCCTGTTTCCCTTTCAAATGCCAATCGCAGGACTTCTTATTCCCCGTGGCACTCTGTCCAGGAGAGACAGCGATGCTTCCTGATCTGGACCACCTCCGGCTGAGGCAACACCACCATCAAGAAACACGGGGCCCCCTCCGCTGCCGCAGCTACTGCTGCAGGATGCCACGCAGAGCATGTGCCCGCAACAGCTTTCCTTACCTGGCCTTTGGCTGGGTCTTTTTTGCAGCTGCCTCACTGGCTTTCACTGGTTCGGGAAGCTTTGCAGGAATGGGAGAATTCTAAAGAATTGAAATGAAGAAAAATAAAAAAAGAAAAGAACATCAAGATTTCTTCCTAAGGGAATAACCAGCCTGACTAGGACTGATGAAAACACATCACATTCAGTCTTTCAGTGTGACTTCTGGTCCTGATCTTCCTGGGAGAAGAAAGGGGAGTTAACTAAATTTATATAAGACTTAGTCACAGTCCGAGGACAAAGCGCCTGCGCAGAGGCGAGAGGAGTGCACTCTGCGCAAGGCACCAGCACTCTCCTGGTTCTGCACCAGGCAGGACGGAGCTTACAGGGCAGGTTGTGGTCTCTTCTCCTACTGCACAGCCTACAAGTGATGTTATGAGAGGTTCTAGAAAGGGACTACATTATTCAATCCCAGCTCCATCTCAGAGAAACTAGAGCTGATTCAGGTACCAATCATGGAATATAGTCTTTCGGTCAAATCAGGGAGGACACCGGAGCCAGCTGGTATACGTGGCGGCTGAGCCAGTACCCCTTCCCAACACAGGAGGCCTTACTCAATCCATAACCAACAGCATTCCTCCAGCCTTTCTTAATGCAACACTCAGTAGCACTTCTTGCTTTAATTTGTTTTAATTTCACTTTATTTTTGTTGTTGTCTTCCTGCAGCCCAGGGGGTTTGAACCAAAGGCCTTGCTCCTGCTGGGCAAACATTCTACCACTGAGCTATATCTGACCCCTTTTTTAATTCATTTGAGAAAAGGTCTTGCTGAATTTCTCTAGTTGACCTGAACTTCTGATCTTCCTGTCTCAGTCTTCGCGTGGCTGGGGTTCAGGTATGTGCATCACGTGTGGGCCAATGCTGCTTTCTGAGGGAGACTCAGGTAGCTGTCCTGAACCACACAAGGCAACTGCTTACCACTCCTGAGAGTACCAGATGACATGAGCTTTGGGAAGCTTACTTGCAAAAAATGAGTCACAGTGTGAGTGCTTCCAGTTAGTTTCACATTATTTACCATATGACTGGGAAAGCAGGACTACAAAAGCAAAGAGGACTGTGTAAAGAGCACTCTAATCCTCCTCTCAGTCTGGCTAACCGTTAGAATACCGTTCTTTTTCTGTTTCTTTTTTTTTTTAGGAAAGGCCTCTCACTTCCTCATGTTCCCAGGCGGCAGGATTTCTCACAGAAAACTCACTGCTTCTCCTCCATCTGCCAAGCATTCTTCCCCCAAGGGAGAAGAGCAAGATATTTAACTGAGACTGGTAGCATCCCTGCCTTTGGGGACGGCCTGTCTCCGGGGAGCCAGGCATTACCATCTCAGGCACATGGCTGTAGTGCCAGGGAACCCAACTGGTCAGGCTCTGTCCTCTGACTCAACCTTACTGGTAATAAAGCCAATGTTCTACGCATCACTTGGACGACTCTTAGAGTGGACTGAAATGTAACAAAATACGAGCATTATTAGCAACCCTCAAGTCCTAAAAGTGGCATCAAAAGTTCATTATCAGAAAAACTAGCAAGGAAATATCAGATTAGAATCTATTTATTAGAGCATCCACTAGGGAAATAGTCAAGAGAACTGGATCATAATATAACATTAAAATGTCAAGATATAAAAAAGGACATTTGCAAAGCTCTGTAGTCTGAAAGCTGTGTGCACAGAGTTCGGGATCATTCACGGTAGAGAGCTGTGCTCAAGGTCTGATGGGTGAGAAGTGTGGAGACAAGTGAGTGTGGATTACAGGTGGCCAGCAGGAGCAAAACCCTGGGAGAGGTGCGGCCTGGGACTGTGTTCTGGGATGAGCACAGGACCCTGCAGTAGGCCTGGGGGCAAGTCCAGGGTCTGGCCTCAGGGCAGCCTCACGTCTAATCGCCCCTAGGTTATGCAAGAGACTCTTGGTTCTTAGTAAACTGTACAAGTCAGTAAGACAGAAAATTAGCCACTCTTTACTCAAAGCGTTCAACTCAATTCCTAGGGCACTTTCAGTGTAATTGTCTCAGTTTTATAATGAAATTCCATGGGAAAATTGGATTCCTCCTATAGCAATTGCTTCATAGTTAGTTTTGCTTGAATGACCCCAGTAAATAAACCAAGGGATATCTATATTCTTTTAAGCAGCTTATTAACACCACAGGAACTCAAAATGACAATTCATAATGTTTACTTCCTCTTAAAGCAGCATTTACATACCTGTACATTTGGAATTGGGCATTCTTTCTTGAGTAGTTTAAATGAGAAGTAGGAGACCTGATAAATATCTGGCCTTTTGTCAGGATCTGGTTCCAACATATACCCTAAGACAAACATACATGAACTTATTTAATATCTTAACAATTATTATATTATCTAGGAAACATACTTTTATACTATCAAAGTTTTGTTGTCTTTTAATTTTTATTTTCAGTAACACATTAGCCTTCTTCATGAAAAGAGAAGCCTAAACTTCCTAAAATATTTACATCCACAAGAAGATAAGCTCTGAATTGTAAATTCAAAAGTCCATACTGAAGTCCACATTCTGTCTCTTGCACCCTCAGGGCTCAAGCTGTCAATATAGAAGTTACACCTTCATGTTTGGACGCTTAGGAGGTTATATGATCTTGCTCATGGCTTCCCTAGCTCCCAATCCCTAGCTAAACAAATGATTATTCTGAATGATTATAACCAAAACTAAACTTCATGAATCTTCTTACTAATTTTTTTGTTAGAGGTATTAGCTGGTTTCTAGATTAAGAGAACTTATAAAGTAATACATACAAATCTTCTTTAACTGTGATCCAGAGATCACATGACCGTCCAGGTCCTTTAAGCTTTTGCCATTTCTTCATTCATTTATTTATTTTGAGGTACAGGGATCAAACCCACTACTTGCAAGGGAGGCATTCTCCCTCGGAGCTACCTGCCCAGTCCAGCTTCTATCCTCTCTGAAGCTGGAAACCTCTCAGGAGAAGTCTCTGAGAAGTCTCAAGCACATATGTAAACACACAAACAATGCAAGACAGTTTCGTGCTTAAGTAATAAATGAATGACTTGGACATGAGGTTCAGAAAAGATCAGTGAGGCTACAGCTGGAAGGCCTTACAGAAGAGGCAGGATGACGCGTTAGCTGGGGGGGGGGGGGGGGGGGGGCGCAAGGAGAGAGACAACCAGGTGAGGAAACAGCGGGGGCAAAGGCCAACTTGGAGAAAGGAAAGATGAATGCTCTGCTGCACAGAAACGGAGGAGTGAGAACACAACACAGAGCTGGCGGGAAGGGGGTGGAACCCAGCTGCGAAGGGTCCTGACTCCAATCTCCGAGCCTGAGCTCTACTGTGCGACTCAAGTTTACTGAACAGCATATGACAGGGTGACGTTTCCTAAGAAGAGAACTTAATATATATGAGGACTTAGGTTTGATCCCCAACACTACAAAACAAAAAAGAAAAAGAAGAACTTGGATTTTGAAAAGACAATGGGTGTCATCTGAGATTTTAAAACACACTGTACCCTTCAGAAAGGGAGAGGAGGCTATGAAGAAGTAGCGTCAAGAGCTCTTGGGATCCTAGGCCTGAGCCACAACACCTGCCTACACATTTTTATGAGCTACAAGTAGGCTCTTGTCAAATGTTCCACCTCACTGTTGTTGCTTCTATTTTTTTTTTTTTCACTGTAGCCCACCCAGGACCCAAACTTGGATTTGGCTCAGGATTTACGATCCAAATCGTTAAAACTTAGATTCTAAAAACCTTGACCAATGTATAAAGATGATTAAAAATCCCTATTTCTCTAGCATTTTAGTATAGGTCTTGTGCAAAGATTATTCTACCATCTGGTTAATGGCTGTTAGTACAAATGCTTGCTATGATGATACAAAAAAGTAGGGAATCTTAAGACTATTTTAAACAACATATTGAGTTTAGATACTCGTCATAAAAATCCAGTGATTAATCTAAATGAGAAGAAAAACCTGGCTCCATAGAGTTAGATAGTCTTAATTATATATTCATTCCAGCCAATGCACTGCAATCATTTTCATTGAGTCACTTCCAGTTTTGCAAAGACAAATTTCTTATCACTTTGTTTGAGTCAGCTGGACTCCTTCAGTACTAGAGCTTTCATACAGATTGCAATAGAACACAGCAAAACCAGACGGCTCAAAACACAAGCAGAATTTCTGCTAGTGCAGCTGGCTCAGGTATGAAAAAGAGGTTTAGATTTCTAGCAAAAGGACCGGCCATTCTAACTGAACATTGTTATATTAGCTTTGCATTCCCAACTATCATCAACTGACTTTACTATTCCTGGAATCTAATCCTTTTATCCTCCAGTTGCTTCTGGTGATCAAGGATAAAAACACAAAACTAGAAACTTGAGATACTTACTAATAAGGCAGTGCATGTCTTGAGAATATCGAGAGTTATCAGGGATTGTGAAGCTGCCATCGCAAATTGCCACCTGACTTTCCCCAAATGGCAAAGTGAAGTAACACAATTTATACAACAAACATCCAAGAGCCTAAAAAACAAACAAACACAAAGAAAGCATA
The DNA here is from genome assembly GCA_004027205.1 of Ctenodactylus gundi. Taxonomy (NCBI): domain Eukaryota; kingdom Metazoa; phylum Chordata; class Mammalia; order Rodentia; family Ctenodactylidae; genus Ctenodactylus; species Ctenodactylus gundi. The sequence continues at coordinate 68,508 of PVKB01000676.1, forward strand.
TTGCTACTAGTGGTTTATTCACCGTAACTCCAAGTGGATCTAGTAAGGGATACCGGCACCATGGACATTTACTAGCAGATATAAAAACTACATATTATTTTTCTACTAGAAATTTGAATTTAGAAGCCAACATGACGATTTAGCAGCTGAGTTACATTATTTCTACTATAATTATCAAATTCTGCTCCAATAAAGAATAAGGTTTTTTTAAAAACCTATTTTGCTCTTCTAAATTAAGTAACATAAATGAAAACTGCCTGGATAATTTTCACAGGGCTCCGAAGTAATTTCTACGTTAGGTTTCAAGAAGCAGTGGCTGGTCCCATCACATCAAGGGCAGCCCCGAGGGAGAAGCAGACAATGACAGGGCACAGGCTCCACCCTGCTATAGCACTGTCTGCACGCTAGGCCAGTTGTGAGTTTCTAGGCAATGAACACTGCATCCGGGGTGTGGATAGGTTAGTTGACACCTACCCAAATGTCTGCCTTCGTAGTGATGATTTTGCCACTGTACAAGTTGACCATTTCTGGTGCTCGATAGGATAGCGTTGTGTATCTACAATCAAGAGATTCATTTTTTGTTAAGTATATTAATGCTATAATTAAAACCAGGAGCAGCAGAATTTTTTTTTTTACATAAACAGAATCCAATTCTCTAAGAGCAATCTGCAGAAAAGAGTATGAAATATTAATGCAGACAAAAAGAAAGGCTGTCATTGGGACAATAACGTCACCACAACAGGGCCCTCAAGCAGCAGACCTCACAAGCTAAGAATATACTGGGACCCAGGCATGATGCAAATAAGCCTTAAGACAACTTCCCCAGGTCCTCATATGACAAAATCTTCTCCTAAAAATCCTTACTGTAAGATACGTATTTTGCTGGTTTTTGTTTAAGTAGTAAACCATTTATTTAAATGTGGCTCAACAGAGAAGCAAATCTGACTTAGATGTTTTGGAAAAAAGCAGAAAGCGGGTTCAGGTTGGGGTGGGGGTAGAAGGCATCAAGTGCCTTTGATTTTTGCTCCTGGAACAACAAAGTTCCTTTTACCTCTAGCTGAAGCAACAAAGCTCTTTTTACCTCTAGCTCAAGAAAAATGCAGTATAAACACTCCCTCAGAGTGAGTGTTCTGCATGTGACATATGCTGCTCCAGTCTCAAGAGCTCAACTGGGACTAGTTAGGTGTCTATCAGGGCTCTGGACAGAAGTTGTTTTGCCCCAAGGCTGGCTGTCCGGAGAGATGCACGAAAGAGGAGAGAAGAGGAGAGAGGATCAGGAGCTAAGAGTGCAGGATCTAAGAGACCATTGATTTATTAGTATCAGTAGTGAGCGCTGCTGTCTGAAAAGCCCAACATTGTGGACATGATGGGGAAATGAGTCAGGCTCTTACTGAAGTCACAAGTCTAAAGAAGCTTTTTCTTGTGATTCAGTATCTGTAGAGATTTTAAAGCCCTACTCACCACTAATTTAGGTGAGCCTCAAATAAGCAGGAAGGAAGCTGCAATTTAGGACTCAACAGAAAGCACACTTGTCTTAATTGATAATGTCACAGTTGGGAACCCATGTGGAAACATCACAGCACTTTTATGGTGTGTGGACCACTCAGCTTCTTATGGGCACGCGACTTCGTAAATCAAAGTATGTGTGTACAATGACCTTAGAACCAATAACAAAGTTTTACAAGATTCATCTGATGTGCTACACAAAGCCTATGAACGCATTCTTCATCCTTCACTGGAAATCAAACAATGCACTGTACACAGGATGCTCTGAGATGAAGGATAACTGACTAGTACCATTTTATCCCACTCTGCCCGTCTCATCCATAACTGAAAAGTAAAGTTACTTTTCTGTTATTGGGGGGGAAAAAAACAAGAAAGGAGGAAGAGCTTACTTACTTCTTAATCTCATCTTCTACTGCATTGACTCCCTCCACTTGCGGATTCTGGAATTTGTTGGTGGCACTTCCGAAGTCACACAGGACATAGTGGCCTCGGTCATGCAAGAGGATATTTTCAACCTGAAAAACAATCCCCAAGCATCCATTCCAAAATATCATTTAGTGATGCGTATAAAAATTTGGTTTCATAGTCACATAAATAAAATGTTTTATATCTGGCAATACGATTGGTGTGCATGGTAAAGTTATTCCCCACCAAGTATCTCAACAGGGGTCATCCCAAGTGGAACAAAAGGAGATGCAAAATAATGATGAAATGAGGGCAGAGAAGGCAAAAAAAAGGTGGGGGGAGGAGTCCACAGCAGGGAAGTCAGAGTCCTATTTTTCCAGACTTCCAGCCACATTTCTCACCTCTACAGAAATAGTCCTCACACTTTAGAGCTCTTGCCCTTCTTTCAATCTAGAATGTTCTCCATCACCCCCAGCTCCCTAAACAACTACCAAATTATCAAGCATTTTTCAATTCCAATGCAAAGGCCACCTCCTTTTTGAAGCCTTTCTCAGGCCTTCACTCAAATATTGCTCCTCCCTCTCCCCCATTTCATTCTTTAATGATGTCAATTATTCCACGTAAGCCTTGCCAAGTACACATAGCTGCATTTACTACACTAGGTTAGGATTTTCACAATTAGTGTTTTTTTTATATTTTAGCTATTTCTCAAAGTTATAAAACACTCTAAAGTAAAGGGCAGTTTCTCTGTTGAACTACCACTCTAATTTTGTTTTTATAAATGAAGTCTTTGAGCATTGAGTTAGGAATTCTAAGCAGGAGGAAACTTTTAAGGACCAAAACACAGAAATCTCTGGCATCAAAGGACTATCAATGGAAGCAACTATAAAATGATGGGTGCTCCACTTTTAAGATGTGTTAATTAGTCCCTGGTGAGGGGCACTGAGCGACTGGAAGCTGGAGGACAGATCTAGCTATGTGGGCAGTGAAATGGCCGCCAAAATTCCTGTCAGCCACCAAGACTGTAGTCTGCATTGTCCTTTGCCCTCAGCCTTCCAAAGACTGATCACCTTTGGAGAACAAAGGCAAGGGTAGACTATAAACTCTTTAAAGACAAATACCATCCTTAAACCATATTTGTAATCTTCTTTACCCACTGTCTACCAGAGTGTGTGGTACAAAAAGCCTGTCAAATGGAATAAACCAAAAAATAGAAAGATACACAATATTCTGCACGTACGTTGTGAAGGTTTTGTTATTAACTTATGTTCCTTGGGACCCCACCTTCAAGAAGATTTTGAGATCTGGACAGGACTGGAAGGACTAGTATACATCTGGGGGCACTACTAACCTGGAACCACCTTGTTCTAAAATGTTGACTTGAGGATCAGCTACAGAGGCAGTGAACAACAGCCATCTGCCTGAGCAGACAGGCTCTTATGGAGAAGACTTCTTAATCATAGAATTATAAAATAAGAATTACTGGGACAGATTAGTTCCCTTGAGATAGCCTAAGGTATTTCTACCATCCACAGTTTTTATAAAGTTTATCAACTTAATCCACACACAAAGAAACAGTCAAGTTATCCAGAACATGTGCTTACTTTAGGAGTCTAAAACAACTCCAACCAAAGCAACACTACTGTTTTCAATTTGATGTACAGGTTATAAAAACCAGCTATCATTTATTGGGCATTCACTATACAGTACTACTATACACAGTGCTTTACACGGATCATTCTGCTTGTTATGCATAATATCAATATTATGATGACCTTCATCTTGCAAATAGAGGAAGTAAGGCTCAAAATGATTAAGTCCCTTGCTAAATGTCAAACAGTTAACAGGTCATAGGCCTGGGAAGTGAACCTAAGCAATCTAACTCTATAAAGAACAGAAAATTACATTTCTGTTAGGGCAGGCAGCAGAGCAATTACTCAAGGCCCCCACCTTGCAACGTGATAGAAGTTATGATGCCTTATATTTGCCCAGTGCAGTGGATGAGGCTTAAGAACAGGGTTTCCTTAATTCTTTGTGTTAAAAAAAAAAAACCTGTAATATAGTCTAGTCAACAAGGGGCCAAGTGTCTTCAACACGAGCCAGGCTGACTTGTTACGGCCTCCCAAGCATCCCTTCTACTACCTGATTTGCTTTCACTCAACTGTTCACTGTAGTACACTCACCAAATCTAAAACTGGTTCAAGTTGGAGCTCCCGAGTTCCTGAGCCCTACCTGATCCCCCTACAAAATACGCAGCACTTACAGTTGATCAGAGGGACTGGGGGAGGCCTACAGGCCAAATCAAGACATGGTCCACTGGCTACTTATCCTACAGCACACGACTGTTTTTCTCCAATGACAGATTTGAGACCCTGGAATAGACACTACATAGCTGACAAGTCTAAGGCATTTACATCTGGCCCTCTGCAGAAAAAGTTCGCCAACCTTTGGTCTGAAATAATCACCAATGTTCATTTAGAATTGTTCTCCAGTGTGTTTGTATTTCTTACATACTTACGGCTGCCTTCCCAAACACAGTACAAAATCTTTCAGACCAGGACATTGTATCATGTCTATGTATCTGCCACAGCACCTACACTCACACTGTACACACACCAGAGACCCTACAGTGCCACTGACAAACCTCAGCACCATTCAGCAAGTCTTTCTCCCTGTCCCTGTGCTCCTTACAGGGCTGAGTGAAACCACCCTTCCCCACTACATGTGTGTACTCCCTTTCTGAGGCAGCTTCCATACTGCTAATGCTGGAATATACATTTAGACAAAACTAACGAATTAACTCAAGGCAAAAGACAAGCAGATAGTTATAGAAACAAAAATCACTGCTGGGAGAAGAGGACTAAGCAGAATAAAGCTGGGACACACTGGTGGCCGGATAACAGTAATTCCCGATGGGCCACCAGGCACATCTGTTGGGAGGATCAAGAGAGATTACAAAGGTGACATCACTTGGCAGCAGCCACCTTAGCAACTGCTACGCCTCCACTTGGTTGGTGGGTTCTGTGACTTGCAGCTCCTCTGGAAACCTCCACGGCCACGCAGGCTAGTGTTGCTCCCCATCACCGCTACCAACAAGACACTCAACACAGAACATGGTGTATGGCAGCAACAATGGACTTGGGGGCAGAAAACCTCAAGGACTCTTTCTGATGTTTGACCTTGGTCAAATCTTTTTTTCTCATACACAAAAAGAAGCTGTTAATATTTTTCTCGTTATTGTTACAAAGCACGTAAGAGAATATAGGTGGGAAGCAAACCATACATGGTCTCATATGGACGCAAGACACTACTACCATTCACTTATGAAAGAAATGCCTGAATCCCTACTACATGCCACAAACTTTTCTGGGTTCTAGAAATAAGGCTATGAAAAAACAAAGTCCATCCCCTTCTAGAGAAGAAAGCATAAAACGGAAATAACTGTAACTGTCCGGTAGTGACAAAGTTTATGAAAAAATTCCAGCCAGTGAAATATGTATCAGGTAAAAAGGAACAACACTGTAAAACACACAGTCAGGGAAGGTCTCTCTGATACGAGGAGAGAGACCAGAAAGAGCAAGTAGAAGTAATAATATTAATAGGGTTAGCAACAAATAGCAATTACGATGTACCAGATAATGCTTCATGCTTCCCACCCCTGCCGCGACCCCACAAAACCCTAATCTACACCACCTCCAACTCTGGGGACTGAACCCAGGGCCTTTATATTGAGCTACATGCCCGGCCCTTTTCTTTCTTTTTTTAAATTTCAAGACAGTCTTGCTAAGTATGCATGTGTGTGCCATTGTGCCTGGCCCAGGCCTTTTACTTAACAGTCGCCCAAAGCCTTACTGTCCCCTTAACAGGTGAGAAAAAAGAGGCCAGGCAAGAGGTCCCATTTGCCTGAGCTCACAGGCTGGCACAGCAGGGCTGGGGTTCCGCTGCCCCACTGCTGGAGCCACTCGCCTACAACACCTGTGCGCATGGTGCCATTAAGTCGTGGGGACCGTTCAGACTGGAGAAAGAGAATGGAGCGAAGGAGACGGAAGTGGGGAGGCAGACAGGCTGACTCAGGAGGCACCCAGCATTCCGGCAGTTTTAACAGGTCAGCACTGCCGTCAGTCATTCTAGAAACACGCTGCCTTGGTGAAAGAGGAAGGTGAGTAAGGGGGACAAAGAGCGCAGGTGCAAAGGTCCAAGTATGAGATGACTGAGGCCAGGGTTAGGCTGCAGCCAGGGGAAGCGCAGGTGAATGGGGACAGATTATGAAAGAGGAAGGCAGAGAACCAATCAGATAGTCACACGGGATCTTCTGAACACTTGAGAGAAAACGCATATTGACTCAGCCTTTGGCAAAGCCGCAAGGATGTAAGCCGGGACGGTTACTATCGCCAACAATACTCAAACGCGTCAGCACGTCGAGAATTCTATGCTGCTGACCTTATTCTCCAACCTAACAGCTTAAGAGGGCTATGAAAGCTGTCACCCCCATCTCTGTGTACAGCGTCAGCGGAAAGGTCTGGAAAGCCACCTCCTAGCAGCCTGCGCGTCTCAGGCGGTATTCCAAACAGGGACAGCAGAGGCGTTCAGTCTGACACTATCGCCACCGGAAAACTCAGGAGATCCAATGAATACAACTTTCAAAACCTGTATTTCTAAAATTGGGACAAGCATGTTTACCCAATAATACGTCGTGAGAACAAAATTTCTTTTTTAAGCACAAGAAAGGCGCTGATGTTTTCTATCTGAAGGTGCTCCTTCTTAACCCTCTGCTCCCCTGTCCTGAGTGCGTGACAACCAGCACAGTGTAACACAGCAAAGCAGAACAAACAAGAGCGGGAGTGGGCGCAAAGGCCTGGTCTGCGCTCTGGTTTGGTTACTCAGTTAGCTTGCAGGGCAGTCACAGCCATTCTGTGGTAAGTTTTCTCACTGACAAAAGGCAAGGGCTGGTTTAGGTGGCCTTTCCCAATCTATGGCCCCGAGATCTGCAATCATGATCTTTATATTCCCTCAGAAAAATGAAAACAAAAAATGAGGAAAATAAAGGGAAGCAGGAATGCGTCTGAGGAGAGATCCACAGAACAGCACTCTGCTGTGCTTATTTTTAGAACAAAAGCGGCTTAAGGACAGGGATGGCTGTAGCTTATGTCCTACAAGCACTTAGGAAGACCTCACTGGAGGCAGGCAGGGCCCCAGAGGCTTTCCTCAGCTCTGCAGGTGAGCAGGTGGTGATGGCTCACCAAGGTCCCCAGCAGGCCTTGCCTGGGTGCCTTCCCATGTCCCACTAGCCTGTACGTCCAGTGGTACCCCCTCCCCAAATGGAAACCCCACTCGCTCACAGCACTCTCTGGCCAACAGGAGGATAAAGAACTTCTAGGTTCTCGCGATTGTCAGCACACCAGTGCCCGGTTCCAGCAGTAACATGGAGCTCAGAGTGGCCCAGATTCTGTGGTATAATGACAGACAGGGAGCGACACAGAAGACACACGAGGACTCTTCACTCAGACCTCAGGAAGCAGGAGGTGGAGTGGGCAAATGCTGTTGCCCTCATGCACATACTAGCTGAAATCAACAAAAGCTAACTCCCTAATGGAGTCACCTAGATGGCGCGGAGCAGCAGATCTGCGCGAGGGGGCGGGTCAAAAAGCTCCAATCAAAACAATCACAAGTTATGACTAAAAACATCAGCAAAAGGCATTTCTTTACAACCATCATAGTCAAGGCCACCTCACACGGCCCTGGTATTCGTCCCGTTTCTACAGTAGGGAGAAAGGCGACCAGAGACCGTCTCCAGAACCACAGCTGGCAAGCCAGCAGCATGTGGAACAGTCTACGGTACTGATGAAAACACAACTGCAGAGCCCACAGGGGGTCTCCGGGCACCCCGGGGCGAACTTCAAGGGCAGCTCCAGCTCCTGCTGCTCCCTGCCTGATTTCCTGGAAGCAGCCCAGTCAGTGCAAAAAGAGACTGGGCCCTGCTGCCTTAGCCCTGCCCACTGTGTGTCCGCGAGCAAGACGACCGACTGTGGGCCTTGGGTCCGGGCCCTGGCAGGAAAAGCTGGGCGCTGACCCACTTCTCGATGTGACGCTGTCACGCCCCACAACCTCACTATCCTAGAAATAACACAAGCTGGAAAAGCAGGAGATGATTAGCATTTAGACCTCATGCAATCAAAAAACGCGTAATAGAAAGTTAAACTGAAGGACAACATTGTCTAAAAACAGAATAATACTATAAAAGAATGCCCTACTCCCACCACATTCTTAACCTCTCTCTTACCTCAGGCATTTATTGTGCCACTCGCACCAGGAGATCAGCACGTGTTCTCTCATTCAAACACCCTAGCAAGCAGGCACCGACACCTCCCTTCATAGACAAGGAAACCCAGACCGACACCTCCCTTCATAGACAAGGAAACCCAGGCTCGGAGGGAAGAAAGGACTTAAAGGACAAGCTGAGGAGCAGGAAGAGCCCAAGGCCACAGGCAGAATCAGGCAAGGGCTGGAAAGTGTCTTCTGCACTTGGCAAATAAGGGAAGCGGCCCACACTCACCTCCAACAGCTCTTACAATACCTCATTGTGTTACAGAAGCAGAGGGTAAACTAAATAGGAAGTCTTACAGCTTTTCACCCTTTAAGGTATCATAATGGGGCTGGAGGAATAGCTCAGCAGTTAAAGACGTGCCTAGTAAGCTCAAGATCCCCAGTACCACATTAGCCAGGCATGGTGGCACATGCCTGCAATCCCCATACTCAGGAGGCTGAGGCAGGAGGATTGCCATGTGTTTGAGGCCAGTATAAGCTACATAGTGAGTTCAGGACCAGCTGGGACTACAGATCGAGATCTTGTCTCAAAAATAAAACAACAGAAAACATACTACACTCAACTGGGTATCATGATGCACAACAGTAATCTCCACAGTCTGGAAGTCTGAGGCAGGAGAATCACAAGCTTAAGCCCAGCCCTGGCAACTTAGAATTCCAACTCCATCAGCATCAGAGGAAGAAGGGACTGGGCCCAAGCTCCCAAGGACCACAGAAGCAGCGTCCATGTGCGCCTATGAAACAGTGCTTCCCTATTCTGTGTCTCTTACAAGCACTTCTCCCGACAGGAAGGAGGCAGAGGTCAGGCCCTCAATGTGCTACTGCTGCTTATTTGAAAACATATGTGCTACAGTCTCGATCTGGAACATCTCTCCAAGACTTGTGAATTATTAAAGGTCTGGCCTCCAACCTGGCGCTATTGGGAGTTAGCAGAAGATAGTAACAGGCAGTAAAGGTGCAGGGCCAGTGGGAAGGCTTTAGGTCACCAGGGCAGGCCCTTAAAGAGGACTGTGGGACTTTGGTTCCTTTTTTTCTTTTTCACTACCCGAACATGAGGTGAGTGTTTTCATTCTGCCACCGCACCCGGCCATGAGGGGCTGCCTTCTCACAGACTCACACGCACCAGGACCAACCAGTCATGGACTGGACCCTCTAAAACTGGGCCAAAACAAACATGGTATCTCAAATATTTCTCACAACAACAGGAAGCTGGCTAACACACATGCTAAGAGGACTGAACAAAGAATTTCGTTCATTTTTAAAGGCAGTAGGAATGAAGTTTCAACATGTATTCAGAGCAGAGCACCAAGCACCAGCCCTTTCCTACCACGTCTTCATCCTTACATGGCTTGCTGCTCCCTTCTCCAGGAAGCCCTCCAGCTCTGCTCTCAGTCTGGAATGTTCCTCATCTTCTCTCTGACCACCCATATCCCACCAATCCTTCAAAATCCCGCTTTTCTGAAAATTCCAACGATCACCACCTGTTCTCACTGTCGGACAATATTCCACTCAGTGCTCTTTTCTTTTTATCACTCTCTTCAGTTTATTTTGCCTCTTACTGTTAAAACCTAATATTTTGTTTAGGCCTTCTTACCAACAATAAACACACCGAGGGCAGATTACATATCTGAGCCACCCCCTAAAATTACATTGTCATATTAGGCTCATAGTAAGTATCCATAAAAATATATTGTCCTTTTTCTCCTAAAGGAAAAAAAAAAGGCTGTGGGCCCAGGAAAATGCTATAATATCTAATAAAATATCTAATGCTCCCGTGAGCTGAGTGCTTCAGTATAGGAACTCCACCTCACCCCTCTAGGACGGCTAAAATAAAAAAGGATAATTATGAGTGTTGACAAAGGTCAGGAAAACGGAAGCCATCACATGTTGCTGGTAGATGTGAATAGTGTAGTGACTTTGGAAAACATTTTGAAGGTTCCTCAAAAAACTGAAACACCATGTTATCACATCATCCATCAGTGCCACGCTTAGCACTGTGGACCTCAAAAACAGGTCCACATAAAGACGGGTACACAAACATTCATGAAGCGTTATTCTTATAGCCATTTATATTTATGGATAAGTAATATGTGACCTATCCATAAATAAAATGTCAGGTAGCTACGAAAAGTAAGACTCTGAGGAACGTGCAACAACAATGTGAACCTTAAAAATAGGGTAAGTAAAATATCATGCTTATTATTATGATTCCATTGAAATGAAATGCCCAAGATAGGACAATTCCTATAGTGACAGAAAGTAGCAGTGAGTGGTGGCTGAGGGCTGGGGTGAGGCTGGGATGGGGGAGTGACTAATGAAGAGCGCAGGCTTCCTGAGGAGGGATTATTTGTGGACACTGAAATGATCTAGTTAGACAGTGGTGGTGGCAGTTTCCACAGCCTCAACATACAGTAAAACTTACTGAGCTGTGTACTTTAAAAGATGAATTTTATAGAATGTAAATTATATCTCAATTTTTAAAATGCAAATATGCTGGTATGATCCTTTAGAATAGAGTACATACTTAAATTGCTAATTAAGATAGAAATTCTTGGGACTCCTTGACACCACCATCAAAACTGGAGGCTAAAGGATTCAGTGTAGAACCTAGTAGCCTGTATTTTTTTCTTTTTTTCTTTTACATTTTTTTTTCCTGAGACAGGGTCCCACTCTGTAGCCTAGGCTGGTTCTGAACTCACCATATAGCCCAGACTGGCCTTGAACTCACAACAATCTTCCTGTCTCAGCCTTGCCTGTACTGCAATTACAGGCATATACCACCACGCCCGGCTTATGTGGTGCTGAGGAACCAACTCCAAGACCTTGAGCTTGCCAGGCAAGCACTCTAACTACTGAGCTACCCTCCCAGCTAGCCAACCTGTATTTGAAAAAGCACACTGGAGGTTGCAAGATACTAGCCATGAAGCATGTTTCTTTAAACACACATATGATGAAGAGACAGGGTAACTTGGAATCAGAAGAGCTAGATCCGAATTCCTGTACTGCTCTTCCCTATTATATTATCTTAACTAAGTCACATGGTCTCTCTGCTACTTAGTTTCATCAACTATAAATGTAATGAAGCATGTCTCCCTCCAAAGAGACAGTGTATATAAACATAATATACGCAGCATACAATTGATGTTCAATAAATGCTAAGCTGAACCCTACCTGAGTGCCAATTCCACTCAACAAACATCATCATGAAAGGCACAGTAAAGGTAAGAATAATCAGTACCACTAATCTAAAAAATAATCTACTAATAAATTTTGCAAAATATGAAAGTCTTTAAAATACCAAGCATTTTAAACTATTTAAATTAACACATTACCCTTCACGACCCTGGAAGAGGGAATTTGGGAGGATAGGAAGAAAAAACAATGTAGATCTAGATACTTGATAATTATAAAGAACTTCCGGAGGCTACTTAAGTAACCAAATTGATTCTGTACATTTTTCTTTGCATCATCTCTCAGCAAGGAGAATGTCAGCTTAGAATTAAACACCAGGTTTAAACTTTGGCTTCTACTCCATCCCCGGGGCAGAGAGAAAACCCTCAGCATGAACACACTTAAACCCTGGGGTCTGTTACCTTCAGGTCCCGGTGGATAATAGGAGTTTTGCACTGATGCAGGCGGGCGACGGCTTCACAGGTATCACAGAAGATCTGCAGCACTTCAGTCTCCGTAAAGCCCGTTTGCAGACGCTGGTTCATCAGGTTGACCACTTGGCCCCCTGTGAGGGGCGCAGGGTGAAGAGAGGTTATAATCAGTCTTGTCACTGAGACCAAGCCAAGACATGGCACCCAGACTAAAGTAACCACTAATAATGGCTGAGTCAGACTGATCCCTGGGTGTCCTGACAGCTCAGGATTTGTTTTGTTACCACTCAAAGCCTTCTCTAATGCACCAGAACAGTTTCTTTACTTTACAAAGCACCCAGACATGAGCTTCCCCCATTATGTCTCAAGATTAGTAGGAGCACTCACAATATGGTCCCGCCACAGTTCCCCGGTTATACTCTCCCCACTATGGAGCGATGAGGTCACAGCCTTCCTTTAGACAGCACAATGACCCAAGGAGCAGAAAGAACTCATTAGAGTCTGTACTGTAGGAACAGCGTGGTCACTCGCTTTGCCACTCCGTGCTTGGCCTTGAAAATGCTACACCCCAGCGCTTCAACTCTCATGACCTTGCCATGTAAGTCGTCGGATCCTCTGTCCTTCTACTGCCTAAACTGTCTTATCATCCAGAAAGAAATGGTTGGAAGAGAACTATCAAGTTCAAATTTGGTAGTGCTTTATGAGCTCATGTTAAGGCTACTATGATGCAGGCTGAAATGACTAACTGACATCATATTTTTGCAATCAGCAACACATTTAATTTATAGACAATACTTTTAAAGGCAGAAATAAATTAGTGAAAATAAGCGCAATTTTAAAACTGTTAAAAAAAAAAAGGCCCAAGTTTGTATGTGGCAGCTGCTTAAGTACCAAAAGGCAAGACATTCAAACCATGGCTGTATGGAAGGCCGTCAACTCTGAATACGTGGATGTGACAGTCTGCATTTCTCGAGATCAACATTGTTTGAAACTTCAAGCTTTCAACACTTAAACTCCACTGCTAGCAGTAGCATGGTGTGAATGTGGCCTTCCTAGGAATTACAGCTCTAATGCAAGAAGACGAGGGTCATTTCCATTAAACAAAAAGGATTCTTTTACCCCGCAACACAAGCAGCATGGTTTGAGTGGGGGAAGAAACACATCCGTGGGGGGGGGTGGGGACTGCGCTGCTTCTCTGATCCATCTGGACTCAGGCCTTTATCATGTGCCTTCATCATTTGTTTTAAAGCATCACAAAGAACACATTCTCATTCTCTCATGTTCTCATTTACATCCACGAGCAAACTTTCCCAAACAGGGCTTTGCATTATCTCTTGTTTTTTCTACGCGTTATACCAGAGACACATGTATACTTTAGGGTACAATGCTCATTAAACAGAATGACCTTCACGTTTCAACAATCGAAACGCTGGAGGACCGAGCGCCTACGGAGCCGGCTCATACACATACCTCTACAGAAGTCCATCAGAATGAGAACTTCCCACACGTCGCCGCTGCTCACGTTGTTGATACTGGAATCAATGTAACCCACGATGTTCTTGTGCCCTGACAGGTCTCTCTGTAACATGAGTTGGGAAATGCACTGTCAGTCACAAACACCAAAATGGACAGAATTCCGCAGCCAGTTCCATTTGTACAGATAATTTAAATACTCAGAGACAACATTAATGATGCTGAGAGGTAAAGCTAAGGAACGGATCAAGAACAGGTATTCCACAGTCCCTGAGATTCAGCAGGAAGCCCACAGACCTACTGAACCCTGCTCTCTCCAGAAGCTAAACTCTAGACTCAAAGGCACATAAAATTTCAATTTCCTCTTCCTCACTGAATCAGTGCTCCAGGTAAGCCAAAAGCAAAAATGCTGGTCTCAAGAAATACTGCGCAAAAATTAAAAGGAGAGACAGATTGTGAACTTTTTCCTTTTTTTTGGTAGATTGAACTCAGGGCCTTCACTCACACTGAACTACACCTCCAGCCCTTCATTACTTTTTATTTTCAGATAAGTCTCATTAAATTGCTGAATTGCCCAGGCTGGGCTCATATTTGCGATCCTCCTGCCTCAGGTCCTCCAAGTTGTAGGATCACAAGTGTGCACCATCATGACCAGCTAGGATAAGCTACTTAAATATCTAAATTTTTACTACAAAAAAAATTGACACTTTTTCTAATTATAAAGATTAAGTGATTATAACTTGACTTTTAAATGGTCCACATTATTTCCCATCCTCTAAGAAATGTATGAAAAGGTAACTACTTCACAAAACTTTGAAGGGACTGTATGATAGTATCCAGACCTATGCAGTTTGCTCATAAATAAGCCTTTTAAGCCAACCAGATAGGACATAAGGTGGAGTATCAGCTGAACTGCATGTGATTTTTCCCAGGGCTGCTCATGGGATTCATTCATCCAATAAACTTTTACTAAGCACCTCTATGCGTCAGGAGCTATTTGGGCACTGGAAGTTGCCTTACATCATGACAGAGGCATTTCAAAGTTCACAGAGTCGGATCTTTGTGATTATGATGTCAAAATCCAAGATCATTAAGCATTAAGTTTGAGAGAATGTTAAGTCATATGACTTTTATATAAGACAAGATCTTTTAAAACTAGTTTCAATAATTATGTTTTAATTTTATCTTTAAAAGCTTACAGAGAAAAAATGGAGAATACATGGCTCTACAATAGCTTTATCACACAAACTTGATGGCTTAGAATTCAAGAATAGATGTTATCACCACCCAACTGGAGGTGGAGCTGCTCAAAGAAACAACTGAAGGCTCCTGTAATCTAAAATTACATACCAAAGTAACAGGAAACCTCACAGTGTCAAGGGACCAACTTAAACTCTGAGCAGCAGACCTTTCTTTTGAGCAACAGTTGGGAATAACTACTGACTCGAATATGGCAGACTCCAAAAGAGGCTGACAAACGGAAACATGCAAGCTTGGGAAATCTCTGGCAACAGTTTGAGAGACAGGATGGAATGGGGGGAAGCACAGACCTAGACTTGTAAAGAATAAAAGTTGAGGAAGTAGCACTAGACACTGCAAATTTTTCCTCTCAGGATGCTGGTACCTCGGAAAGGACAGCACAGAGGGAAGAGATTGTTACGATGGGAGAAAACTGGGCACTGGACGGTAAAAGAACAGTAGGAGTGCTGCTAAAGGGACTGAATTTAGAGTGACTTCCCTCACCCTCTGCAAGCAGGCAGAGGACATACTGGTATAAGGATAAAGAAAAGGGAAATTCAAGTGAATCCAGATCTGTGGGTTTGTTTGTTTGCTTATTTGTTTTTAAAACAGGGTCTCACTCTGCAGCCCGGGCTGGTCCTGAACATACTATGGAGCCCAGGCTGGACTTGGGCTCACTCCAATTCTCCTGCCTCACCCTCCCGAGTGCTGGGATTACAGGCATGCGCCACCACACTGGCTTATGTGGTGCTGGGGAATTGAACTCAGTACTTAGCGCTTGACTGCTGAGCCACTCCTCCATCCCAAGATCTGTGGTTTTATTTTGGTAGAGAACAGGGTCATCTGTGGAACATACAGAATGAGAAAGCTGCTTGCCCAGGACAGCTTTGAGTGCAGACCAACCCAAATTTGTAAACTTTCTTAAAGTGATTTGGGTTTTTTTTTTTTCTTTTTTTGGTAACTTGATTGTGTTAACTACATTGAGATATTTTGTATGTGGCTCAAGACAATTCCTCTTCACTCAGTGCAGCCCAATCAAGCCTAAAAGGTTGGAACCCAAAGACAGAACGTCTGCTTTGAATTACAGATAAAGGAGATGATACAGCAAAAAATGAAATCTGGAGAGTTCGAGTTTTTAGAAAACAGAAAGCAATTTCAGGCTTGTGTCTCAGAGGCCTGCCCTTGCCTCTGCTTCTCCATCTCACCATAGAACTTCCTAGAACTTGTTTCCATCTACACAGTTACAGAAGTAGGAAGAGCTGGAGAGAGGATCTCTAAAACTAAAATGAAACAACATATCATGTCCCCAAAAGTCCACGGAGGGATGAAAAGCCTAATGTTTACATTCAACTATTTTAATAGCAATCAGCAATACTGCCTCTGAGTTTATTTAATCAAAAAAAAAAAAAATAGCAGAGAACCTGGAAGAAAAGAAAAAAAAAAAAACTTGGCGTAATGAAGTCACGCAGGCAGAGCCCCATGAAGAGGATGAGGATCTTCTTAAGGGAGATGGAAGGAAGGAACTAGCTAAGCCTTTTGCCCTTACCCTTTCTACCACGTGAGCACAAAACGCCTTTCCCACGGGAGGAAGTGGCACTCAAGACGCCACCTTACAAAGTGACAACAGAGAACCTGCCAGTGGGCTCGCCTCTGGATTTTCCAGCCTCAGAACTGTGAGAAACCAAATTTGTTTTCCATATAAACTGCTAGCTTCAGATCCTTTGTTACAGTAGACCAAACAAGGCCAAAGGTGCATTAAAAAATTGGAAGATGCAAAATACTCAAGACCAATGTAAACATTATGTTTTGCATTTATATATGTCAATAAAATGGGGGAAAAATCAGAGGACGGAAACTGGACAATTAACCTCTGCAAACAGAATCCTGAAGTTTTTCAAGGTACTCACTTATTGACAGCTCAGGCCTACATGTTGTTCATTTTGTCCTCCATTGAGATTCTGAGCTATGTCTAAGCAGAAAAGACCCCCTCGTTGTAGGGAGACCATGGCATTACCTTAGTGACCTGATGACGCTGCAACATCTCAGATTTTGTAGTAAAATCCCTCCAGTGGGGAAGACATGCTTGAATGGCTGAAAGATGTGGAATACCATACTGCAATCTTAGACCGACCTGTGCTTACCGTACACTGGCAAGAGCCCCTGTCTCGTTCTCAGCAGCCAGGTCAGAAGGTGACCGAGGGTGCTTCCAGCTTAGGCTAACAGACCAGTAGAGGCTGGTGGGATAGGAACGGATGAGAGGTACAGGATATAACCCCCACTCAGAAAAGGGCAGGATAACGCTCTGCTGCCCTTAGCTTAACTATTATTTGGTTTGCTGGGATAAAAGTCTGCATAATGAATATAAGTCGAAACATGATTTTCAGGGGAATAAAGAACATTCACTAACTCCTACTACATGATTTAAGCAGCAGTAAACTTGAAGAATTTATGTTGTCTTATTAGGAACTGAACATAGGGACTTCATACTGAGTTACATTCCAAGCCCATTTTAATATTTAATGTTAAGACAGGGTCTTACTTAGTCACTAGGTTGCCCAGACTGAGCTCCAACTTGTGATTCTCCTGCCTCAGCCTCCCAAAGTGCTGGAATTAAAGGTCCCTGCTATTAAGCCTGGCTTGTCATTTTAATCCAGATCAAATCCTATAGATTATCACAAATACTAAATTAACCTGGAATCCTAATTAATGATACTTGTAGCATAGTATTCCATCTCTATCTTCAAAATTCCCACAACAGGAGAATCCTTAGTTAAGAATTTTAAAGCATTTTTTAAAAATCCTAAGGATTCGATCCCTAAATGTTTACAAAAATTGTGATATTTATGTTCAAGAAAACAAAAACAGCACTGTACCTAGTGTGTCAATAACACGTCAGTCTTCAAATGAGCACTGCATATAAGCACACACACACACACACACACACACACACACACACACACACACACACACACGCACACACGCTCAGACCATCCTTTCCTGGAATTTCAGTCTATGTGCCCATTTCTGGTGATAACAGTGCTTACATCTGCAGATTAACAAGCTTCCAATGAAGAATCTTTACCTGTTCTGCCCTCCATTCACATTCCAGCATCCTTGGCTCAGCACTGGTGCTGTCACTTCTAGACGCACAGTACGATTCCACAGAACTTATTAACTGAATTTCAGCTTCTTAATTTAAAGATGAAAGAAAACAGTTCTAAGGCCTGGAATTAGTTTTTCTCTAAAGATTGCTTTTTAAATTTTTCTGCTTTACTAATCCCTCTCTCCTTTCTCTCCATAATCCTAAATTTCCTTTATAACTCTCTTCAAAAGAAGCTATTCAAGGGCAAACCAAAACTCTCAAGTCCAGTGTAGTCATAGGAAGAACCCTGAGGTCTGAACTGGCCCTGGAGTTCTGGAGAGGGTCCTGCTGAGACGTGCCTACATAAGAAGCCCTAGACAATTTTCCCTTCCCCAAAACTACATTTGTTCTTCCTTTCCCAACTCTTATTAATTAGACTTCAACTTACTGAGTAAATTTTTAAAATTAGAAAGAGTATGATTTTCTACCATTGCTGCTCAGATTTTAATATGTCTATGAATCACCTGGAATCCAGCTAAAAAGCAAAATCTAATCTCGTAAGCCCTTGTACGAGGCCTACATCAGGCCTACCTACGTGCCTGGACTGCACTGACTAAAGAGTACTGGCTTGGGCCATATAAAAAACACTTAAGTTCTGAGATATGGCACTTAAACTGTAAGGCAAAAGTAGACAAATGGCACGTTATCAATACTAAGACACTTGTGTTTCTCATCATTAACAACAAAAGACCACACTTAGGATGGAATTAAGTATTTAAGTTATATCTGGTAAGAATTTAGCATCCAGAAAAAAGACAACACGAAAAATTTGCAAAAGATCTGGGTATTTTTCCAAAGAACATATACAAAAATAGCAAATAAATAAATGACAAGTGTTTAATACCATCAGTCATTATAAATGCCAATCAGTAGATAATGAGATGCCACCCTACATGGACTAAGAGGGTGCAACATCAGGCCAGCGACGTCCTACACTAATGAGTCCCAGTACAGGAGATGGCCAGAGTACGCAGCAGGAAGGAGACTGGTGGTGACCACGAGCTAAGGACAGGGAGGAAGGGTGACTACTGACAGGTAAGGGGGAGTTAAAAAAAGTTTTGCCATCGGGTAGTGTTGGGAGTTAAGTGACCCTGTGAATATGCTTATGGTTACTGAAGCATCAGCTTTCCAAAAAGGGAATTTTTGTAGGACATGAATTTTATCTCAATTTGCATACAAAAAAGTGATGTGACAGCTGAAGGGAGATAAATCTTCTTAAAAGCAACATGAGGTGGCGGAGGCGGCTTCCCTTTGAGGAGCGCTGGCCTGGAGCACCCCAGGCAGCCAGGCTGGGCCTTCACCTCTTCCTTTTGCCAGGCCGCATTCTCAGGGCAGTGCCATCGCTCAGGCCCTCAGGCCTTCCACACAGCGCTCGCCACTGGGCAGCTCTTTGCATCCAGCCACTCGAAACCTTCTGCCTCCTGATTTTCTAAACGGGCACTGTTGCAAAGTCTGTTTTATTTTTCATTTACTAAACAAGGAAGACAGCATTATTTGACTAAGTCTTCTCATCTCTATGTTAAATGGTCCCACTTCCTTTGACAGGATTTTCCCCCTTAGTACCCAGAACCAAACTGAGAGACTCTCTACTATTAAGCTATAGCCCCAGCCCTTTTTAAACATATTATTTTAGGATAGAATCTTATGGGCTAGAGGAATAATGCAATGGTTAGAGTGCTTGCTACTGTACCTGGCTTACTGACAGGATGGTTTTTCCTACCTTCTTCCACTGACAGGATTTTTAGAGGCCATTTTGGTAGCTCCTCCATTTATAAGCTTTGCCCTCTTTCTTATCCCTTTCTCTATATGTATATGAGCATAAATATATATAACAGATAAATCTGCAAATACACACATACACACACACACACACACACACACACACACACACACACACACACACAGAGTTGTGTGGCTCCAGGAAGTGAAGGAAGCACTCTACGCCCAGTCTGACTCACGAAGAGCACACCAGCACCACCACCTCACATAATTCTATTAAGGTGGCTAAAAATTACATTCTCTTTGCTTTTGGCAGTCACATCTTACTATACATTCACTCTGAGTTAATTGAATACTTCAATATCTGAGTCTTTTCCATTCATGCTGCTTTTAATCTGCTTCCTCTGAATTATGTCCATAAAGTTGATTAAAACAAAAACCCAATCATATGCCCTTACCTTGTCATTTCATCTTATTACAATCTGTCCACTGTTCCAATCTGTAAGGACCATTCTATTTCCCCAACGCAGCTCTTCTATCTTCCAACTGTGTATTAAGTACATAACTGATAAGTGTGTCTTCTATTTCCTTAAATGTAATATAACATAAAACTAATGAACTTTGTGCTTTTTTTCTTAGAAACCATCCTCCAGATCAACATCAAACCCCTGGCCAGAAACATATATCCAGTAGCAATTACATCTAACTGTAGTAACAGCCAGTCTAGACTCTATCTTGCTCACAGATCTCTTTGAATGTTCTTATCAAGAACTGACCCATGGGGCTGGAGGAATGGCTCAGCGGTTAAAGTGCTTGAGCAAGCGCTAAGCCAAGTGCTAAGTACCCAAGTTCGATTCCCCAGCACCACATAAGCTGGGTGTGGTGGCACACGCCTGTAATCCCAGCACTCAGGAGGCTGAGACAGGAGGATTGCTGTGAGTCCAAGGCCAGCCTGGGCTCTGAGGTGAATTCAGGACCAGCCTGGACCACAGAGCGAGACCCTGTCTCAAAAAAAAAAAAAGTGAAAAAAAAAAGAACTGACCCATGGGGCTGGAAGAGTAACACAGCGGTTATAGCACTTGTCTAGCAAGGACAAGGCCCTGAGTTCCATTCCCCAGCATCACATAATAGCTAGGTATGGTGACACATGTCTGCAATCCCAGCACTCAGGAGGCGGGGGCAGAGGACTGCTGTGAATTCCAGGCTGGCTTGGGCTACATTATAATGAGTTCAGTACCAGCCTGGACTGTAGATGAAAACTGTCTCAAAAATAAAGAAATAAACAAATACATAAAAAATAAAGGTGTCATCAAAGTATCGTAAATAATTTGCTCCAGATTCTTGCCTCATATCAAACCTGACCTCCTATTCTACAGCATCTCCTTCCTCCCCTTTTTGGAATATGAAAATACTCACCTGCCTTGAATTATCTGATCTGTCTACTGTTCGAAGCAAGTATTCAAACATCACCAGCGGCAGTTAAGTTACTTCCTTAAAAAGCTCAAAGATGATGTAATTGAGCCAGCCAGGAGGCAATAAACATGCTTAACACGACTTGATCTTTCTATTACTACTCTCAGCCCTTTAAATCTGAAGATAATTCTTACAATTTTCCTGCTTTGGTGCAAACAAATCAGAAGTCCCACTTAACAACAGTCCATCCCTTTGGTTCCATCAGAGCACACATCTCAGATTATCAAAAGACTCACACCAGAGGCTGATAGATACCAGTTATTTAAAAAAAAAAAAAATTAAGTTACTTCAGTGAAACCACTGTTCTTTCATTTGGGTATAACACACCCATCCTTCTCCCACCATGAGTAGCGGGAGGATTCATTCAGCTCTCTGAGTACTAACTTACAAGCCTTTATAGTTTAGAAACCATATTACCCATTCCAGCTGCCTTCACAACTATTACAGTCCCTGAGGGAGAAGATGTTGGGGATACAGCTTCTATCTGAGAGCAGTGCCTACTTACAGTAGTTAAAAACACAGAAGAGGGCTGGAAAAATTACACAGCAGTTAGACTACTCGCCTAGCAAGCACAAGGCACTGAGTTTGATTCTCCAGCACCACATAAACTGGGTGTGGTGTCACACATTCTTGTAATACCAGCATTGAAAGTTTGGGGCAGGGGGATTGCTAATGAGTTCAAGGCCAGGCTGGGCAACATAGGGAGTTCAGGACCAGCCCGGACTACAGAATGATACTCTGTCTCAAAAAAAAAAAAAAAAAAAAAAGACTTCAAATTAAAATTGGCAGAAAACTGAAATAAAAACCTCTAAAGCATAAACTTAAGTTGAACGAATAAACTCCTCAAATACACAAAATAACATTATGTACTCATACAAAATAATCCCAGCAGTCCTATAATAATTAAGGAAACTGAATTTGTAACTTAAAACGCCAGGCCCACATGGTTTCAATGGAGAATTCCACCAAATGTTTAAAGAGGAATTACCACCAATTCTATACAATCTCTTCTGGAACACAGAAGAGGGAACACTCCCCAGTTCAGTGTAGAACCATTATCACCCAGATACCAGAAGCAGAAAAAAAAAAATTTTAAAAAACCATTTTATCTCATAAGTATAGATGCAAAGATCCTTACTCAAATATAAGAGAATATAACTTAACACATAAAACATAGACCATGGCCAAATGGATTATTACAGGGATGCAAAGCTGTAAAATATTTGAAAAGTCACAATAATAATATCAATAGATGGAAGATGGTCTTATCAATAAATACTAGAACAATTACATATGATCAAAAAATACAATAAATGTCTAAATGTAAAACTGAAAATCTTTTATTACAGCAAAAGACAGATTGCCATTAATCCTCTCACACTAAACACGCATCCATCATTTTTGCCAACTTCAAAAGCAGTTTTCTAAGTCCTCCTTCACGAGTGTCCTTTTGTAGGTGCCTCAATGTCTTAGACTGTGTCAAGGCCAGCCTAGTTTTCCTTCTACATCCATTTACTGTCAAGATACCATATTATTTCTTCCAGATATATTTCAGCATACACCTCCAGTGCACAGAGACTCTTTGTCTAAAAACAAGGTAAGTATGAATCCTGACAATGAGTATTTCAACAGTGAGCTAGAATTAATATATGACAAAGCACATAGATCTTAACGTGTTCAACTGAGTTCTGACAACTATCTACCCCTGTGTGACCACCTCCTACCTAAAACAACACATTTTCATGACCTAGAAGTTTCCCACGTGCCCCTGTTGTGGTTTGGATCTGTAATGTCCCCAAAAGCCTCTCGTGTTCAGATGTTACGCATCCCATGTGCTGATGGGAGGGGAGGCTTGGTTGGAAGAGAGGGTTTCAGGTGTGTGGTGGGGGACAGGCGTGTGGAAGACTACAGAAAAGATGTGTGGCCAGGAAGGATATAAACCCCTACTTCTTCTCAAGCTCCTGGCTCTTGCTCTTGCAATGCTGTGAGTAGCAGCTCTCTGCCAGTCCCCTCCGACCACCGCCAGCCACCCATGAAGGAACTGAGACTTCTGACGCTATACACTAAAACACACCTTTTCTACCTGAAATCGTGCATGTGAGTATTCTGTCCTAGCAATGAGGAAGTACTTGATACAGCCCATTTCAGGTCACTTTCCCAATCCAGACAACCACTCTCCAATTTCTATCTCCACAGA
The DNA here is from genome assembly GCA_004027205.1 of Ctenodactylus gundi. Lineage (NCBI taxonomy): Eukaryota > Metazoa > Chordata > Mammalia > Rodentia > Ctenodactylidae > Ctenodactylus > Ctenodactylus gundi. Next base: position 91,588 of record PVKB01000676.1, read on the forward strand.
TTAATTTTCACTATGCCTGAGACTTATATAAATGATCTGTAGGGTTTGTCCCACATTTCTGGGTTTGGGCCTCAGCTGGAAGAAAGTATTCCAGGTGGAAAGAACTACACATGCAATAATAATAATAATAATAATAATAATAATAATAAAGTTACATAAGGATATGTTCCCAAAATGCTGAAGAGCGAGGAGGGCTGAAGGCTGGGAAGAAGGGTTAGTAGCTTCCAGGAGGCTTCAGGATAAGTAAGGGTTTCCAGACTAAATACCACAGTTGAGCTGGGGTCCATGGCATGGTCTGGTGGCCAGCTAGCTGGCATGAGCATCACAGTTAATTTCTGGGAACCAAGTTGTTAAATAAACTTTCCCAGTGTCCCAAACTATTTCACTAAACTAAAAGATAGCAGTTGTCTCAACACACTCGTTTTCCTTCAACCTGCAGCTGAGGGAGACCACAGGAGGGACAGTGTCTTACGTCCCCAGAACATTCACGTCCATCTTGTGCAGAGGTCTCAGGGAAGGACACAAGCCCTGCCCCTTTCTTTTGTGCGGGCACACTCCGTACCTCCATCCTAAGCACACAGTCCCAGGGCATCCTTACCATGATCTGGATCTCCCTCTTGCACACCTGCAGATCATGTTCATTGTTGACAAACATGCGTTTCAAGGCACATTTCACACCGTTGCTTGTCCTCACCAGAAACACGAGAGCAAATCCACCTGCGGGAGAAACACAGACGTAGGTTTTCTTCAGTCATATTCAAAAAAGTCATGGTGGCTGGCTACAGGTGGCCGCTATCACTGTTAACAGTACAGACTCCACCTTACGGCTGGCCCAACCCAGAATTTAGGAACTCCAGAGATAAGATTGGAGGGATTGGGAGCAAGATCAGAGGAATACTCTTAAACCAACATTTCAGGATTGGGAAGAATGGTGATTATCTTCCAAAGAACCTACAAACAAACAGGAGACTGCCCAGAAGGAGGAAGCAGCCTACTTTCCAATCACAATCCTAGACACTCCAGGGCTTTTGTTTAATTCTTACCATAATCCTGGGAGGCTGGGTGCTACTGTTGCTATCAAAACAATTACCAGATAAAGAAAACAAAGGCTTGAAGACATTCAATTCAAGCCAAGCTTTGGTTTTGTTTTGTTTCATTTTTTAATATAAGTCCAAGATTCCTTCTCTCATATCAGAGAGGCAGGGAAATTATTTCAATAACTACTACTATAAACAGTTGTCAATTTAGTTGAAGAATCTCTTCCTCTTCTTCCCACCCTTCCTCCCTCCATCCTTCCATTCCAATCTTTGGTAACAGCAGAACTTGAGCTGTCCTCCTACCCTCCTTATCGAGAAAATACAGGCAAGAGAGTGCTCTTCTACACAGAGACTTCAGAACTCAATTATTAGGTATGGTTTTTAAAGCTGGCAGTAATCTTTCTCTAAAAGTTCATAATTCATTAACAGAAATTTATATAACTTAACAGGAATTACAAATGTTCTATATTTATTAAAAGATTTCCACAAATTCTTACAATGTCTAACCTCAATCTCCCTCCCAGAGCACAGCATGAGATATTCAATGACCTTGCCAAGAGGATTTGATAGAAGAGGCATGGGGAAACTGTCAAAGTTGAGGCCTCTGAAACAAGCAGCAGTTACTCTGCACAGAGACCGCCACCTGCCTTGTGCACTCATTATTTATCCTGCATATCCTGCCAGGCTAGTCTCTGCACAGGGGTGGTCGCTAGTTGGATAAATGTAAACGCAACAGTATGGGAGCTTGAGCTGAGGCTATGATATATTATGGAGGCTAGCAGCCACCTGCAAAAAATGATATGGGTCAATTCATGGACAATATAAAAAATGTCTGAAAAATAAGACCGAGAGCTAATAGTTCTGTTCTAATTCTTCTGGATGCTTGGGGCATTTCAGCACCTTCTGCTGATGTCCATGACACTTTCTATTGTATCTTTTTTTTTTACATTAACATGAATAGGATTCTATTCCTTGTAATCAAACAGAGCCTCATGGGATGGAGGAATGGCTCAGTGGTTGAAGTGTTTGCCTAGCAAGCAACAGTACCTGAGTTCGATTCCCCCACACCATATAAACTGGGCATTTTGGCACACACCTGTAATCCCAGCACTACATAGCAAGTTCAGGACCAGCCTGGGCTACAGTAAGACCCTTTCTCAAAAAAAAGTTTTAAGCAAAAAGCACTATTTCATATTTTCATAAAATACATATATGATTCTGTTAAAAATTTAAATAGACTTAAATGTCCCAAATGAGCATTGTGATGATTTACCAGACTGTGCATTTTTGTGCATCCTGTCACTAAGTTCTTCAGTATTTAGATAAACATCACCACTGACCATTTAATCTTTAATTTTAACCCCATCTAAATCCTTGTATCTCAATAGTTTCCATTTTCTTATAATATATTAAGCTGCTCCATTACTAAGTTTAATTCTGGAATTTTGAGTATTTCCTTTTTTAAAAAAATCTAGTACTGAAAATTAAGGACATATTCTCTCTCTCTCCCTCCCTACCCCCACTTCCTTCCTCATGCAGGCACACAATTCCAAAATTCTTTTTTTTTTTGACAGGGTCTACTATGTAGTCCAGGCTGGTCCTAAACACACTGAGTAGCCCAGGCTGGTATTGAACACAAGGCAATCCTTCTGCCTCAGCCTCCCAAGTGCTGGGATTATAGGCATGCGCCACCACACCCAGTTTATGTGGTGCTGGAGAATTGAACCCAGGGCCTTGAGCTTGCTAGGCAAGCACTTTAACTGGTAAACTGTTCCTCCAGTCCCCAATTCCTACATTCTAAGGTGCATATTTTTTAATTCTTAGGGTATCAGAATTTCTCTTATAGTAAATACATAAGATTTAATGCATTGATATTTTTCTTCTTGCCTTTTTTCCTACTAAGACATTAAAAGTATGAATACATATTATAATTAGAATCTTGGAAAGTGATAGAATAAATTATAAAATTTCTATTTTATATTCATAATTGCTTCATACATAGCCCAAGAGGGTACTAACTTAATAGATATTTTGATTGTTCTCAAAAGTTATCGAACTACAGACTTTGCACCTAGAGTGCCATTCCCTGAGATCACTAAATGCAAGAACATGGCTAACTATGGGCAGAGCTTGGAGTAGCATCATTCGCCCGATGGTCCAAAAAAATGTTCATTTCACTTCACTTTTATAAATAAAAAGCACATCAAACAGTTTTGCAAAACAGTATTTGAGAATGGGTATTTCCAGAAAATTAGAGAGATTTCATCAATGGAAAGGGATAACTCCTTCATTTTACTGAAGGAGAGGAAACGACACTGCCCATGTTCCTTAAAGTTAAAAGATGATTCGTACATAAACTTCAAATGGACATCTCAGTTCCTCTACTGGTTATCCAGGTCTTGCTGCCCTTGCTTGAAGAGGAGTTAATGGAATACTCTCCCACCCAATGCTTGTGTATGACATTTCGATGTGTGATCCAGGCATCAGGAAGGAATAAATCAGTCCTTTTAGAAGCACAAGCAGGTTAACAATGCTGCAATTTGAGAAAATTGCCACCAGATGGGAGCAGTGCAGTAACAGATGGGAGCAGTGCAATCAGCAAGATGACCTTTCCAGCCAGGATGGATGAAGTGGGTCACCTACCACAAAATCCAGCAAGAACACTCAGTTGAGAAAGGCTAGCCAAATTCTCAAAACCCGTGACCGTGCTAAAGCAAAGCAATACAGAGCTATGTCTAACATAAAATCATATTATCTAGCATCCATGTCTATAAAAAGGCTTATCTGCAGGGAAGAAGGATTTAAGCCATGAAGAGGTTAAAATCAAAACCCAGCAGGATCTGTCATCCTGAAGATGCTAGCCACTGTAATTGGATAGTTGACTTAACAGAGATATAAATTACTAGGTTAGAAGGTGGAGGGGAGCAGCCCAATATACAGGTGACTTCCCAAGCACACGTCCAGTGTCCACCGTATGTACCAAAGTAATGACTCTGAGACTGAGCTAAACAAGATTCCGGCTACTACAGGATAGACTCTCACCAGAGAAGATTGTCAATAAAGATGCTTATTTCAGAATGAGTGGCATTCTGAGATCTTAGTTAATTAAAAAATTCTAGAGCTGAGGCAAAAATGGTTTGGACAGAGGTAAGAAAATCTAACATGATTTCCTAACAGTGATACAGATACAGGCCTGTAACACCAGCATAACGGGAGGCCGAGGCAAAAGGACCGCCAGTCCTGGGCAACTTCGTGACTCTGGGAGACTGTCAGAAAATGACCAAGGATATAGCTCAGGTGTGACGACCCTGGGCTCAATCCCTAGAAGAAGCAAACAAGCAAAAGAAAACAAAATCTAATTGGCCTATGCTAGTCACTCTCTGTCTACTGGCATTTCGTGAAACACTAAGACAATCTTATTCATAAATTTACTGAGTCACAAAGGGAAAAAAGATCTATTAAGTGAAGCAAGCACGCGATATAGGGTAATTTTGACAAAGCAACGATTTGTCTACCACACATGTAGGGATTTTTTCCCTTACACATAGAAACATACTTTCTCCCTTTTCCCTAAAATATATATAGCACTCTTGGTCTAATTTTCTCTCCCTTATTTTTGATGAAAATGTAGGTAGGTGTTTCCAACCTATCATGAGGTTAGAGATTTTGTATGTCTGGTTCTCTTCCAGATTTTCGTGCCCTAAAACTGGGCCTACCGTACAGTAAGCATTCAATCATGAATTAACTCTCCTCTTAATTGTTACTTAAGAGCACAGAAGTGGCAACAGAGTGAGGTGGCGTTAGGAGAAACCGATCCACTGATCCGTGGAAAGGGACAGCTATTACACAACTCTACATAGTTGCTGTCATGTAAAAAATGGACTTGGTTTGGCCAGTGATATCAATTCTTAACAGAAGCTAGAAACCTAAACTGCTATGTGAAAGCTCCACATGTAAGCCTTGATAACAATCATATTATAAATTTTAAATTAATGTGGGATGAACCAGCACTGCAGAGGCTCAAAATGGTTGCACAGAGCTAAAAGACAACTCACACCTAAATTGCAAAATATACACTGCTGCTCCTGCACTGGTTATCCCACTTGTGGCTTTTTCCTGCCTAGAGAAAAATTAATGGAATATTCCCCTCACCTGGGATTTACACATGGCTGTTTTAAAATGTACTTCAAAATAAATTATTTCATTCATATTTTCATAATGACTGAATGAGGTAGGCGACTTATTGTCCTCATTTCCCCAAGAGAAAAGAAAGGCAGAGAAATTAATTTCCCTACTCAAGAATATACAGATAGAGCTAGTTAAGAGTAGAATTCAGATCAGTCCCTCATCTTTTTACAATGTTCTTTTTAATCCTACTTCACACACAGCGTAAGAAACCTCTTTGCCACATACAGTTCAATGAGTTTTCACTGTACACACTCGTGGAGCCATCACCACAATCAAGCCATCACTGCAAATGGTTCTTGAAGACTTGGTAGACAATCTCCACTCCCGTCCCATCCAGCCTCACGTAACTGCAGGTCTATGCCTCCTCCCTGGGGATTAGCTACGCTAACCTTAGAATGTGTGGAATGTTCCATCTACACCTCGCGTCTAGCTCTTCATTTACCGTATTTTTGAGAGTCATCCTCAGTTACATGTGTCATTGGTTTTACCAACTGCTAGTTGATTCCACAGATATGATATTCCAAAGTCAGGACTTATCCACCTCACTAAGGGACATCAGAGTTGTTTCTAGCTTTCGGTTAATATGAATTAAACATTTCTGCAGAAGTCATATGGACAGGGGTAATCAGTTCTCTTAGATAAATACTTAAGAACAGAATTGCTGGCTTCTATGGCAAGTGTATATTCAATTTTGCAAGAAACAGTTCATGGTTTTTACAAGCCCAAAGCCACAAGTGCGAGCTCTGGTTATTTTACATCCTTACCAACACTTGGCCTTCTTCCTTTTAGCCATTCACTTGCGTGTTTACTGGTATCTCACCGTGATTTTTAACTTGTAGTAGATCCAGCATCACTTACTCACAGGATCAGCTGCTTCCCACCATTTTCTTGATAAAAGGCTTTCATGAGTATAAGACCACGGTGTCACCAAGGAAAATACTAAGGTAACTTGGGCCTTTATCTCTCAAGTAAGTAAAGATGGCAGAAGTGCCTAGTTCTCTGCTGGAAGACGGTGACCAAAAAAAATTTATTATTTTACACAGGCTAGGACTGAGCTCAACAGTCAGACCTGGGAAGTAAACAGATTGTGTGTATTAGGACATCCACCAGACCAACTGGGAGGATTATACTGTCTCTAAAATCTCTTTTAGTTCTGACATCAATAAGAGATCACAATCTTCAACTGAGACTTCTAAAAGACAAAGATAAATAACACCTCCCCAGGAGCCTCATCCTGATATCTGACATCATCAGTAGGGCTTCGGGAGGGAAGCGGTGCCTCTCTCTCCTGGCTCTGTGCCAAATACTGAGTTACTTCGGATAGCACCAGCCTAGGCGCTGTTCTGAATAAGGCAAGACTCCCATGACTTCCACTTAACAAGGAAAAGTGAAAGACTAGGGCAGAAAGGTGAGCCAGGAGAGAAGAAAAACAGCAACCTGATTATCAGAAGTGACAGGAAACAGCCTGGCGGACAGTGAGCGTGAGGAGACCAGGAGGAAGTCCGCACGGTGCTGAGACAGGGTTTCTGAATCTGCTGCCAAAGAGGTTTTGCTGGATAATTCAAAACCAGGCCTAAAGGGCTGGAGGCATAGCTCATTAGTTAAAGTTCTTGCCTAGCAAGTGCCAAGGCCCTGAGTTCAGTTTAATTCCCCAGCACCACATATGCTGGGCATGATGGTACAAGCCTATAATTCCAGCACTCTGGAGGCTGAGACAGGAGGACTGCCGTGGGCTCCGTAATGAGTTCAGGACCAGCCTGGAATACAGAAGGAGAATCTGTCTCAAAGAAGAAAAAGGCGACACTAGCCCAGGATATCAAAATGAGAGAAACCTCATCTGGGCTTGTCCTCTTTTCCATTTCCACTTCACTACCTCACAAACTCTTCCTCTTTTAAAATAAGGCAAGTTCTACGAAGGCCTCTTCTTTAACGCAGCTTCTCTATGAATTATCCAAACGAGAAAATAAGCACAAAGTAAGTATGTCCTCGGAAGCTTTTCCAAGAGATCAGACAGAGAATCCAGCTGACGTAGAATTTCCTCAGAAGACGGAGATGAGAGAGCAACCGTGGGCAAGCCAGAGGGTCTCTGCCCACTGTTTCCTCATCTCAAGAAATTAAGACTAAGTTAGCAGGCTTCACAATGGGGTTCTCCAAGCCGTATGATGACAGACTGGGGGCCAAGTGAGGAATCCGAACCCACACAGGGGCTGGGCCCTGCGCACAGATTCCTTCTTCCTCGTGTCCACCTGTTCAACAGCAACGATGCAGCTGCAGCGAAGACCACCAGGGGATGGCTGCCACCCACTGACAGCAGCACCTGGGTTTTCTTCCAGGTCAGGGACTTGAAGGCGATTTTTGCTATAAACCATGATTCTTCACTTGGGCCTACAGATGCCCAAGAGGTAATTAAAAACTGAACAGGCTAGACGCAATGGCACAGGCCTGTAATCCAGCACTCTGGGAGGCTCAGGCAGGAGAGTGGTCAGCAGAAGCCCAGTCTGAGCAATGCAGCAGGACCCTCACTAAAGAAAAGAAAAGACAGCTGGGATTGTAATTCAGTGTGACGTTCCCAGGCTTAATTACCAGCACCACAAAACACCACCACCACAAAACAGAACAAAGCTTGACCTTCATTTTGTGTCCTTTATTACTATAAATCTATAAATCAAGGATCAGGAACCTTCTTCCTGCAGGAACCATTTGAATGTTTGTATCACTCATAGGCTATACAAAATTAGCAGCTTAGGGCTGGAGGAATGGCTCAGCCGTTAAAGCGCTTGAGCAAGCACTAAGTCAAGTGCTAAGTACCCGAGTTCGATTCCTCAACACCCCATAAACTGGGCGTGGTGGCGCATGCCTGTAATCCCAGCACTCTGGAGGCTGAGGCAGGAGGACTGCCATGAGTCCAAGGCCAGCCTGGGCTCCATAGTGAATTCAGGCCAGCCTGGGCCGCAGAGTGAGACCCTGTCTCAAAAAAAAAAAAAAAAAAAATCAGCAGCTTAAAAATCAGCCTACTATATTTATATTTGGTAAAGCATGTATTTGAGGGGTGGTACTGGGGATAGAGGCACCCAGAGCCTTCACACTGAGCTACATTCCTAGCCTGTTTCTGTGATTTTGAGACAAAACTAAATTGCCAGGCTGGACTCAAGCTTGCAATCCTCCTGCCTCAGCTTCCTAGAGTGCTGAGATTACAGGTCTGCACCACTGGGCCCAGGTAACATTTAATTATTGTATAATTAACTTACTTCTAATGTGATGGTTGCTGTGGCTGGGCCAGACATTCCTTACCTCTACTTGTAAAACGTGGGCCAGATCTCTTCTCAGCTCTGTATATGGAAATGTTTTAACGACTATCTGTATTTATTTATTTATTTATACCAGGGATCAAGCCCAAGACCTCGCCATAGAACTATTTCCCCAACCCATTTTTTAGTTTCGATTTTGAGACAGTCTATCTAAACCACTAAATTATTCAGGCTGAGCTCAAACTTGTGAACCTCCTGCCTCAGCCTCCAGCAGTACTGGGATTACAACGAAAACAAGACGAAACACGACCAAACTTTTTCACAGAGCTAGAAAGTATGTTGACGTCTTTTTTCTCCTTTAAAACAGAGCTGTCAGCCAGTCATGGTGGTACATGCCTATTATCCCAGCACTCTGAGACTGAGGAAGGGGGATCACAAGTTCAAGCTCAGCTTGGGCAATTCCGTGACTTACCAAGATCCTGTTTCAACACAAAAAAAATTAAAAATAATAGTAATGCTGGGATATTGCTCTGTGTGAAGGCCTTGAGTTCAATCACCAGTAACACACACACACACACACACACACACACATATTGAGGACACCAAGATAAGAGGTTTACTTTAGCTACACCCAGAAGCATCCAGCCATCTTCTTCACCCAGTGATCACCTGGATTCCAGGATATGAGGACACTCCCCCTTCCCCTGGCACCCTCTCACAGGAAGGAAACTCCTCAGCCATCAGGATTCCAGAGACAGGAAACTGGGACCCAGATGATGATCAACAGGACCTCAGCCTATAGACCATCCTTTTCTCCTCCATAATTATCACTTCTGTTAGTATTTGTGATAAGTAATAATTACACTCACCTTGGGGAACTGGTGCATATTCACGACAAAGCTGAATCAGTTTTCCTTACAGCTGGCATACTGCCCACACAGGCTGGCCGGTCAGACCCCTCCAGCAGGTGTGCCCCTCCAGCTACTCAGACTAGAGTCCCGTCCCAGTTTTCCTACACTGCTTTGTGAAGCGCCAGCCAGATATTTGTCTACCAAGCCTTTTTTATTTTTATTTTGAGACAGAGTCCTATGTCACTTAAATTGTCTAGGCTGGGCCCAAACTTGGAATCTTCCCTGCCTCAGCCTCCCAGAGCGCTGGGATTCCAGGCATGCACCACCACACCTGGCTAAGAGCTCTGTTTTAAAGGATAAAAAAGAACATCAACCTGTCCTGTAGCTCAATGAAAAAGATTTTTTGTTTGTTTAATACTATGGTACGAGGGACTGCACCCAGGGGTACTCTAGCACTGACCTACAGTCCCAACCCATTTTTATTTTTTATTCTGAGACGATGTCTTTTGAAGTTGTTCATGTTGCCCCTGAATTTAATGATCCTCCTGCCTCAGCCATCAGGTAAGATTACAAGCATGAGCCACTGCTCCTGGCTGTAGAAGTAATTTACAGTTTTTGTTTGTGTCTGTGTCTTGAAGAGCTGGGACTGAACAGAGGGCCTCATGCATGCTAAGCAGGGGTTCTATCCCTGAACTATATCCCATCCTGGGAAAGCATTTTACAAATAAAAACAACTATACACAATTACAAGTCATGTCTGTGAGCAGGGCCTGTGCCACTACATTCACTCTTCTTGGAGATAATGCCGTTCCTTCAGAGTCCAACAGGTTAGGTTCAAACCCTGGCCAGGCACAGTACAACGTCCCTGAGGCCGCCTCCTAACTGGCATGGGCAGCTGAGATCTCCCTTCCCACCTCTATGAAGACTCAGTGAGAGGCTACCAAACACCAGCACGTGGGAAGCAGTGCAGAACCTAGGGGTTCCCTCCTTGCCCCACACCCCACCACCCCCGGATATCTCTCTGCATCTGAATGAAACCTTATAAAGGTTTAAAAGTGGAGTATCTTCTTAAAGTCAAAGCACAGGTACAATACACAAGAGAAAAACATCCTATGTGTCACAAAACGTACATATGAAAGCCAATGACACACTGCCTGGGAAATCACAAGGCGGGCAGGCACTGTGGCAAAGCAGAAGTACTCACCCCACTGCAGGGGCAGCCACTCATCAGGGCCAGCCAACTATGCCAGGAGTAGTGAGGGACTTCAAGCCATTTGATTTGCAAGACAAACTAGATTTTTAGGTAAAACCTGATTTTTGTTTGTTTTGTTTTAGAGAGAGGGTCTCGCTCTGTAGCCCAGGGTGGTCCTGGGCTCACTATGGAGCCCAGGCTGGCCTTGGACTCATGGCAATCTTCGGCAATCCTCCTTTCTCAGCCTCCCAGAGTGCTGGGATTACAGGCGTGCAGCACCGTACTGGGCTTCTGTGGTGCTGGGGAATCAAGCTCAGGTACGTAGCACTTGCTAGCAGGCAAAGGCTTTGACCTCTGAGCCATTTCTCCAGCCCCGAAGTCTGATATTTAAATCTAAGTCTCCTACGCCCTGTTCAGGTCAAGGAAGATGTATTCTCGGACAGGACTGAACCAGACAGCTTGCTTCTATCTTTACAGGAGTCTGAAGTGGGTAAGTCATGTATTACAGCTCTGACTGGCTGACTGGGAAATGGGGGCACCAGAGAAAGGCCTCCGTGGCCTCCGTAGTACTGCTCTCTACTGACATAGTCCTCTACAGAGAGCACTTGGGCGTACTGCCTACTGTGTTGTGATCTCCCACAAAGCGACGACCAAGAAGCTGACAAACACCATCATGAAGACAAGTTTGCCAAAAGTTCTGGAAGGAACAATTTCCAGAACCCTAGAGCGAATGGCAAGGAGCATAGCAAAGCCTGTACAGGAGAAAAGGTCAATCTGGAGCATGTGCCAACTCTGACCTCAGTGGGGACTCAGGGCTTGTTTTTTTAACGTCGATCTCTCCTCACTTGCCTCAAATTAAAAACCACCACGTGCCAGCTCCTTCAGAGGAACATGTCATAGCAGTTCTTTCCCTAGGCAGAAAGAACACCAGATGGGGGCTGACTTGAGGCATTCAACTCCCTCACCTCGGTAGGGCTGTCGGCACAGAATCAGAGCCTGGCAAATGCTGGCACAGAAACATCAACAGAACCCACTAAGGCCACAGCCCAGGCTGGACACAGAAATGCCAGCTGGGTCTTCTCCAGGACTGTGAGGATTAGGAAATAACGCCAGCTCAAGGAGTTCTCTTTAGGGATTGGCAAGATTGGCAAGACACTCTCCAGATCTTCCCCTCCACCTTCTTTTATAGTACTAGAGATCAAGCCTAGGACCTTCACAATGAGCTACATTCCAGTTCACTTTTACTCTGATTCCTCCCCCTCCCCATTTTGGTACCAAAGATTGAACCCAGGGCCTTGAACAGGCCAGGTAAGCGCACTACCACTGAGCTACATCTTCAGCCCTTCACTGTGATTTTAAGGTAGGGTTTCAGTAAGTCACTAATTTGCCATGCTGGGTCCAAATTTGCAATCCTACTGCCTTAGCCTCCCGGAGTGCTAAAATTATAGGCCTGTGTCACCAAACCTGGCTTCAATTTTTCTTTTTCCCTTTCCAGAAAAGGCACCTACCTGCCTGGAACAAAAGAAAAGAGTTTAAGAAATCAACTTGGTTTGTAAACACCATAGACCTGTTACGTGTAGAACCAGCGTACCCAGCCAGCCAATCCTTAGCTGGCAACAACAGCCTTAGAGGGTCTTTCTTACAACTACCTGGTCCTACCTTCATTGTACTACTGCAATGGGGTTAGTTAGCTATGTCACAAATGCAGAAAGAAGTGAAGAAACACTGATAGGGTCACATTCTTTGGCCACTGAAAGCCACACAGCAACAACCCCAGGCCAGACAGAGCCATTTTCTGTTCTCTAATCTGCACTAGGGTGATCTCTTAAAAACAATACCTGAGTATCATTCAGCTGCCTGAAATTCCTCAGTGGCTTCTTACCCCTGTTAGAGAAAAACATTAAATGCTGCCCATGGCCTTCAAGGCCAGAGGGAATGTGAGCTTTCTCACCACCTTCCATGCCACAGTCTCTCCTCACCCTTCCAGCCACAAGAGACTTCTTGTCCCTTGGAGCTGCCTACCCTCCAACCTGCCTACAGACCTTTGTGTATGTGTCTCTCTTCACCCTTCCCACCCCATTCTTGGCCTGCCAGGTCCTACTACGCATCCTGTGGGCTTCGGGCCAACAGTCATTTCCCTGGCAAAGCCCCCCTGACTGGCCCCAGCCCCCAGTCCTTTCCGATCCCTTCTGTGCACAGCATCCTTCACTCATCTCTCAGCACAGCATGAGTCTGCCTGCATGCTTCTGTGGGCAATTCCTATTGAATGCCTTATTCTCCTGTGTCATGTTAACTGGAGAGAGACAAGGGTAACGGCTGACTTGCTGTGACATCTCTATCACTCAGCATGGTGCTTACCACATACTTCCTTACACAACCTGTTTGCCTAAAAATAAAGGATTCCAAAACACAACAAAACAAACACAGCCAAAGCTGCAACAAAAATGCCACAAAGTCTCAGCTTCCCATAAGGTTAGAATTCAGGATGGTCACATCTAGAGAACATCTTCTTGGTGGTAAGGTAGTCTATACCCACAGGGAAAACCCTGCGCTGCCCAGCCTCACGCACCTGAGAGTGGCGTGTGTCAGGAGCCGCGTGAACCCACCATTCTCAGGCAAGATGCTCACAGTGCAGCTTTATGGGAGGAACAATCTAGGCTGTCACCGTAACAAACACTTGGCCCACACCTGATCTCTTCTTTCAAAAAAAAAAAAAAAAAAAACCACTCGTGCTAGAAATGAAAACCCTCTTCAGCTGAGAAGCAAAAGAAATCAAAGAGCTCCATGGCCAATCCCACACCATCCCGCAGCCTTTCAAACAGAAACTGTGCGCACCCCAGAAGTATGAGCCACAGCCTTCCCCTACAAGTTCGTGGCATGACAGCAGAGTGGCTGGCGTCGGCTGCCGGAGCCACATCGCAGCCCAGATGCAGCAGCCCCCATGCCACAGGCCTCAACCTCTGGCTGCAGTGCACCCACGACTCCATGGGTGCACTGATGCACATTCTCCTAAGGACAGCAAGGGATTCAGCAAAGATAAAATTGTGCCTGATATTCTCAGCTCCCAACTGTTAATTTCAGAACATTCCAGGTTTAAATTTATGCTTCAAGGCTTACTTAAATTTTCCACACTGTAAGATCAGATTAAGTGGAGCTCTGAATATATTCCAGAAAGAGCAGTTTTCAGCGTCCTGATTTTGAATTCGGTAGCCAGGTTATAGGCAATGGACTGGCATCAAAGGTACATGATATAAAAAGTCTTCAATTCTTTCAGCTTCATTAGAACTGGTCTCCAGGCACAAATCATTTTTCCAGGTCATCCTATTCTTCCTGAGCTCTCCTACTTTTGGAAGATGAGCTCTCATCTTGAAAAGCAGGCTGACATTTCATCAGCTTCCAGTGTTAATTCCAGAGTGCTCCAATGTAAATGTGAAAGCCTTTCTCCGAGGCTCATTCTCCCTGACCATACTATCCATCACCCTCACCCACCAGCACCTGGGCCGTGGTCCTGCCCCCAGGAGCTGTGGAGCAGCTTACAACCTCCATTCCTCCCCCACTCATGCCACTTCTCACATTGGTTTCTCCCAGGCCTGACCATTCTATGCCCTAAGCCCAGAATCCAACCCCTTCGATTCCATCCTGCAGTTCCTTTCTCAGTGAATCCTTCCTTTCTTCCAGAAAAACTAAGAGTCCTAAGTTTCTGTGCCTCAGATTACTGTTCAAAAGTGCATATCTAATAATTCCTCTTAAAAACCTTCATTAGTTCCTCCAGCCAAAGCCCAAATTCCTTAGCACAGTACTACATTAAGACACTTTTATATTTTTACTCATAAAAGAATTCAGATACACAGTGAGGTTGAAAAGATCACAGTGCAGACATCCACACACCACCTATGGTCAACAACATAAACACTTTGCTATACTTGTTTTAAAACCTATTTATAAACCACCTATCCAAATATCTACTCACTGTATTTTTATTGTGTTTCCAAGTCAAAGGAGATTTCAATGAACTTCACTCTAAATAGTTCAGCAAATACATTTTTAGTATACAGAATTCGTGATGGTTAATTTTGGTGTCCACTTTTTTTTCCTTTGATCGTAGGGACTGAACCCAGGGCCTCAGGTCTGTCACTAAGATTCTCCCACCATCCTTGGGTGTCGACTGGCTGGATTGAGGGATTCCTGGAAAACTGGTAAAGTATGCTGCTGTGTGTCTGAGGGTGTTTACAGAAACGACCATGTGTGGGTCAGCGAACTGAGTGGGAACACCCACTGTGATCAAAGGCTGCACCTCAGAGAGACTGGGGCCCAAACAGGATGAAAAAGTGCAAGGAGAAACTCTTTCTCTGTGGCTCTCATTCTACTATCTAGGAGATGTGTCCCAAATTCCGGGTGCTACAGCCTCTGGACTTGGACTTCCATCAGTGGCCCCTGGGGGCATTTAGGTCTTTGGCTCAGACTGGGAGTTGTGTCACCAGTCTCTTCCCAGTTCTGAGGCATTGTGGTCTGGATCTGGAGTGTCCCCTAAAAGCCTCTTGTGCCCACGGATACTGTGTAGTGTTGGGAGGTGGGGCCCGGCTGGAGTGGGGCAGATGCTGGGGCCTGACCTGCGGGGGCATGGTTCCGCCCTTCTCCCAGGCTCCTCTTCCCCAGCATCCTGTGAGGATCTCTGTCTCTGGAGCTCTGGCTCTAACCCTGCCATGTGATTCCACTGTTTCCCAGATGCCCACCCACGAACGGACTGAGACTTTCTGAAACTGAGCTACAATAAAATCTTTCCTCCCCTAATTTGTGCATGTTGGGTATTGAGTCACAGTGACAAGAAAGTAAGACACAAGGCTTCCAGATTCATGAATTGAACGATTATGGCCCTGCTAACTCCTCCGCTGCCACAGACAGGAATCTGAGGGCCTCTTGGCTTCTGTGATCCCATTGGCCAGTCTCACAAGCTGCTGCATTATAGATTCTATTGGTTTTGTTTTTCTGGAGAACGCCAGCTGATAAGAGTTCATGGTTCCTTTCAGGGATAGGAAGTAAAACAGTTTATCTGCAGGAAAGTGTCCAAATCTTCAGCACACTACTGGATACTGAAGATACAGACCCCGGTGCTGAGGGTGCACCTCGTGGTGAAAGCATGCCTGGTATGTATGAGGCTCACTCAGTCCCCAGCACTGCAAAATAAGAAATAAAAATAAAGCAATAAACCCTTTCTGCAGTACACAAAGTCTCGTCAATCTTACATCCCTACGGCACCTAGCATTCTGGGTGTTTTCACTTATTATTGGTTTTTTCTACTATAGAACTTCATATAAATGAAATCATATGGTATGACACAAGATTTTTTTTGGAAAGACATTTTACTTGTAATACTTTACATTGTTGAGTGTACCTGTATGTAGTTTGTTACTTCTTAATGCTGACTAGCATTTCATTATTAGAATAAATCTGCCTTTTCTTTACAGATAGGCTATTATAAAGAAAGCTCTAGATACATTATTGAACAAGATTTTTTGTGTGGGTTTTTACTTCTCTTGGACAAATCCCTGAAAATAGAAGTGCTGGGTCCCTGTTAATTTTGTAAGAAACTGCCAGGCCTTCCCCACAGTGGCTGCACCCTTCCATAGTACGTCAGCTGCAGAACTTCACAACTTGAATGTTGCTCTCCTTACCCTGCCCTGTCTCCCAACACTCTCTCCTTCTTTCCCACCATTAAAATTTCACAACTCTAACCACTTTACCCTTTGAATTTCAGGAGATTTGCACATGCTAGTCCCTTTGCCCAAAATATCTGTCCCAATATGCTTTATAAAAGGGCTGTAAGACTGTTCAAACAATGCACTTTCTTGTAAGTCTGACCTTTCCTTTCCCTGTCAGTTGCCCCAGTGTTCTCATTACCACCCATTTATCCTGTACCTTTTTTTTTTGTTGCATTTATCAAAATGCATCACGATTATCTGGGATACTTAATCTCTCCACTAGATAGACCAAAACAAAGAATAACGCTCGTTGTTGCCTTGGTAGAAATGATGCTTGTTATTTCTATGCTAGTTCAAGGCCTCTGAATACTGTCAACATTCTCGATTGTTCTCTGGGTGAGACGTCTGAAAAATGAGTCACCAAAGCAAAAAAAAAAAAAAATGCAAACTGCATCCAGTGGCATAGGCCTGTAATCCCAGCACTCTGTGAGGCTGAGGCAGGAGGATCACAAATTCAAGCCCAGCCTGGAAAATCTCCCTGTCCGTTTTGGGTACTCAGCCGCTTACAGGCCAGCTCTGGGTTGTCTGTGGCTGAGCTTTTATTTCATCTCACATGAAGGACTCCAGCCTGCGCATTTCCTTCAGCTGGAGAGCTAAATCCTCTTCTCTGTGATTGCTTTGTGATAATCCCAGGTGCAAACCATCTTGCACATTCGCAGACCCTGTGTCAAAATCAAAACTAAAAAATAGGCTGGGGATGTAGTTCAGCATGAAGGACCTGGGCTCAATTCTCAGTACCAAAAAAAAAAAAAAAAAAAAAAAAAAAAAAAAAAAAAAAAAAAAAAAAAAAAAAAAAAAAAATCAACAACAACAACTAATTTCTCTTGGAATTTTGGGCTAGCACAGAGCTTTAACACAAGACAATTAAAAGACATGTGACAAATTAACAGCAAATCATGTTGCTTTCCTACTGAAATTCTCCTCTACTTAAAACTGTCTTCTAGCTCCTAAACACCGACAAGACTAAAGTATAACCTGAACGTGACAAAGTCCACTGCAACCTGGAACCCTTGAGGAATAAACTCCCGACTGCCTGGACAGTGTCTTCTGATGTCTTGGGTCTTTTATATGCATTCTGTACTGGAATGTCTGTGCCTGCTGTAACGGGTAAACCTGTAGCTCTAACTCCAAGAGTGGCGCAAACTAGGACTTGACTATGAACTTGCACCCAACAGAAAGAATAAGTATCACATACCCACCTTCATTTTCTTACCCTGATCACTTTCCACTTGCCAGCATTCCAGCCAAAGATACTTTGCTTTAATTCACTATAGGAAACACAGCCTGTTTTACGATACTCTTCACCCTATACCATGATAATGATTAGATATTTTCAGTGATCCCCTCTCCTGGTCACAGATAACTGAACCAAGAAGGGGAGACCTGGCTTTGGAATCTCAAGTAACAGCCCACGAAGTGTAATTGGATGGCACTGTAAAGCCACACAAACAAGGATGGTCGCTATTTTGAGCCATGTGCACGCACACCCCCAAATAAGCAGAGAAGAGGTCGAGGGAGGGGTGGGGGAACAAGAGAATGAAGTAGACGGGGCAGATGCACCAGAGAGGAAGGGGTCAGGGCCCTGGTGACTTTCCAAAACCCACAGCATATTCACTTTCTGCTGCTGGGTCCTAGGAAGTTCCTCTGTATGGATCCAATAAATTCCTTTTTAGTCTAATCTGAATTAAATTTCTATTACTTGCACCCAGTGGTCCTATCTTCCATCAGTACACTTGGAGAAAATAGGAGCTCTATACAATCTAGATTCACAATACTGTTAGCAATTACAGGAATCTTTAACACAAAAGGATCCAGGAAAGAGTACAAAGGCCCTGAGCTCAATCCCCAGTAACACAAAAAATTTTTTTAATTTAAAAAAAATGAAAATCACTTTATGAGTTAGAGAACTATATTTTCAGAGAACAAAACTTGTACTAACATATGAAGAGATATGGAAAAAAGTCACAAATCTATTTGCGAAAGGCTAGTTACAGCGAAATCATACAAGAATACATGGTTTGCATGTTACTTTTCCTTTTTTTGAGACAGGGTCTCACTCGGTAGTCCAGGCTGGTCCTGAACTCACTATGGAGCCCAGGCTAGCCTCGAATTTATGGCAGTCCTCCTGCCTCACCCTCCTAAGTACTGGGATTACAGGGGTGTGCCACCACACTCAGCTAGGCATGTTACTTTTCTCAAAATCCTAAGATTTAGGAAGTGAGGGAGAGAAAATCTCTACCATTCATACTTCAAAACAGCTGGTGGAAAAGATTTTTTATGTTCCTAACACAAAGAAACAATGTGTTTCTGGCAATAGATAAACCAACTACTTGTAATCTGATTGCTACATACTATATACCTATATTGAAATGTCCTACTGTACCCCATAAGTATGTGTAATTATCTCAGTTAAATTATTAAAACTAAAATGATTTCAATTAAAAATAAAGATATTTATAAAAGCAATCCCGGCACTCAGAGCACTCATTACCTGAGAACATGGGAAGATAGTTTTTACCTGGGATTATCAAACAACAATCACAGAGAAAAGGATTTACCTCTGCAAATGAAGGAAATGCACAGGTTGGAGTCCTTCATGTGAGATGACGTAAAAGCCCAGCCACAGACAAACCAGAGCTGGCCTCTAGGCGGGTGAGTACCCAAAACGGACAGGGAGCATGCTAGCCCAATATTAGGGACGCCGTACTTCACGTAAAACCAAGGGCAGTGGAGGGGGGCGGAGCGCAGTGAGGCACTGGCCTGGACGCAAAAAGAGAAGGTCTGTATTACTGACTTTTCCTGTAGTTTCAGGCTACAGGATGGCTGGGCTCAACACAGCTACAGACCTTAGTATTACTTTATATTCTGACATTATGTTCACCCTGGTTTTCCGTATCAAGTTTTAGTTTTAAAACACTGTACACAAATACTCGTCTTAATTATTGAGTGTTGGCTGTCCCTTCAATTCAGTGCGACATGGAGGGGTCGGGATGGGCACAAGCATATCTGGCTCACTTCCAGAACACCTGAGTTTAGCACAGAGGCCACCCCCCACCCCAGGACTTCCATATAAGGATATAATTCGGTTTCTCTACAATGACTGGATGGGTGGAACGTTACGTGACCCTAAGCCCCGCCCCTCATTCCATCTCATATATGCTCTTGCTCTTCCCTAAGAAGGACTACCTTCTCTGAAAGGAGTCTCCGAGGTCACTTCGAAGCCTCCGTCACCACACCCTCCTCAGCTGTTGCGTGGGCTCCATGGGTGGGGCCATCTGATGCCCAAACAGGGACCTGAGGAAATCGGGAAGTGGGGGTGTGGGCCCCTGGGAATTCGGGGAAGCGTGGGTGTCCTCTTCGAAGGGCTCCCGGCTGCAGCTGCTGCACTAGAACTGTCACAGCCCTGGCCACCGGGCCGTACCCTCTTTACAGCTAGCTCACAATCCACCATCTCGGTGAAAGTGCCCGCCCGGTGTGAGACAGGCTTAGACTCAAAGGGAGAAGCTGAAACTAAGCAAAAAGAAGTAAGGTCTAAGGAAGACTCAGGAAAGACAGTGACAGGGTCAAGGGGAGAAACTGCGAGTAAGCAAAAGGAAATACTTTATAGAAGAAAGTTTACAAGGTACGGGGCAATACACCGCTCCCGCAGTTGAAGCGTTAGGTCCGGCTCCTTATTTTGACTACGTGCGCCTCTGCCCTTCCAGCCGCAGAGCAAGGCACGCAAGCCTTGCCAGGGCTAAGACCGAAGGCCGCATAGGATCTGACTCAATTGACAGACCGAGTCCCAAGCGGTAGAAACCAAGCGATTCATGCACCTGCGCGGGAGGTTTTGGTTGGAGGACTAGCTTGGGAAGGCCTCACTAAAGAGCACAGAGCCACAATTGGCCCTGTACAAAATGGACCTTTCGAGGACTGGATTCACGTGATACTTCAGTCCCTCCGGCCATGGATGACAACCGGCCGGACAGCCTTGGCGGAGCCCTCCCACATGCTGGGGTTCTGCTGTGGCTGCCGTGAACAACCCTATCGCCTAGGCTAGATCACGACCAGACAGGCTGTCCCTGTTCTACAGCAGAAATCTCCATACTCCTTGCGCGCTGTCTTTGTGTCTGCATCCTTCGCTGTCTCTGCGATCGACTCCAGCGTTCTGAACATAAGACTGTTTATGGGCAGAAATTTTCACTGAGGGCGGAATGTGGAGGGGTCGGGATGGACACAGGCATCTGGCTCACATCCGAGACACCTGAGCTTAACACACTGAGCTATTCCCCCGCTACTCCATCTAAAATTGTTTCTCTGAGATGATTGGATGAAGGAACCTTACGTGACTCTAGGCCCCGCCCCCTACTCGACCCTATATATATGCTCCCGCTCTCATTCTCTGAGAAGAGGTCCCTGAGGCTACGTCAGTGTCTCCGTCATCACATTCTCCTCAGCTGTTCGGTGGGCTCCACAGGCCGGACCCCCAGTGCCACAGGCGAGGAGCTCCCCTGCTTCTGGCCCTGCGGAACCTGCTGCCTACACAGTGAGGTCGGCCCTGGGAGCAGCCTCTCCGTGGTTCTTGCGCTAGGCTCCACAGCGACTGAGAGGTCAGGACACTTCAGGGGAAACAAACTTAGTGACTCCAGAGGAAGTGGGGGCTGGGACAGGAAGCGCAAAAGCGCCGTGGGGCCAGTGTCTGGCTCCTCCTGGGAGCACAAGCGCTGCAGCTAAGCTCCGGGGATGGCCTACTCCCGACCCCTCTGGGGCACAGCTGAGATCTGACTGTACTCAGGCTTCAAACAAAACAAGCCAGGGTTCACTGAAGCAGAGAGTGCGCATCCACAGCCTAGAAACCGCCAAACCACCCGGCGGAAGCCCGTCAGCTACTCCGGTAATATGTGAGTACCTCCTCAACACCACAGACAGCACAGGGTAGAAAGGAAGCTGGGTCTCCCAGTAACCAGGGTCCTGAGGACCTCCGCAAAAAAAGAGGCTGCAAGATCAGCACAGGACAGCCAGAAGACTAGTGAAAGATCCTATGAAGTGTACGCGGGGAGGCACTCATGCAAGCGCAGGAGAGAAACATAGATGCTGCCAGTTGAGAAGAAGTTTATGTCAAATATGGAAAAAAGTAATCTGAAGACCAGAGGGTCCCACGGGATCTGGAAGGGAGAGGGAGACAATTCTACCAGGGTATATGTAGTACCACGGTTAAGGCTGTAAGTCAAATCAAACAGAATGAAATGAAAGTGACTATTCTGCAAGCCGAACCACCAGCAAACACTGAGCTGGGCCATGAGGCCTTCTGGCAGGAACGTCAGTGCAGGTGTCTGGAAAGCAGTGTGCAGTATGTAGGAAAGGCCCAATAGCCTTGATCCCAAAATTCCACTTCTAGGAATCTACCTGAAGAGAATGATCTGCAGCCCGGCATGGTGGCGCATGCCTGTAATCCCACCCCGTGGGAGGCTGAGGCAGGAGGGCTGCTATGACTTCAAGGCCAGCCTGGACTACATAGTGAGGTCGGTATCAGCCCCAACTACAGAGCAGTGAGACCCTGTCTCAAAAGAGAAAGAATAACCTGAAATATATGCAAACATCCATACAAAAAACCTTAAGGTATATACCCAAAATCTGTATGAAAAATGGAAACTCAAGTGTCCTATAAAAAGAAATTTGGTTAAAAATCTTCGTTTTTTAAACAGAAAATATACAGCCAATAAAATATTTAATATTAAATATGTTACCACACTTTTGATACATCAGAGGAATGAAATACGAAGTTCTCTTAAGACAGCTATGTGAGAATACATACGTATAACAGACTAGAAAAGATAATCAAATGTTGCAACTAATAGAATTTCTACAACTGACTTACCTATAGATGATGAAATTATAGGTATTATTTTCTTAATCTTTTCATCTATTAATTTTCTAGAGTAACCACATATTTTTCAATTATTATTTAAAAATCCTTTCTTTCCTTTTATGTTAAAAAAAACCTGCCTTCCAATCCTAGAGAGGCTCCAAAAGGAACCAGAACACAGCAGCACTCATCAATGAGCTGAACTACTCCAGGGCAAACTTCCTCTGCCTGTTGGCTGGAACTAGACTAAGGGAAATGAGTCACTTGCCTTGGGCACAAAATTCAGAGGCGTGCCAAAAACATAACAGTCAAGATAAATATTTTTTAAAAAAATTTTTTGGAGACAGAGTCTCACTCTATAGTCCAGGCCAGTCCTGAACTTACTATGTAGTCCAGGCTGACCTCAACTCACAGCAATCATCCTACCTCACTCAGCCTCTCTGGGGCTGGGACTCAGGCAAGCGCCACCACGCCTAGCTTAGGACAAATATTTTATTGCAGTATTTTTTCCTAAATTAGGGTGAAAAATCCACAAGAGACAGATTTTAAGTTTTGAAATAAAAGGCAAGATTGGTGTTGACTTTCCTAGTGCCTAAAGCTCCAATATCACTGCACAAAACACTGTTTCTGACCTTAAATTTTAAATTCAGGTATTCTGTTTATCACAGGGACTTTATGTTAATTTGTTTCTATAATCCCATTGGCTAGTTTCCTGAAACTACTTCTACCCTGCCCCACTACGCAGAAACGAAACAGGAAAGGGACAAATCTGGTAAGGGAACGGCCTGGCCCCAGGGGCCTCAAGCGCTGTCCCAGGCAGGGCCAGGCCACAGCTCCTACACAGCCCTTCTCCCCATCCACTCAACCCGCCTCTCTCTAGTGATTTTCTAGTATTAAAACTCAAAAATTCTTTCCATTCATATATACAATAGCTGATACTCCTAAACCATAAGAGGAACAGTAGTCTCTACCAGAATACTCAAGTATTTGCTAACAATTATGCTCAAATTTAATGAAGGCATAAAAACAAGACAAACATTCAAAACCCAAGAGAATGAGAGTGAATGATAACAAGCCCCATTAGTTATACTTTGGGAGAAGTTTGTCAATGCCTAGGTCCACCTGTTAACCTTTCTGTAGCGCATGAAAAAGAATCTTGTTTTTATAAGTTCAAAGCCAAGTATCACAGAACTATCATAGTCTAGATAGTTTGGGAAATTGCTCCAGTATCAACATAAATAAAATGTGAATATAAAGGGGAAAACCACATACAACACACTGTTGACGGTGTGACGGCCACGTGGCCTGCTGGTCAGACCTCCTCCTCCTCATCTTTCAGCTCCTTCACAGCACATCTGTTTCGGGCACACTCAAGACTGGCCCCACTGAGAGGCAGCCCTGCGCCACACATTCTCAGGTGTGTAATCTAACCACATCCTCTCCAAACCTTGCAGGGCTAATAGTGTTACACCTTTCTTGCTGGGTAGGCCAACGGCAGGTTCGGTATCAGCAGCAGAATCCAATCTTCTGCCTCACACCTGGGTGGGTGCCCAGGGCTCTTAGCAGGTGCCTGCCAGGCTCATTTCATACAGCCCACCCTCAAAACCTGCTTCCAAAGTTTTACCCAGCATGTCTACCTTAATCATCTCAGCACGTTACCCAACACCCATCAGATTCAACTGCCATTTTACCAGTAAAGAAAGTGAGACACAGCAAGGCAAAGAATTCACTGAACCTTAGTTTGGGCTAACATGAGTGGGCCACTGCGCAGTCCAAAGGAACTGTCTACTCATTGGAACTTAGTCCCCTACTGTGGGAGAAATAGTGTTCTGACATCATTTCTAAATTAAGCCTCCAGGACAGAGATGCTTGCTTGACGACACGGGTGACGACACGGGCAGCACGGGCATGCGGAGTAACCCCTGGGCCTGGGCTTTCAGCACACCCTCCTCCACCTTCCAAAACAGCAGGAGAATCAATGATGGGTTCCCAGGCCAGGTGGGAGGACTTCACATTCCTTCCCTCCAGGCCCCAGCTCCTCTTCTGCTGGCCTGTGTATTTACTCTGACAGTGGGAGGTAGGAGACAACCTACACTGTGCCAAAGAGAGTTCAGGTATAGGTGCAACCTCTCCTAATCTCCACCATGTCTGTTTCCAGAGGGGGCAGGAGGGACCTGGACCAAGAAGCAGCATGTTGGAAGGGGCCAGTACTCTAGGCCAGGAAGGGGCTGGGGAGTCCAGCCAGGGGCCTTATTTTCATCGGCATCCCTAGATCTCTTTCACTTGCATCCTCACTAAAGCACCTGCCTAGCAAGCACAATGCCCTGGGTTTGGTTCCCCAGCACCATGTACACCAGGTGTGGTGGCACAGGCCTGTAATACCAGCACTCAGGAGGCTGAGGCAGGAGGATTACTGTGAGTTCAAGGCTAGCCTGGCTACATAGTGAGTTCAGGATCAGCTCAGACTACAGAATGAGACCTTGTCTCATAAACAGACAGACAGACAGAATTTAGGCTCCCAGGACAACACGGTTTGAGCTGGTAGAAGTGGGCAGAGTTGGGAAAGAAGAGGAAGAGCTACTGCATTCCGCCCAACTCCTTCCAGGGCGGTCGAAGGGAGCGTGGCCGCCTCGCTGCTCTCAGCTTTCAGGCCGTAAGTAACTGCTGCCAAGTCAATAGTTTTCACCGAAGTAAAAAATGTTTAGCATTAGGTAAAATCAGATCATGTACATATTCCAATCAGGTCACATTAGTAAGAACTGTGTGATGGGGGTATGGAAAATGTTTTCTGTAACATTCAGAACAGAAAGACACCTTCTGGCTTTTCTCAGAGTGCTGAATATTAAAATATGCTGACTGCGGTCAGAGCCTGCTTCCCTGCAATTAATGATTCAATCCTCAGGAAACCTGAGAGCCCAGTGCTGAGCACACAGCAGCCTGGCTCAGACTACAGGCCACATGCAATGAGATCCTGGCCCTGGGTACGCCGCCTACTGCCCAGTCCCGCTGATCTGTACAGCACAGCCTCCACTTTTGCTTTTGAAATTATTTTCAGGATCAAAAACATCACTTTAGAGTCTCGACACCAAAAAGGCTTCCACTCTTCCCCAGCCACCAACCCAAGCTGCTAATAGTCCTCGAGCCCCCGCCCCCCAGTCCCGAGTGTACCCAGCGTACCTCAACTTTTGCACTCTGCTCTAAGTTCCCAGCTTCCACCCACATCCTGCCTCTACAGCCCACTGCGCCCCTGCACAAACTTCACTCCAGAAACGGCCCTTCCCGGCACCTCCAATGGCCGCTTTCTCCTGACTTTCCCACCAGTCAACATGCTCCACATCTCTGATCTTAAGAAAGAAGGCGGGAACCCGCATTGCCCCTTCACTGACCCGACTGGCTACCGAGGTACCACGCTCTGCTCGCTGCTTCCCACCTGGGCATTTTGGGTCACAACGTCCCCCTTATTCAGAAACCTCCCATAAGGTGGCTGCTGCCTTCTGTCTCAATCCAGAACCTTCCCTGTGTCCTCTTACACGGCAGCCGTGTGGCTCTTTTCCCTGGTGACATTCTTTAGTCAAATAACCTCACATTTTCCTGTCTCTGCTTGCTTCATCTTTTTTTCCCAAAAAAATATTCTCTTTATTAGTAGGTATGTACTTGACACATAACGCTACATTCTACCTGAGAAAACTGCTGCAGCACTCACCCATACATACTGCTCCTTGGTCACTGTGACCTCGCGGCCCCTCCCACCTTTTCACTCCTCACATCAGCTTTCCTTTACCTCAGAATCTATCTTCCTGTTTTTTCCCATCATTTGTATTTTGTGCTTTTACTTTTTTACACTTTGGGCTTTTTTGTTTGTTTTCAGATAAGGTCTCTCTCTGTAGCCCAGGCTGGCCTCAAATGCACAGCACCCCTCCTGCCTCAGCCTCCAAAGTGCTGGGATTAGATGTGTGTGCCACCATCCCCAGCCTCCTGGTTTTCTCAAATTAGAGAACCATGTGACTGGTATTTAACCTTTTGTATCTGATTCATTTAGCTAGGCAGGGTGGTCTCGGGGTGCATCCATTTTCCTATAAATGACTGTTATCTTTATGGCAGAGCAGTATTCCACTGTGTATCATAGCACATCTTCTTTGTCCATCTCCTTTAAAATGCCTCGTCTTAGGTTCCCGAAAGGCTAGCGTGCCCTCAGAGTCCGGCCCTGAGCCATCTGTGTCCACTCCAGGCATCTGCAACCGTTAGTTAGCACCTGAGCGTCTTAGGTCACATTCCAATTACTGACAACAACTTCCAGAGGCCCAGCTCCGCATATCTGACTTTCAAGGGACTGAATGGATATTTCTACTTGCAATTCTCACAGAAACCCCAAACTCAGCTCCAGGTCTCCCCTCCAGTCACATTTCCTATTTCCCCTGTGAGGTGAGCGGAAACACTATCTGTCCCAGGTCCCGTCTCCAAGAGCTTCTTCTCTCAATCCCCACCTAATCACCAAGTCCTGATGATTTCCGCCCACCTCTCCCCGGCCTGATAATGTCTGCCCACACTCCGTGCCGCTACCTGTTTCAGATCCTCCTCACATCTCCTTCAGAACACGGCACTGTCCTGGTACATCCTCAGGAATGGAAACCCAGCAGAGGGGCAGGCTGCCCAGCTCGGCCAACGGCTTCTCTCCATGTGCCCTCTGCCCCACCGGTCCCGTCTCCACGACGTAGCGCCACAATGGGCATCTGACCAAAGCAAGGCCACTTGGACTTTCCCAGGAAGGGGGAGTAGGTATAAATCTGTAAAGGCCATTTCAAGCCACAGTAAGGGACAGGCTGTTGAAACAGCACAGCGGTTAGTGTCTGCCTAGCCCGTGCGAGGCCCTGGGTTAGACTCCCCGGCACCACAGCAGGCCTGTAACCCGGCACTCGGGAGGCTGACGCAGGAGGACTGCCATGAGTTCAAGGCCAGTGTGGGCTACAAGGTAAGCTCTGGACCAGCCCAAACTATAGAGCAAGGCCCTGTCTCAAAAAAAAAAAAAAAAAAAAAAAAAACCCTATAGCAGGGGGAAATGGGAGCTGCACAGCCACCATCCTGAACACATGAGGGTGAACGGAGGAAGCCGGCCTGCTCAGGAAGCAAAGGCCAGGCAGGGGCGGCAGAGGGCCAAGCGAGGTGCGAGCGTCAGCCGTCCCAGGCCAGAGCCCCCGCTCCTGGACTCCGCGACAGCGACGCTCCTTGTGTCTTTTCACATGCCTTTTTTACTTAGGCTCGTTACGTGGACCTGGCATGAGCCCACCAAAAGTCGTGGTGAGGACCCTTGGGTCAGCGCACTCCTCCTCGCTGGCAATCCCCCCCCCCCCACGTCCAACACAACACGACAGAACTGGCCAGACTCTGCAGGCTGTACGCACCAACACACTCATTTTTTAGGCAGAATGTGTTTTTTTTTTTTTTTTTTGGTCTATATTTAGTATGAGGTAGGTTAGGGGTATAGCTCAGCAGTAGAGCACCTGCTTAGAGTACACAAGGCCCAGGTTATAATTGCCAACACACACACATACCAGCATGCACACACTCACACATACACACATTACCTCTTGCCCAAGGCTGCTCAAAAGCAATGAATTTAGTTTTTTTCTTCTCTTCTTTTATTTATTTATTTATTTATTTATTTATTTATTTTTGAGACAGGGTCTCGCACTGTAGCCCAGGCTGGTCCTGAACTCACTGGTGTAGCCTAGGCTGGCCTTGGACGCAGAATAATTCACCTGCCTCAGCCTCCAGAGAGCTGGGATTACAGGCGTGCGGCACCACGCCCAGACTTATGTGGTCCTGGGGAATCAAACCCAGGGTCTTGTGCTTGCAAGGCAAGTGCTTTAACTACTGTGCCATTCCTCTAGCTGGAGCTATGAATTTTTAAACTAGAGTTTTATTCATGTCAATTTTCAACCAACTTACTGTGATTATACATTTTTATGTACTCCTGTCTTAAAAGCCCTGGATTAAAATATTTCTCCGCAATTCAGATCTTACTTGGCACTGTGTAGGTGGGCCAGTCCTTGTTTTCACATTTCTGAACACAGGGAATACTTTTTATTATTCCTTCTTACTGCAGAAAAAAAAAATTCCTTTTATAACACCACACTGAATGTAGTATACTGTTTTTTAAAAAAAAAAAAAAACATAACCTTTCATCCTTTCAACAGCTTCCAGATAAATATGCAAGCCACTTGTTAAGTATCCAATATATAAAGCACATATTACATCATTAAGTACTTGGTAAATAGCTAAATGCTGATAAACTGTCAGATTTTTCAGGCCTGAGTGACACCCTTGGATCTGTGTTGTTCTTTTTTTATTTTTTTAAGCCTCCCAGACACACAGATCACTGCCCCTCCACCATCAGGAGATATTTCGGGTGACTCTGAAATATAAAGTAAAAACTACAGTATGCTGAAAACACAGAATATAACCAGAGTATTGCTTCATACTAAAAACATCTGAGCGAGAGAAAGGAGGGAGCAAAAGACCATGGGAGAGAAAGCGCACACCGTATGTGTGGGACTAAATTAAATAAGCCATGCACACCAAGGGCTGGGGTGGAGAAGGGGCGAGGAAGCAGGCCATGCTGGCTGGCTTTGTCTAGGAAAGGCAGCTAATGACTTTGCAAATTCCTACTCTCCTGAAAAGACTTGCCACTGAGGGGAAAATATCATAATCCACATTTTAAGTAGCTATTCAAGAACCCACAGAGAAGAAATCACTCTGCCAGCTGTCTGCTTCAGCTACTCTGAATGTCAGGAAAGTCAGGCAAGAGACAGGTTACCCCAAGGCTGCTTCCCAGAAGAAGCCCACAAGAAACTCAGGTCAAAGGGAAGAGAAGAGGCAGATTCACTGGCGCATATAAAATTTTCTGTTCCGAAGTCTTTGTAAACATAAATACTGCCGATCCCTGATGGCTTCAAATGTCCCTGGGGCTCAGCGGCCTCTGGTGCTCAAAGTGAGACAGAATCCACGCCACCACCCACCCACTCCTCCTGTCCTCTCCACACACCCACCAGAACCCTCTGTGACCGCCACGCCCAGCGCTCCTGGCAACACTTCAGACAAGCCTCCTCTCCAGATACCAAAGGGAACCAGGAACAATGGCCCAGGAGTCAGGAGGTCTCCTGCCGCGCCAGCTTTCACAAATGATAAACTAGGACCTTGGGCAAGTCACTACACTGTTTTGGATTTAGTTTCTTTATCTTAAATGGGCAGCACTGGATTAGAAAGAGAAAAACTCTGACCTCTGGAGTTGGGTACTCGCCACACTTTGGTGGCACAGTGATATGCAACACACCACATGACCTAGTAAATTCCATACAGGAATTTGAATGATCAGTTCTTTAAAAGACAGCAGTGATTTCACATGGCGGGGAGGGAGAAAGAGGCAGAGGGCGGGGTCGGGAATGGGCACAGCATTCCTTCCCTCTAGGATGTTCACTCTTCACTGTTTCTGTCACTCTCTGATCTTCCTGACATCAGCATACTTTTAAAAACTAAAGGCAAAGAGACTTTCCCTTAAAGACTCTGGAAAGAGTGTTCAGAGCGTCCTCCTGGGGCTCAGCCACGCAGCTGATGGTCCCGAGACCGCTTCTAACTTGAGTGAATAGCCACAGTAGGTCCACAGGGGTGATTACTCCCTGTCCCTTCCTGGCAGTCTAGGATTTTTCCCATTTGACTCCTGGCCACTAGTCCCCTCAGAGGGAACTCATCTGGTCCTCTAAGCACAGCAGCTTGTATTTCAATTCTATTATAAATTGACTAAGTTCCCCTTTTGGTTCAAGATTGTGGTACTTTTTCATAATATGGATCTTCATCTTCTGTAGTATAATATACTCGTTTTTTAAAAAGCAGAGTTTTCACTCTTTCTCTTGAATGGATAAAAATGTCTTAGTTGGTTCTCTATGTCAGTCATATTCTGACAGTCTCCTTCACCTGATTCCCCTTCCCTGATACCAGAAATCGTTGTACAGAATAATTCACCTTCCACCACTGCCGTCCAAGCTACCAGGGAACATCGGCTCAGGAGGTCTCAAGGCCACTTCCTCTTCCTCCCCTACAAACTACCAATCTTTTTCAAAAAAGGCACTAATATTTTATTGCAGCTTATTTAACATATATATACATATATACTCTCTCTCTCTCTCTCTCTCTCTCTCTCTCAAGCTCCCTTAATAATCTAGCCTTCTCCTGGAAAAAAACAATCAGGGAGCCCTAACCAGGCAGGCATGACTCCTAAGCAGATGGCAGGTCTCATAAGTAGGTCATTACATAATACCTCTTCTCTAAGCAGCCTCTCCACACTTCATTCCAAGACTCTGGGTTGATGAGCTTTACACTGTGGTTACTTTAATTATAATTTGCTCTTAGGAACACAGTAATACCATGTTGTGATAAAAGGAAAGAACCCAGTTGAGAAAATATGTAAGTGGAATCCGAAGGCCACTTTTATCATTAGTCTACAGTAGTCAAAAGTTGTACTGGTATCTTCCCTTTGTGCCTTGGTTTCCCAGCTTTCTACAGAGCCTCAAACCAACCCCGTGATGCAGGTTCCATTGCAGGAGTCACACAAATGCTGTCAAGCGACTGGACTTCTGAGGGATACTACACCCACTGAGGTGTGAAATGAGCTCTTAGCATCCCATCACCCAGCTGAT
Organism: Ctenodactylus gundi; assembly: GCA_004027205.1. Classification (NCBI taxonomy): domain Eukaryota; kingdom Metazoa; phylum Chordata; class Mammalia; order Rodentia; family Ctenodactylidae; genus Ctenodactylus; species Ctenodactylus gundi. The sequence continues at coordinate 122,398 of PVKB01000676.1, forward strand.
GACTGCACAAGACGCACACACGTGCGCCCACTAGCAGGATGCTATCTCCTTATCGTCAAGTTCAGCCTTCGATCCGCTTGAGTTCCAAACCCAGGCACACAGAAACCTCATTCGCTACCAAGAAATGTATTCCATTTATTTATTTATTTAGTCATTCATTTATTTACTTAGAGGCTGTAACCTGCTCTATAGCCCAGGCTGGTCTTGAACTTACTATGTAGCCAGATTGGCTTCTAACTCAGTGCAATCCTCCCGCCTCAGCCTCCTGAGCACTGGGATTACAGGCATGTGCCACTATGCCCAGCTTGAACGACTCCACTTCCAAGGCTATCCACATTCTACCCTTACCTTCATTTAACACCAAAACTGCCATTCTCACCAAACTGTTAGTTTTGGGGAAAACTTAGGTTCTTTTCCTAGTACCTACGTGGACAGTCTGCATTTTCCAGAAGTTGTCCACACGTATGTTCTCATTTTTGCATTGTAATAAACCTAAATTGTCACTTTATAGATTCAAAAACCAAGGCCTCCATAAGTGTTACCAAAAAAGGTACCTAAGCTGTAATTTAGGATTACAAGGAAACTGTTCTATCAAAAAGAGAGATTAGTGATCTCCACCTGTCACATTACACAATGTCTGTGCTTCCACGCCAACTCTTTGCTCCTCAAAGACCTCAACTTAAGACTCAGACTTTGTCATCCCGAATCTCCCAAGGGCTGAGTCTGGAACGGGTCCCTAGCTGTGGGCCTGCCCTGACTGCAACTCTGGACTACAATGTCCTTCTGGAGCCCCACCCCACGTCCTCTGCCTCTGCTGCTTTGGAAAAGCCAAACCCTGAGCCCTAAAAACCAACAAAAATATCAGAAACAAACTTTAAGATCCACTTACCCAAAAAGTACATCTGAACAGCACCAAAAGCTTTACGTGTGATGTAGTACGTGGGACAGCAAAAAGAGGGTGATCTTTAGGTCAGCAGGTCCCAGAGTTTGATTTCTAGAAAACAACACTTGTTTATAGAACCTGAAAAAAGTCACTGAACTTCTCTAAGCCTCTGTTATTACTCATAGTTTGCAGATGTGAAACTTTCTTTGCCAAGACTATTAAGAACTTTAAAAAAATGTATGGTAAAGGGTCCCAGACAATTCTCTCCCAGCACCATCCCCTGACTGACAGAAAGCGCCTGCCCTCTGTATATCACTGCCCTGGGGGATCTGGGGAAACTCAGAAGAATATGCAATGCGGACTACAAAAACACTGTGGGATGGACCAGAAGAATGAACTCATTAGAAAGCACAGCAAAGAGACCATAGCGACTACCAGTGGGGTAGGTTTTATCTAAGCATTGCATTTCTAAAATAATCATTTCAGGCCTTTTCCAGGTGAGATGCTTAAAAATGAACTGAGAACAAAGCAGCCAAGTGCAAAGCTGTGGGCCTGTGAACCCAAGGCAAAGTGGGTGGTTGAATACCAGGCTGGTAATGAGGCAGAAAGGCAGGCAGGAGACTTCTGGCTCAGGGAAGCCACAGCTTAGGAGGAGACTTGCCACAGTGTTAACAAGACCGCTTACACAGCTTGAGGGATCTCAAAGAGGGACTAAAAATGATAATATTCAAAAAGCTTCAGAACACAAAAGTTGTTGGGAAATCTAGATTCCAACTGTAGTTGGCTTTAACCAACTATGTGACCTTAGGCTAAAAACTCTTCAAAGACAAATGGAAAGTACTTTCTCTTTACATTTTCTGAATCACCTCACCCAAAAGTCAATCCTAGCCAAGTACTGAATGAAAGCTGCTGGCTTCAGAGCACTCTGGCCTAGTTTCCTCTCATATATCATAAAAAATGTCAAAATCTTATCTCTAGGGCCACTCCAGAGCTCAAACTCATTCTACTGTTCCTCACATAGACCATTTCTTATCCTAACGGGCCATCAGTATCACCTGGGACATTTCTTAAAAGAGCTCTTAGTCCCCCATCCAGAGGCCACTCAAATTCAGAATCCTTAAGAGTAGTGGGTTTCGGTTTGAAAAAAAAAAATCTCCATAGGTGATCCCAATGGGCAACTGGTGGAAAACCCAAGGTACCTGCTTTCAAGCAAAGAGTGTATGAACTAAGAACAAAGAGTCGGACTCCTTCTTCCTGAGCTCCTGCTTTTCTACCAAAATCACAACTTTTCATTTCCTGAAACAAGTCTACCTCATTTCTGGGGAACAAGGCTTTGGAGTGACACTAGGGTTCAAATCCCAAGGCTGGTACATGTGACAAAATGAGCAACCGTCACCACACTCCCCAGGAACGTGGTGAAGACCACACGAGAAAGTAGCACAACGCACCTGGCACACATGCAATCACAGGAACGCTCAACAAACACGCACTCCACCCCCTACCGCCTCCCCACCATCTCCTTACACCCTCCTTCCTAAGTGATGTCCAGGTACCTGGCATTATCTGCATCTAGAGGAAAACTCTAGTTATAGGAATATGCTCTACTTTAAATATTTGCCACAGGCCACAGGTTCTCCATCCCTCACATTAAGAAAAAGACTGAAACTCTCATCTTCTTTACCAATGACTAACCCTACAATATATAATGATTTTGGTTTTGTTTTGTTTCTTAATAGCTACTGATGGCTTTAAGTGATATCAATTATCCAGAAATCCTATCCTTTGAGTGGTCAAAGCCACCTTGTCCTGGGCACCTGTGACATCAAGTACATGTGAAACCACCTGGGCACGAAGCTGACCACGTCCTCTGGCTACCCGGCTGCATGTTTTTCCCCATGCAGGTTATTATGTTTCCACTGGCAGACTAGTCTTACTGGGTTCCTCTGCATCACTCTTTTTTAAATTAAATCGCACATCAGTTCTGTGGATCAAGGTGTACTACATAGTTAGGACTATCTCAATACATTATATGGGAGAATATTTTATTAAGAGCTCAATCTGGACCTGCCAACAAAATAAATAAAAGAAATGTTACCAGGGGCTGGGAACGTAGCTCAGCAGTTATAGTACTTGCCTAGTAAGCACAAAGTTCTGGGTTTCAGTACCACATAAGCCTAGCATGGCAGTACATACCTGTAATCCCAGCACTTACGAGGCTGAGGCAGGAGAATTGCTGTGAGTTGCAGGCCAGCCTAGAGTACATAGTGAGTCTAGTCTGTACTACAGAGTGCTCTGTCTCAAAAAATAAAAAATGAAGTACCAAAAAACAAGTCTCTGATGGTCCATTATGAAAGGCAGAATCAGTCCTGAGAGACATATAAATAATCTAATCCCAGGGTTCACGTGAGCTCAGTCAACTTTCCCAGCCTGATCACAAAGCATTTGTTAATGTTGGTGGGGATTAAGGAACAAAGTACAGATGAGAAAACCAAGTGGCCAATAAATCCCTTGGTAAAAGTCAAAGGAGAGATATGTCTGGGTAATCAGAGTCAAAATGTCCCCAAAGCAGACCTCACCAATGGATTCATGTCGAAGTCAGAAAATAAACCAGGTATAGTCCAGGAAACAAAAGCAGAGTGCCTTGCGCCAAAGGTGAGGACATTACTAGACTACAGGCCTGGGTAGGGCTCAAGCACTGGCATAGAGTCAAGAGCCTAAAAGATGAGCAGGAAAGGAGATGCAGGGGCCAGAACAGTACAGATACAGTGCTGCGACCACGGGAAGCGGGCTGGGCACGCTGGGGAAGGCCTGTCATCCCAGCACTTTGGGAGGCTGACGCAAGAGGATCACAATTTTGAGCCCAGCCCAAACAACTTAGTGAGACCTTGTCTCAAAATAAAATTAAAAGGGACGGGGGTATCTAATGCAAACTGAAGACCCTGGCTTCATTCCCCAGTACCACAAACACAAAACAACCTCCCACCCCCACAAAAGAGTGGGGCGAGGGGAAGAAGGGCTAATCCCAAAGTGAAGTAAAATGTCCCAAACACAAACAGCAGCTCCCAAGCAGACTGGCCATGAGTGAGCAGCAGGCTGATCAGGTAGTTCAGGCACAAGAAAGCAGCAGCATGTTCAAGAATGCCCTTTTTTTTTTTTTTTTTTCCAGGCTGGCTGTGAGCTCATTACACAGCCCAAACTAGCCCCAAACTCACAGCAATCTTCCTGCCTCAGGCTCCTGAGTGCTAGGATTACAGGAGTGCACCATATGCCCCAGCTTATGTGGTGCTAGGGAATCAAACTCGATTACTTAGCGCTTGCTAGGCAGGGGCTTTAGTCACTGAGCTGCTCCTCCAGCCCAGGAAAGCTTTTTATCTCCACAGAAGAAAGACAAGCAACATGACAAGGCGACAACACGGCCCAATGGGGTCTTATAAATTAATCTACAGAAACTAGCTCTGCCAGGCCAGGAAAGTAGGTCAAAAGAATTCCACACAGTTCTGCTTAATGTGTGGACAATCCACAACAAGACAGATGGGAAACAACCCCGAGCTCCCACTCCGAGTCCCCAAGGTGAGCTAACACTCCTGAGCTCGCCAAGTCATTCTCTGCACTCTCCATGCTGGACCAGGCACTTTACTTTCTGATCCTTTCAGCACATACTGCAAAGGTGAAGAGGCAGACTGGGGCCGGCTCCACAGGCATCTGGTTTTAGCTGGTATTATCACGTAGCTCTATCAGAAGCAGTAGAACTGCTAAAGATTAAAGCAGAGGACGCTGGGAACTTTAGGTGGCAACAGCAGAGAGCCCACATTCCTTCCAAGAAGGATATGTAGAAAGGCTAGAGTCCAATCAGCATCTGCATCCCCACCCCCAGCCTGCCATTCCGCAGTGCCTGCCCTTCCTGGAGGACAAAGGCAGGACAGAAGTGATTCAGCAGAAGCCATCTCCACTACCCTGTCCACAGCCGACTTAATATAGCACACTTAGATGTCTCAATACTCAACTGGCACCACTGAGATCCTGCACACTGAAACCATAGGAGCAACTCAAAAATCGTTTTCAGTCTTGCATAATTTCTCCAGTAGAAATCCTGTATCTAACGGGTACTATCTTGGCTAAACCAACTAGTAACTGTAAAAGTCTCAATTTCCCTAAAATCCCACTTTCATAGCTGTAAATGGGAATCATTATATCTATCATGACAATTAATCAGAAAGACCAAATGAGATTTTTTAAAAATAAAAAGAATTTAACGTGGCATAAAAACATGGTGTTCCCTTGTTCCCTTCAACCTTAACATAATTTTGTTAAAGAGGTGAGATCCACTATGGAAAGATGAATGTGAGCTGCAATTGGTAGGAACATTTTTTGGAACAGATTTCAGAGAGGTTCTGAAGATGTGAAAAGGCAAATCCATTTTATACATCTAGATTTTTATGAAACATTTACTTAAACTATAGTTATAAAATCTGCATTAAGGAGTTAACACTATGAATATCACTGTAGTTACTCTCAATGACTTTGACCAATACATAGATATAAGGCATAAAGTGGATAAAGAATTCTTATTCAAAAGGTCTCAGCAGCAAAGCAAAAAATAAAGGCAGGTTTATCACCCTACATTATAAGCCCAAATGGAACATGAACCGGAAATCAGCCAAACCAACAGGTCTACTAATCACCCACTCTACCTCTTTGATCCCACACAAGAGATTACCATGTGCCCAAGGTATGAAAGTATCATTCCTACAACCCACAGTGATCAGGGCAGGAGAAGTAAGACTAAGTTTTAGGAAGAAGTCTGTTAATGACTTACAAAGTCATTGTATTCTGGAGCCAAGAGAGTTATAGTTGGCTCTATGTTTTAAACCACAGAGACCACAGACAGTCTAATGAAACAAACTGGAAAGCTGGAACAAGATGTCACAAGGTATTCACTGACAATATTTTCATAACATTTTTATTAATGGCTCCATGTTACATCTCCTGATTTTCCTATTCTACAGGAATTAATAAGAGCAGATACGGAAGTGAGGCAGAGGAGTCAGAAGACTCAAGGAATCCACATACTGAAACAAGCAAGAAATTACCTCTCCAGTTCCCATTTTCTCCCATCCTCTGGCTAGAATATAATTCACAAGAAGGATCTACCTCAGTATTTCACGCAGTCAAAGAACTCGTCTCTTGTCCTGTCATTATTTCCTACTACTGTGCATACTACTACTTCTTAAAAGAGTAAACTTTTGCCTCTGGAGGACAACACCTGTAGACATTTCTGGCTGTGATGCTATGGAGACAAAAGGTGCTACAGGCATCAAATGAGTAGAGGCCAGGGATGTGGACATCCTGCAATGCACAGTTCCATCCCCCCAACACAGCAAAGAATTATCCAGCCCTAATTTTCAACAGTGAAGGGGGATGGGGGTTGCTCTAGGTGCTAATCTATTACACACACACCCCAGGATCATACCTGCTGAATCTGAAATACTGACAGAGGCTGTGACAAGCAGGCAATAATATTTAAAAGAAAATCTACAATGTGTAACACAAATAAATAGGTATGTTAAAATGTTTGTAAGTGTAATCTCAGCACTTTGGGATGCTGAGGCAGCATGGTTGCAAGTTTAAGACCAGCCTGAGCAACTTAGTGAGACCAGCTCTCAAAATGAAAAATATGGGCTAGCTAGAGATGTAGCTCCATGTAAGACCCCGGTTCAATCCCCAGTACCACCCAAAAAAAGGAGGGGATGAGATTTAAGAATTGTAAATACTTCGAGGACACAGACTAACAGTTGCCTTACCCTGGGCTAGAGGAATAGCATAGCCATAGCCATGAGAGTACTTGCCTAGCAAGCACAAGGCCTTGAGTTTGATTCCCCAGGATCACATAAGTCAGGCACAGTGGCACATGCCTATAATCTCAGCATTTGGGAGGCAGAAGCAGAAGCATTGTCATGAGTTCAAGGCCAGCCTGGGCTACATACTGAGTTCAAGACCAGCTTGAACTACAAAGCAAGACCTTGTCTCCAATCCATTATTCAATCGAAGAATCTCCTTATCAATTCAGCTGCTCGTATTTCATCATGGACAACCTCACATTCTTTATCAAGGGAACACTGGATTCACGAAGTAGTATATTGGGAACAAGACTGTGAACTGCATACACAATGAAAAACATAAGTAAATACGACATGTGGGGGAAAAAAACTTCTGGTGAATGTTAAAGAAAAATTCTGGTGGCAGAGGTCTGTAATCTAAAACTCTGGAAGGCAGTGGCAGTACAATCCCAAATTTAAACCTAGTCTGGGCAACTCAGCAACTTGGTGAGACCGCGCCTAGAAACCAAATACAAAAGAGGGCTGAGGATGTAGCTCCGTGTGAAAGACCAGGGCTCCATCCCCAGCACCAAAGAAGTCACAATATAAGAGGCACTGCCATGAATGCCCCTCAAAACACCTTGCCCTGCTTCAAACACACCCACTGTTCCTGCCTGTTTCTGAAGCAGCTGTGGACGTCCTCTTTCGTGGGTGTCCAGCTGCTCTGCCAGGCCTGCCTCAGTGTCCTGAATGATTCACAATGTTTACATCTCATGGTCATTTTGACTTTGTGGAAGAGCCAGAGGTTGCGAGACGCCAGACCGAGTGACCAAGGTGGGGGCGGGCACACTGCCATGCTTAGGCGAGCTTGTCTTTCCGTCAGACAGCACCGGAAGGCAGCACCATACCACACTTTGTAAAGACACAGAACAGGACTCCTAGGACTTCAGAAAGTGGCAACGACAATATGACAAGTGTGTTTGAAGTGAAGGGGAGCATTTTGAGGGGTGTCAATGGCAATGTCTTTTACTATAATAATTTTTGTATTTAAATACACACCATATTTTTATCAATTCATGTAATACTATTTCATTAATAGTGAACACATACTTAACTAAAATAGGTCACTCACAATTTTGCCCCAAGAATGAGCAGATTTTTGTTTAGAGTTTTGGTTTTTTTTTTTCAGCTGGCCTTTTCAAAGAATTTCAACATATTTTGGTTTTAATTACTTCAGTGAATTTTTTCAAATGTATTAAACCTATTCTGGAAGTTTCAGTGACTTTCAGACAGGAAAAAAATGTAATAGAGAAAATCCCTGAAAAGATTCCAACCAAATTTCTGCTATCTATAGATGATATAATTATCTATCTCCAAAACTCAACATAACCAGCAACAAACTAACAACGGTTAAAAACAATAGTTACAAAATCTATTCACAAAAAAACTATAATGTTCCAAAATTAAAAAGTCTGACAAGCCAAGAATTTGGCAACAATGTGGACCTTTCATTCACTGTTAACAAGAATACAATACTGTAGAACTTTATAAGAAAGTTTCCAGGTGCTGGGAATGTAGCTAAGTGATACATGAGGGTCCCCTGGGTTTAGTCCCAAAGCACTGCCAGAGGAGAATGAGAGGGAGCTATTTCTCCAAAGCTAAACACACACCACACACCATATGAGCCAGCAATCCAACTCCTAGAGAAACGAAACAGCCATCCACACAGTGACCTATGAAAGAATGCTAATAGCCAAAACTGGCCAAATTTAATTGCCCCTTAAAGGGTGAAGGTTGAAACAAATGATGGGGCACTGATACAACAAAACATCACCCAGCAATAAGCAGGCATGAACTGCTCTCACACTGGTAGGTCAAGCAGTGATGGGCAGCAGAAGCGGAACAGTGTACAAAAAAATGCAATCAGGGAGGGGGAAAAAAACACGAACCACATCAATGGAGATCATGAGACTACCAGGCTGCATGGAATGCAAAGATGTAGCTACACGGCGCAAAGGCTACTTCATCGTCATTTCATGACAAAGCGTCACTTCATCAAGAGCCCTAACAATCCTGAGTGTCTGTGCAGACAGCAGAGCCTCAGAATACCTAAAGCAAAACCCAACAAAACAAGGACAAATTGATACAATCATAATAATAGTTTAGGATTTCAATATATTGGTAGAATAAACAGAAAATCAATAAAAATACAAAAGACTTGAACTGATACTATAAATCAACTTGATCTCATTGACATTTACAGAACAGTCTACTAAACAGCAAAATACACATTTTTTTCAAATTTTCCACAGGTCTACGGTCATACCACCCTGAACATGCCCGATCTTGTCAAACGCCCACAGAAGATCAATATATACCATATTCTAGGCCATAAAACAATTCTCAGTAAGTTTAAAAACATTTAAGTCCTACAAAGCATATATTCTGACTGTAATGATCTTAAATGGAATTAAATTAGAAATTCGTAACAGAAAAAACTCTGGGGAAATACTACTTAGTATATTAAAATTACATCTATAAATGACCACATACGTGCTATGTTTCATATGTTTTCTGAAGTTATAATCAACAAGAAATAACTGCAGCAGTTTTCAAGATAAACTATGATCCACATCTTCATAATCTCTATTTTGTCCTTGAATCTGGAGAAATGATCATAAATTTTGACTACTTGTTTTGTGCTGAATACTGGCAACCTTCCATCAGCGCTGGGGTGGACAGGGCGCCTTCCCCTCCAGAAAAGCACTCAGAACCCTCTGTCGGCTCCCACACTCCTGCTACCTCAGTGGCCCCGATCACCTATTCATTAGTATCAGAAGGATGTCTCTCCATTTTAATTTATTGCTTATATTTAACAATAAATCCAAACTTATTAATAAAAAGACTGTGGGAAGCTGGGCGTGGTGACGCACACCTACAATCCCAGCACTCGGGATGCTGAGGCAGGAGGTTTGCTTGAGTCCGAGGCCAGCATGGGCTCCAGAGTGAGTTCAGGACCAGCCTGGGCTACAGAGAGAAATCCTGTCTCAAAAAACAAAACAAACGACTAGGGAACTTTTTTTACAAGGTCCTTCCCAAGGTACAGGCTAGAATGTTCTCCCATAAAGATGTATTTCTAAACTCCACAGTCTTAGCAGAGCCACCCAACTGTCCTTCTCTATGACACACATGTCCAGTGTCACTCAGCAATATGACATACACCACAGGCACCCAGAGGCTCAAGGCAGGCTCCAGTTCAAGTGCAAGGACAGTAGGCTGCGTGGACTCCTAGGGAGGATCTGCACCTCCATGCCACTCTCTGACGACCAAGAGCACTTACCAAAATTTGAGACAGAAGCACGGTACTGCAGGCATTCCCTTGATTTTATTCATGTGTTTATTTGTATGAATGTATTTTCAAATTATATTGTGCTGGGCTGGAGGTTTAGCACAGCAGCTAGAGTGCTTGCCTAACTAGTACAGGACCCTGAGTTCAATTCCCCAGCACCACATAAGCTGGGTGTGGAGGCGCATGCCTGTAATCCCAACACTCAGGAGGCTGAGGCAGGAGGATCACAGTGAGTTCGAGGCCAGTCTGGGGCTATATAGTGAGCTCCAGACAAGACTGAACTACAGAAAGAGAGCCTGCCTCAAAAAATACAAATAAAAATAAAAATAAAGTTAAGCCAGGTGTGGGGGCACATGCTGAGGCAGGAAAAAGGCTGTGGATTTGAGGCCAGCCTGGGCCCCACAACAGGTCAGGAGCACCTGGACTACAGAGCAAGACCCTGTCTCCAAAATAAATTGTGCTTATTTGTATGAATGTATCTCGTAATACATTACTTAAAATTCAGTGTTTAATACTTAACAAGGTGACAGAGGTGAATGGTGATATCAGAGTGAACAGCCATGCTTACCGTGGACCA
>PVKB01000676.1:133122-365471 GCA_004027205.1 Ctenodactylus gundi
GGGGGGGGGGGGAATCTTCCCTGCAGCAGCACTGACCCAAACAGACCAACTCTCTTTACTCCAGGATGTCATCCAAACTCTAGCTCAACTAGAAACCTAAGAGGCACTATGACCAGACACCAGAAGCAGAGACGCTGCTACTATCAATACGTGCAAACTAGCAGAGTGACAGTTAACTGGTCCTTACCTAATTTCTTGGTGACAAACGTGGCCCAAAGGGTAATCCCACCGCTGTGCCTCACGTTCCTAACAGCTTTGCCAGCAGCAGATTCCTGTCCCGTGTGACGCCTGCAGTACTCACCTCTGTGCCTTGTCCTACAACATCCCTATCAATGCATCAGCTGAGGCTCATTTTCCACAGTTTCCTTGATTAAACTTTCCTTTGCTTCTCTTTTCCCTTTATTTACTTATTTATTTAATTTATTTTGAGACAGGGTTTCGCTCCACAGCCCAGGCTAGTCCTGAACTCACTATGGAGCCCACACTGGCCTAGGACTCAGAGCAATCCTCCTGCCTCAGTCTCCTCAGTGCTGGGATTACAGGCATGTGCCACCACATCCAGCCTATGTGGTGCTGGGGAACTGAACTCGGGTACTTAGCACTTGACTTAGGGCTTGCTAGGCAAGCTCTTTAACCGCTGAGCCATTCCTCCAGCCCAATCTTTCCCTCTTCTTTAACATTGATAGTATTTAATGATAAAACCTGGCAACTCATTATACACCATTCAGTACTTTTTAAATTTCTTTATATTATTCCATCTTCCGTAGTTTTGAACTCTCCAACACATTGAAAATTACCCTTTGTGACTCTACGCCAGCAGCTCAGCACAGCACGGATGTGTCCTGGGGCTCAGCAGAAAGCTGTCCGGTGATGCGGCCCAATAACAAGGAGCAAGACTTACTCACAAGTGATTAAACAGAAGCGGGTCACTGCAGACTCCAGCTGACAGCGTCTTAGCAGCCAAGTCAAAGCATGGAAGAGTCAAAGATAGAACCCAAACAAAGGAAAGACCCAACAGATTTGTGTGACTAGAATAAACTGGTGAGATCCACCTCCAGCCCTGGGGACCAAACCCGGAGCCAAAGCACTACAGGTTACAGTCGCTCACTAGAGCCAAGACTGTGGCTAACATTAAATTAATACATGCAAAGAAAAAACCCAAATCACACAAGCAGTGGGCCAACCTGCCACAGCCTGGATGGCTCACGTTCTCTCGGCTTGACTTTAGCGTCATGGCGCACGGTCTGCGTCACCCTGAACGTGCCATTCCTGGTTCCTGCCGCAAAAGATAGACCCGTGCCGACCTTATGGAGTGGAAGTTTGGTGAGGGGAGGTAGTGCTCAATAAAATCATTTTTAATTACAAAGTAAAAATAGTAATTTCACAATGGAGAAGCTGCACAAAAACCACTTAATTAAGTGATTCAAGTCAGTCACCAGCGATGGGCAAAATTGCGTCACGTACCTCTCTTGGGAAGATGCACTGAGAACGTCACTGATAGTCCAGCCAGGAATACATGCCCTGAATCAAGCACGGGAAACACGAGGTGCACCGACACTAACGGGCATCTTATTCTGTAGTCCATAGAAACGCCAAGGTCACAAACCCAGCAGGACTAAGAAGCCACCAGATTAGAGGAGATTTCTGAGACAAGACAACTGAGCAGCATGTGTGATCCGGGATTAGATTCTGGCCCGGGGAAATGTTTGTCTTTTGCTATAAAGAGCATTAATGAGGCAATTGGTAAAATATAACAACTAATTAGGTAGTGGGGGGTTTTTTAATCAAAGTTAATTTCCTGATTTTAACAATTTTACTTTTTGTTTCTTGTAAGGAATATACACTGAAGTATTTAGGGATAAAGAAACACTATATGATTTACTTTTACATGGTGGATAAAAAAAGCAAATGTAGCAAAAATACTGCCTCTTGGTGAAGCTGGGTGAAGAGTGTAAGGGAATGCTTTTATGTTGCTTTTTTATTGTTTTTTAAATTGGCATAAAATCCCATGTACTTCTCACATCCAACAGTTTTTTGCTCTATTTTTTAACTGTTCTAAAATTATTCCAAAATAAAAAAAATCAAAAGGGCTAGAAGAATAGCACAGTGGTATGAGCACTTGCCTCACAAGCATAAGGTGCTGGGTTCGCTTCCCCAGCACCACATAAGCCAGGCTTGGGGACACATGCCTATAATCCCGATACTCAGGAGGCTAAGGCAGGAGGATTGCCAAGGGTTCGAGGCGAGCCTGGATTACCTAGTGAGTTTAGGACCAATTTGAACCACAGAGTGAGATCCTGTCTCAAATCTCAAAAAGGCAAATAAAAGGAGAAGAAGAAAACACTAGCCAAGCGCAGAGAGCCCCAGGGGCCTTCTAACCTCAGATTCAAGGCTCCAAAGCTGGCCTACCTCCCTGAGGCCTGCTGCCTCAGGGACTGGATGGGCAAGGACTCGGGAGCTGGGCCTTACATAAACTAAACGGCAGTCTTTATTATCCCAAATTAAAAAATAAAAAGAAAGGAAACTATGAAAGGCTTCCCCATTGACTTTACAAAGAACAAGTAAGTGCAATCCTTTTACCAAAACTCCAACGCTCAATTAAAAAAAAGAAAACCACAGATTATTCCACTTACAATATGCAGACAGAATTCAATCAAATACCAACAAATATTTATATTTAGTATGCTGAGTCCAGCAGCATAGTAAAGGACTAACAGAGCACTCATGGCAAAACCAGGTCGCTTCAGCAAGGTGCGGATGAAGGACGTGCCAGTGGGCAAACACCAGAGATCCAAGAAGGAGAAAAACATATAAATTCACCACGGAGATATTTTCAATGTTTGAATCTCTTTCTTGACTTTTAAGTGTTTATTTTTTTAAGTGGGAACATAGGTAGTTTTTCTGATTATCCAACTACTTATGACTGTTGTGAAGTTTTTCAAATAATGCAAACGTGGGCAGAATACCGGGTTTCCTGAACAGTCTCTGGTCATGCAGGCTCTTCCCAACTTGGAGGCAGGCTGGGGGTGCAGCTCTGCTGCTGAGCACCCCAAAGCCTGGGCCCTACCCTGCACCAAAAGAAAAAAGGAAAGAAGCCAAATAACACAGATAAACAGCAAGCACACAAGCAAGAGAGAGAGGAGAGAGAAAAGCTCATTTGGAGAAGAAAAGGTAGGCTATGCCCTCATTTCTCCGTGAGAATTGGGGGTCTCACAAAGTACTCCATTAATAAAAAGGGGTCCACAATGTAAGTCTCCCTTCCTCCATCACCCCTTCTGCCTAGCCAGCCACCGGCTCAGGAGGTGCACGTCAGCAAGCGTGTCACCTCAGAAGCCTCATCATGTGCAGATCCTCACCACGCATCTTCTGCTGTCTAGGGCTCCATGCCCATAAGTAAGAGGATTAAAAATAAAGGATTTAGAAAGTAAACATTTATGTATTAAAATGTTTTAATAAAGAAACCAAAGAATAAGAAAGCTGACTAGGAGAACTTATTAAAGTCATTACGTCGGCCTTTGTGCACGTTGTGCTTACTCGCTGACGTGTCACGGGTGGCAGCAGGTTTTTGAAATTTAGGCAACAATCCACCTCAATTCAAATCATGGACAGAACTGGGAGCCTGGGTCACTGAGGTTATTTTCTACTTATGGCTTAAAAATAGGAAACTTTCCTATACTAAACAACACAGAATCCAACAGGAAGCATACCCACTTCTAGTTCTGAATAACCCATCCTGCAAAAGGCAAAGATCCTTCTGGAACTGAGGAAGTTAAGAGAGTCTGATCTCATCTGATCAGAACAGCCAGAGCTCAAGGTTACAGTAACCTGACTCCCTGGTATTATTTTGATCAACTTCATAAAAACAAAAGCTGCTTTTGATGCACTTCAATGCCTAGCTACCTCACCAGAGAATCAAATATTAAAAATTAATAGCTGGCAAGATACCATTCAACATCAGGCAGGTCTACATGGGAGAGGCAAGCGCTGGGGGGCATGGTGTGGAGCCAGTCTTTCATGTGTCCAACAGCACAGACGATGACCTGTTTCTTCTGGTCCTGTCTCACTCTGGGGGCTCAGCTACAGAGGTTGCACCGCCAGCCTCACCTGGCCTCCTGCTTCCTCTACTCTCCAACTTGCCTGCCCCCCTACCCAGGCCATCTCCAAACACAGGCTGCTGACTCTCTCTCTCTTTCTGCTTGCCTACTGCAGTATCTGCGGTCAAAATTCACACATTATCAAGGTTCCACCCACTACCCCCCACCCCCAATGAAGCAGGGCGAAGAGGAAGGCATGTGAGCAGAGACGGGATTTCACCAGGCCAGGAAGGAAGGGAGGATCTGAAAGAGGGAATATTCTAGCCTGAGGCAGAGACCTGAAACAGGCAGGAAGACGCTGGCAAAGGGGCAAGCGCTCCAGAGGGGGCAGTCCCAGGCCTGGGCACAGTCTCTCTGCTTCTCCACATCCAGCTGCACCGCAGTCTTCGAGTGCGGTCCTTCGGGAATCTCAAACCAAACATACCTAGCCCACACCTTTCTATTCCTTCACTCTAAATTTTGGTTAACAGAGCCACCAGCCACTGAGTGAGCCAAGCTCAGAACTGTAGTCTTCTCAATATATGCAAACACACAATTCCCAGTAATGCTACCCCAGCATGGTCTGGAATCCACTTCCTACTCTTCATTCCCACTACCACAAACTTCAGCCGCATCTTTCACCTAGTCTTTCACAGAACGTCAAAATATGCCACACAATGCCCACCTGTGGCTACAAGTCAGCTCAGCCACAGTGTCATGACAAAACTTTTTCCATGCCTACTGGTTTGTTCCCGCTGGGAAGTAGGTCAATGATAGGGAACGTGCCCAGCACACAGAAGACTCCAGTCTCAACCTCTAGCACTGTAAAACATTAAAAAAAAAAAAAAAAAAAGGTTAAACGCCGTCCCATCTCTACAAGTCTTTATGGTGACTCCACCACCGTACTCATCTTCTCTCCTACTTCTTCCCTGCCTCTAATTCTTGGCGACCACCAACAGGTGTTCTATCTCTGTAACAATCTTTCTTTTGCAGTACTAGCAATTGAATCCAAGGCCTTGTGTATGCTAGGCAAGCACTCTGCCACTGAGCTGCACCCCTAGCAGGTTTTTGCTTTCTTTTATTTTGTTTTAATTTTCAGACAGGGTCTTATTAAATTGCCCAAGTTGGCCTCAAACTTGCAATCTGGCTTTAGCCTCCCGAGTAGCTGGGATTACAGGCACACACCATGGTACCACGCTGTAAGAGACACTTTTGAAGCGCATAGACTCTACGCCTTCCAGGATGTGGTCTAAATCTACTGTTACCACCCTCCCTCATCCTCACGCCCCATGAACTCATCTACTCCAGCTATACAAACAACTCACCGCCTAGGAGCGCACAGTGCACTGCCAGCTTCCTATCTTGTCAACACTATCTAATGCCTACTACTTTCTCGCTGGCTTGTTTGCTCAGAAAAGATTCTTCAGGCCCACTTGAATGTCATATTTATAAAAACTTCTACCATCCCCAAGCAATTGGCTGTTCCTTTCTCTGTAACCCCTCTCTTAAAGCATCAAATCACAAAATTATTGTTGCATCCAGGCTCACCCAACTTGACCACAACGTAGTTAAATATAGAAATGTGTATTATTCACTTGTGTCTTCACAGGACCAAGCAGTTTGACTCAACAGACTATCTCTCCTTTTGTGCTACCTGTCACTACTGGCACCTGGGGCTGGAGGTGGCAAAGATAAATGTGCTCTGCAGAGACTTTCAACCTGGAACCTCAGGGCCTGTCTCACTGAGGATACGATACACAGTAGAAAGAAGCTTTGTGAATGGATGAATAAATGAGTCCTAAAAATCCAAAGGTCACTTGAAAACTTCTAGGACTCAATGGCCTCGAATGGACATACATGATCCATGTTCCTGATGAGGCTGAGTGACACTAGAAGCTACACATCACTGGCCATTCAATGAATGCTTCCCGAGCACACATTGAGTAATCTTTTAGGTACTAGAGTGACATCAATAAATAAAACTGACAAAAATCTCTGTCCATGCAGAGGTGGTACGCAAGCTGGGAGACAGGCCACAAAACTCATACATAAATTTTAATATAGGTTAGACTATGATAAATGCTACATACAAAAACAGAGAAAGCAGAGAATGCTGGGGGAGGATGGACAACTTCAAATCAATCCTGGGACAGGCCGAGAAGGTGACATGTGACAAAATCACAAAGGAGGTGAAGGAGTGTCCCAGGGGCCGTTTGCAGAACGACTGTCTCAGGCAAGAAGGCCGGGCAGATGAGTGTGAGGAAATGAGCTCAGAACCAAAGAAGCCTCCACACGTGCTGGCCGGCAAGCGTGGGAGGGATGATGCAAGGCCTCATGAGACACAGGCGGGGCTTCTTCTTCTGTCACTGAGAATACTTCAACTCCTTATCTTTTTCTCTCTCTCTTTCTCCTCTGAATATTTGGTAACACTCTCAGATTCCCACAAGACCCCAAAATGGCACTCGTGGATAACATCACTTATCGAAAAGACAATGATGACGGCTAGCAACTGGGATGGCCATCAATGGGTAAGGACATATTTATACTGCACTTACACTAAGCCAACGCTCTTGTAACTTAGTGTTACTTCTTATTCATTTTCCCCCTAAATCAGAAGTGTGATCTGACCCAAGTAAAGAGGGCAGTGGCTAACACCACCAAGAATGTGGGCAACCTAGACATGAGCCACGACCCCTCAGCTTGCTGTGAGCAGTTACACGCTTCACAGCAGCGACAGGAAGGGGCAGGTAATCTCTCATCAGGTGGAACCAGGTACCAGGGCTATCTTATAACATCTGGGTAAGAGAGCAACCATTCAGCAGGTGTCTTCTGCTCACAGTTCCTTCTAAAATAAACGAAGGAAACACCAAAATAAAGAAAACCCTGTACACGAACTAGAAACCCATACAGGATGTTATTCCACCTGCCTAGAACTTTGAGGAATTTCTACTGCACATAGTCAGGAGGGAGCAGGACCAAACAAGGCCCAGCAGGCTTTCTATGGAGCAGCCACGTCTGTGGACTAGCACATACAGCACCAGCAGAATATGGAAGAGGCCGGCGCAGCAGGCACAGACTGCTACAGGCAGGGCTGGTGTCCACACCAAGGGGCTTCCTCAAAGCCTGGGTAGACGTTATCCCATTCAAAGATGTGTCCAAACTACCATGCCAGGCACAGGGACCAAAGGTCTTGGTCCTGGCATGAACAGCTCCCATCAAACTCAGTCAATCTACAGATCTGTCTTGTACACTGACTTGAATATGAAGACAGTAGATACAGACTCACCATTACCTCTGTAAGAGCTCACTTGGCAGCCACTCCCAGTGACACAGGCCTGCAGTCCCAGCATTCCAGTAAACTGACGCAGGAGGACTGGAAGTAGAAGGCCAGCCAGGGCAACCTAGCAACTTAGTGAGACTGTAAGAAGCAGCAAATCAAAGGCTATAAAATCAAATTAGCAGGCTGGAGGATTGGCACAGCGGTTAAAGTGTTTGCCTTGTAAGCACAAGGCCCTGAGTTTGATTCTCCAACACCACATAAAGCTGGGTGTTATGGTGCACACCTGTAATCCCAGCACTGGGGAGGCTGAGGCAGGCAGACTGTTCTGAGTCCAAGGCCAGCCTAGGCTACCCCAGTGAGTTCAGGACCAGCCTGGGCTACACAGTGAGGTTAGGAACACCCTGGACTACACAGTAAGATCTTGTCTCAAAAAAAGGGAAAAAAACGGCTGTTAGTAAATAAATATGAATATTTTATGGCAATTTTTATAAAAAGAAAATAGAAGCACAAAATAATTAAGTAACTTGCCTATATGTACAAATAATACATATTGAACCCAATGTCCAAACAGAAATACTTTGAATATACAGCCTATTTTGTTTTATGATCAATCTTACATTATAAATGAGGTTATATGACATAAACATGAAATAATTAGTAAGAAGTAAAATATATTGCATTGTCTATTTCCAGTAATTTTTCCTTATGTGTGATACATTATTGCAGGAGTGTAAAAAAATTACATAAAATATAAACATTGTCTATTGGTTGAGTAAATAATACATTTTATTTTAAAAAACTGTCAGTAGCAGTCAATTCAGCAAAATTGTTGGCTATAAAAATCAACATAAAAATGGTTTCACATTTATTCACTAACAATGAACAATCCAAAGAGGAAGAAAGCAATTCTACTTGCAAGAGCTTCCAAAAGATGAAAATGCAAACGAATGAATTCACCTAAGGGGACAGAGGACATATACACTGAAATGACAAACGACATACTGTATGACAGGATGGAAGACTTACTAATAAAATAGGAAACTCATCTTAAAATTCATAGGAAATTTCAAGGGATTCTAAATAGCCAAACAATCTTGGAAAAAAAGGTCACGTATTTTCTGATTTCAAAACTTACTAAAATGGTATGGTCATGAGACATAAAAACAGACTTACAGACAAATGGAAAACCAGAAAGCAATCCACATAAACAATCAAATAATTTTTCATAGTGCACATGTTCAATGGTGGATGCCTGTAATTCTCACAACTCTACTGAGACAGAGAGGACTGCAGGTTCAAGGCCAGGCTAGACCCCATCACAAGAACAAAACAAACAAACAAATAAAAAACCTGCAGATTTTTCAACAAGAGAACCAAGGTGACTCAAGATAGAAAAAATAATCTCTGCAAGATGATGCTGGAAAAATGGGTCTCTGTGCAAAAAAAAAAAAAACACCTCTTATAATTGTATAAAAATTAACTCAAAATGGATCAAAGAACTAAATGCATGAGCTTAAACTATTAAAGCCTCAGAAGAACGCACAAGGAAAGCTTCTTGAATCTGGCAACAATTTCTTGGATATGATACCAAAGGCACAGAAAGCAAAAGCAAAAGTGGACAAATGTGAACACAGAAAAACATAAAACTCAGCGTCAAGGGGCATGACCATGGAAGTACAAAGGCGATCCATGGAAGGGGAGAGAAGACTTAAAAATCATACATGTGATAAGCTATTTATATCTAAAACAGATAAAGAAGTCCTACAACTCAACAACAACAACTACTCCCATCCCTTTTTTTGAGACAGGGTCCTGGCTGGTCCTGAATTTACTATGCAGCACAGGCTGGCCTTGAACTCATGAGAATCCTCCTGCCTCAGCCTCCTTAGCTCTAGGGCAATTTCTGATGGATAGATAACTACAGATGACTTGAAGAGACAGACTTCAAAAAGAAGGAATATAAATTGCTAATAACAAGCACAAGATTGAGCTGGGGACATAGTTGAGCAGTTAGAGCACTTGCTTAGCAGGCCCAAGGCCCTGGGTTCATCTCCCCAGCACCACCTAAGCTGTGCAGGGTAGTATATGCCTGTAATCCCAGCACTCTGGGCTGAGGCAGAAGGGTTTCTGTGAGTTCAAGGACAGCCTGGGCTGCACCCAGCCAGGACTACAGAGTAAAACCCTGCCTTAAAAAAAAAAAAAAATCTATCACTTCATGCACAATATTATGGCTATAATATTTTTTTTAAAAGACAAGGATGGAGAATAATTAGAATTCTTGTGCATTGCTGATGGGAATATAAAATAAGGCAACTGCTATAACAACGGATAAGCCAATTTCTCAAAAAACTGAACATATAAGTTGTGATCAAGAGATACAGTGAAAGTTTAACTTTTTAAAATTTATCATAAACAGGCCTATTTCCATTACATTCCCCTTCGCCTTGAACACGCTTTCCCACCATTCCCACCACACTGAAGCAAGAGAGGGAAGTCCTCTCTCATGAGCATCTTCTTGTGCCTGCTTTAATGTTCTGAATAGATCGGAAACATTTATGACAACTTTGGTCAAATAAAAATGCTATGGTGCATCCCATCTACCTTACTCACTGGTTCTGGCACTATGTATCTTCTGGCTCTGCCCTAACGTCAAAATGACCGTGAACAGTAAGATTTTGAATTGATTCAGGACATTAAGGCAGCCATGAGAATGCAACTGCAGACACAGAAGAGGACATCTGGAAGTGCTTCGGAGACACAAGAAGGAAGGGTCAAGAATGTCAAGCATGAAGTAAGGGGACATATTTTGAAGAAGATTACCGACAATGTGTTTCTTACTGTAATGACTTTTCAATTTAAACATTCACTATTTTTCAATCATACTTCCTAAAATTACCATGTGACCCAAAAATTCCACTTCTGCTTATTTACCAAAGTGAAGTAAAACAGGACTGGAGCAGATGACTTGTGTACTCATTGTCATAGCAGCATTATTCACAATAGCCAAAAGATACAAGTAAACCAAGCATCCATCGACAGGTGACCACGGTTAAGCAAAATATGACATATTACATGCAACAGAACATTAAGTACAACCTTAAAAAGGAAGAAAATAGGAACACTTTGTGCTAGGTGAAATAATTCAGTCACAGAAGGGGAAATACTGTATGGTTTCACTTCTGTGAGGTATGTAGAGAACTGAATTTCACTAGGACAGAATATAGAATGTTGGCTGTCAAAAGCCAGGCGGACAAGATATGAGGGATCACTGTTTAATGAGTATAGCGTTTCAGTTGTGAAAAATGTAAAGATTGTGGAGATCGATGGTGATAACGGCAGCACAGTGTGAATGTGGTTAGTGCCACAGAACTGTACACTGAAAAAAATAGTTGAATTGGTAAAGTTTACATTAAGTATTTTAACACAATAAAAAGACAGGGTTGGGAGGGATTAGGGTAAATAGTCCTTCTACCTATAGTACTCAACTTTGTGGCCTCAGCTAAGTTCCTTAATCTTACCCATCTGAGAAATAAAATGAAGTAGTAAGAGTCTTAGCTCACTGGAGTACTGAGAACAACGCACCAACTGCAGCAGCAGAGGCACTGCACACACGAGCACCCAGGTGAACACTCCTTGTCACCACGACATGGCTACAAGCATGGCACAGCTCATGCCAGGAAGTTCATCAGAAAAGAACTATCGGTTCATTTTTGAATTATTACCTAGAGAATGATTCTATTATTTACTTTCTTGTTGCTGTGACTCAATGCCCAACATCCACAGCTTCAGGAGGAAAGATTTATGGTAGCTTACAGTTTCAGAAGGTCTCAGTCCGTTCATGGGCAGGCATCTGGAAAATGGTGGAATTACATGGTAGGGGGTCAGCCAGAGCTGGAACCGGAGTTCCTAGGGCAGAGATCCTCACAGCATGGTAGAAGAGAGACTGGCAGGAACAGCAGAACCAGCACAGGCCCCTCCAGGTCAAGCGCTAAGCACCCACCCCTTGCAGCCAGGCCCCACCTCCCAACCTACACAGTATCCATAGGAACATGAGGCTCTTGGGGGACACTCCAGATCCAAACCATGACAATGATGCTTTCACTTTATCTAGTATTTTATTAAGGTGCTTTCCTATCGTGTCCTTTAATGGCCCTTGTCCCTTCATAGTTCAACTCTGAACTAGTCATTGCATAATTTTTACCCAGCAAGTTTCAATATTATGTCAGGAGGAAACCTATTCCTTGGAAAAAATGAGAATGTTCACATTTACACCAAAGCGTACAATACAATCCAGTTTATGAAAAGCAACTGGTGATCTCCAAGCCTTTGGTTTCCACACTACTACCTTCACAACTTACAGACTGCCAACACTGTGGTCGATGTTAAAGTCTTATTTGGGGAAGTGCTCACCAGGCTCCTAGGTCTTTGGAAGTATTATTATCCTTTGGGGGAAACTAGCATTTTGACAGATTTAACCAAGTGTACCATGGCTAGAGCTGACAAGGGAGACTAGGGAAGTCCAGTGGAGGAGGGTAGTTTGATGTCTCAGGAGGCCCCTCACCTCCCAGCCCACAGCCCACTCCAGGGCAGGTTCTTCTCAAGGAAGAACAGATGCAACATCTGAAGGCACAGGAGGCTCTGTGCGGGCCCAAGAGGTCCTGGAATGACAGACTAAATGAGAGCAACGATCAAAGACCTAGGAAGGGAGGTCACTGGAAAGCAACAGCATTGTCACGTAAAGAAGTGTGCATTTGGTCTCTGGCCCCAGTTCCCGATCCAGGCCTCCTAAATCTTTATCATTTCCTAAGTGACTGCGGTAACAGGAGCATCTTTTGTCACAACATTAATATCTGGCCTTAGTTCTGGTTCTGGGCATAAGAGCTTCAAAAACCCTAGGAATCTCCAGGACTGGAAGTATCTTGTTATCTGCTAATGACATGGCTGGTGGCTGGCGTACTCGGACAGCTTCAGGACGAAGTATCAATCATGTGATTAGAGAGCTGGAACTTTCTGCCCTGCCCCTAACCTCCAAGGAGCAGAGGGGCTGGAAATGGAATTAATCACTAATCACCAATGATTCCATCCATCATGTCACTGTAATAAAACCTCCAATAAAACTCAAGCTGACTGGGTTTGGAAAGCTTCCAGGCTGGTTAGCACATGGGGTACTAGGAGGGTGGGAAGCCCAGGAAGCTCCAAGCTTGTCCTCCTACTTGTCCCCTGTACTTCTTCATTTGTTCCTTTGTATCCATTATAGTAAACCAAGAAATACAAATAAGTATTTTCCCAATGGCTATAAGCCTTTCTACAAATTACTGAACATGAGGAAGGGTCACGGAAATCTCTGGATTATAATCAATTTGGTCAGAAGTACCGAAGGCCCAGGACTTGGGACTGGCATCTGCAGTGAGTGCAATCTTGTGGACTGAGCACTAACTCCATCCAGATAAACAGTATCAGAATTAAACTAAATTGAAGGATATCCAGCTGTGTCCGGAAAGTCAGACAATTGGTTGTTGGTGTCCAGGAAAACACACACACACACACACACACACACACACACACACACACACACACACACATTTTGTGTGAGAAATGCTTTGAGTAAAGGAAATAATTTTCTTTTTAAGACCCATCATCATCTGAGTCAGCTTAGAAGATAATAAGGAACTTATTTAATAACTGTTAAAATTACTAAAATATGTGCTTCTGTTTCATTTACTCGTTATAACAGAGAGACAGAAATACCAAATGGAAGCAAAACACTGGGGAGAAAAAAAAACTTATGGGAAGAAGGAGAGCAGAAAAGGGTCTCAGAAGGAAAACAGAGCAAGGTGACCTGGGAAAGGGTGCAGCAGGTGGAAGGCAGGGCCTAGTAAATCATCTCTGGTGAGACCAGACCTGCTCCGGTCACAGAAGTCCTTCCCTGCAGTTAGCACTTCAAGCTAAGAGCTTCGCAGAGGGAGTGATCAACAGTGTAGTTGGCCCAATCAAGGATCATGTTGCGCCACTCTCCACAGCACCTTGCCTACTTCACTGCTGTAGCACAGTGCTCCCAACCTGTGACACCAGGGACAGGTTTAGCTAAAGGATTCCGGGGCACTTAGGCAGTAGCCGAAAAAGTGAAGCACAGCAGCAGCAGCAGGAGGAGGTGCTCCAGGAGCGAAGCTCCACCTCCTGCCACATCTGCAGCAGCATTAGAACCTGATAGGAACATGCCGACAGAGGTGGAGCTTTGCTCACCCATCACCTCCCGTTGGCAGCTCATGGTGCTGGCCCAGTCCTTTCAAGGCCACAGACTGGTACTGGTCCACAGCACAGGGTTTGGGGACCTTTGCTGTAAAGATTGAATGGTCGTCACAAAAAGTCATGCTTGTGTCCTCAACACTCCAAATTGTGAATGTGACCTTATTTGGGAAAAGGGTCTTTGAAAATGTAATTACTCGGGGTTGGGTGGGGGGAAAAATGTAATTACCCTAGCAGACTCCAAATCCAACGTTAAGTATCCTGAGAGAGAGAGAGAGAGAGAGAGAGAGAGAGAGAGAGAGAGAGACTCAGGACACAAAGAAGAGAAGATCATAAAAACAGAGGCAGAGGTTGGAATTATGTAGTCACGAGCCAAGGAAATACTAGGGCAGCCAAAAGCTGGAAAAAGCAAAGAAAAACCTTCCCAGAGCTTTTCAAGGAAATACAGACATATCAACACTATGATTTCAGACTTCTGGCTTCCAAAACTCTAAGAAGGCACAGTAAGTTTCTGCTGTAAGCCACTTAGGCTGTGGTCCTTCATTACTATGGCTCTTGGAAACTAAAGAAGACCCCAACCATATGGAAAAACAAAACTTAGTGTAGCACTTCCTTATGGACACCATGGAAATTCTTCCTTCTGAGAAATTTTCACTTATAGTCTCCCAAGGAAATTACACATTCACTGGTACTGTGATTTCCATACCACCTGACTTCAGCTTTGGCCACCATGCAGGGACTGCTCAGGTACCCTGGGGGCAGAGCACTCCAACACTCATGGGCACCCCTCTCATATGGTCTCTAAGCCTTCAAGAGACAGAGGATGGAAGGCAGAGTATGTAATTTGGGCTTTTAACTAAATCAAGAAGAAATACCATTGTCCCATTTACATGGATCAAAAGAGAAAGACAGACCACAATGAAAGATGTTTTAAATAATCAACTTAGGGTATTTCTAGAGAAACCTAAAACAGGATTTTCCCAGTAGACTACAGACAGGGCAGGGGTTAATGCTCACGCAGATCCTCCCTCTTCCTCACACCTAGATTTTGTCTTTTTCTTCATTTATTTTAAATGACAAATTTGTTCTTGTGTGAAAGGATCTTATTCACCCACAATGAAAGCAAAAAGTAAGAAATTTTTGGAGTTAAAACTACTGCTCTAGCTGTATCTCCTATACTTTTGGATGAACTTACAGCAGGACTTGAACACTGACTAGCAGGAGCCCAATAATGTCTGCCTTCTCCACCAGCATCTAAGTCTGATGAGCGGGTCTACCCTCATTTTGCACACCATGCTTCCAATAGTGCCCTCATGAGTAAGGGCTCAAAATATACTCATCGCCTGATGAGTCTATATCAAAGGGGAAATAGGAAAATGGTAAATTCTGTATTATTAAAAAAGTAATAGCACAATGGGATACCAAAAGAGACAGAAAGTAAGTGTTCATGAGGATGTGGGGAAACTGGACCCCTTATACGCAGCTGGAGGGAATGTGAAATGGTTTAGCTCCTGTGGAAAAGACTCTCGTGGGTCCTCAAAAAACTAAACTGTTATCACATGACCTTCCAATTCCATTCATTGGTTGAAAACAAGTATCCAAACTAAAACTTGAGAGCAGGGAATCATCCCAGTATTCTGGTTAGGTGAAGCAGGGGCATCACAAGTTTGAGTACAGGCTGGGCAACTTAACAACATCACATCTCAAAATAAAAATATATAATAATAATAAAGGCTGAGGGTGATATAAAGGGTATAAATTAGATCCCCAGCACTGAAGGGGGAAAACAAGAGAAACAACAAAACCAACTTAAAACAAACTTGGAACTATGCAATGGAATAGTATGCAGATATAATACACGCTGCATAGTTTAACCGCAAAAACACTACATTAAGTGAAAGAAGTTAAAATTAAAGACAATCTATGTTGTACGGTTCTACGTATGTTAAATATCTGAATCGGCAAACCCAGAGACAGAAAGCAGATTGGTGGTTAGTTACCAGTGGTGAGGAAGGAAGGAAAGGGGAACGATGCTTCAGAGGACTGGTTTCCTTTGGGAATGATGCAAATGTTTGCGAACTGGATTGAGGTAACAGTTGTACAACATTATTAACATACTAAATGCCACTGAGCTGTTCTCTTTTAAATGGTTAATTATATAAATTTTGCCTCCATTTTTTAAGAAGTTAAAGGTAAAGGAAACCCAAATGTATTGCTGTCCATAGAATTCAAAGGATGGTTCACATATAATAAAATTTCTTTAACGACTTAAGTAATCAGAGTACTGTTGGTGGGTTTAAGTTTCTAACCGTGTTTCTCAACCTGGGCATGACTGCCTTTGGCCTAGAGAACTCGCTGTCCTGAGGGGCTGGCCTTTATACCACAGGATGACCAGCAGCCTTCCCATTTGATACCAGCAGCACTCCTCCTGCACTTGTGAAAACAAAAATGTCTAGAGACACTGGCAAGTGTTTGCTGGGGCAAAACAGAGACCCACTGGCCTCAGTAGAAAAAGGGCTCTCCTAGCACATACTAAGAATTTATTTATTATTATTCAATTCCTTGTCAACCTGCCAGCATGACTCAATGTTTCCTGCCAACCCTACCATAAATGACTTATGTGTGTGAACTTCTGGCACCTAGTATAATGTTCCTTCTTTTAACCCCAAGTTCCCCCAAAACCACCCTCCCCCAAGAGCTCTGGACCTTCTACTCTTCTGCTTATGGCTCTGCATGGCTGACCACACAGATTACCCAGTTCCCCTGACCCTGTCCCCAGAGCACTGCACCATGGCTCCATTAGCACACAGGAGAAAGAAGGGTATCTTTAAGGGACAGGTCAAGAAAAAAGCAAACCTACCAGTTTTACAAGCAGAACAAAGCCTCCCTGTCCCTAGGCCTTCATTCTCCAATCTTAATAGTTATAGAACAGCAAAAGTCCAAATCATTACTCCACCTGAAAAAAAGGCTAACAGGTGAAATGACAGGTTTAAAGTTCCTATCCCAAGGAGATGACTGAATTTTAAAGGAACTCAATAATTTCTAACTATTTCTATTTGGGGATCACAATTAATTCAAGTATAGTTATTTTTTACATTAATCCTTTAGAAGGTCCCAAAGCTTGAGAAGGGAACTAGTTTCTAATCCCACTCAAACCCAGTTATGTAGTTTTAGACATAGTTTTCTCCTTTGCAAAATTGTGTATTAGGTTTTCATTCTAAGTCCAATGCCTTAATTCAATCCCTACTTCCTAAGCACCTACTTCCCAAGACACATAAAAAAATGAGTGGGAACCTGAGCATAGCTTCAAGACTCCAAGGCAGATCAGGGTTAGTGGGAACAAGTTAGACAAAGCACTAAATCTTTACAACCAGATGCAACAAACACTACAGAAGTATGTACCAAGCACAAATGAAAATAATAAATCATCATGGTAAGATGTAAAAAAATGCTAAAGAGGCATTTGTTAAGTACTCTTGAGTGTAGGAAAGTACAACGTCAGGAAGGACTAACCCCACATAAAGTAGTCAGCAGGTATCTCCAGCTACCCCTCTGCCCATGCATGGGTAAAGTTGTGACATACAGCTGACCTTCCATATTGAAGGCTCCACATCCTCAGGTTCAATCAGCTATGACTGGAAATTCTCTGGAGCAAAAAAACTGCACCTGTACTGAACATTACAGACTTTTGTATTTAGGTATTATAATCTGAGGTGACTTAATGTATATGAGAGGACGTGTGTCGGTTATACGCAAATCCTGTGCCATTTTATGTCAGGGGTTTGATTGCTGGTGAATTCTGGTGACAAGGAAACATCCCAGAACCCATCCTCCAATGATACTGAGGCACAGGTGGGTCAGAGGGAGGAAGAGGCAGCAACACCTAATGGAGCTTAAGTGTCTGGGTCAAGAACAAACAGAAAGTATACGCAGGGTATCATTTCTGACTCATAAATCAGGCTTTTTGCTGACAAAGTTTGGTCTTCCATATCTACAGGCCGCAGAGGAAAGACTCAGGGAAGCAGCCCTTCATCCCTCAGTAACCCAGAGGCAACAGCTGCCACAGCAACTGGTCACCAGTCCAGTGGGACACAAAGACCCAACAGGCCATACCGTCTTCACCAGGAGGGTCTGAAAGTTAAAGATACACTGAAACTCCCAGCAATAAAACACACAAAAAATTCAAAAACAACTATTGAGGATACCTCTACAGTGACTTTAAAAAAAATCTTTTCAAGACAATAGTCAAAGAAAGCAGGGGGAAATACATGCATATAAAAAAGTGAATACAATACTTACTTTTTTCCTTTTTTTGAGACAGGGTCTCACTCTGTAGCCCACCTGGTCCTGAACTCACTATGCAGCCCAGGCTGGCCTTAGACACAATGGCAATCCTCCTGCCTCAGCCTCCCAAGTGCTGGGATTGCAAGCGTGCACCACCACACCCAGCTTAATACTCACATGTTAAGTAGAAGAAAACTATTAAGAATAAACACAATGTTGTCAAATAAGTATCATAAATCGTGTGTGTGTGTGTGTGTGTGTGTGTGTGTGTGTGTGTGTGTGTGAGACAATAAAAAAACTTAGCTCCGTAAGCTGGCCAAAGGACAGGTTATCCAACTGCCCCCAGCCTGCTCCTGCCCCAGCCACCATCCCTTGCATTGCTAGCCCTCTGGCGTCATACTTTCCCTATACCTTAATATCTCAGGACAGAAGGTCAGAATTGTCCTTGCTTTCTAGGGGGATTCCAGACCTTGAGTTCTCCACTGTCACATAAAAAGTCCTGCTCCTTTGAGTTCTTGCCACTCAGGCTCCCACCCCACCTTGTCCGTGCCCTTACCCTCGCACTCATGCCCCAACACCCACTGCAGCCTTTGCTCTCCTGGCTCCCTCTCTACCATCCTGGGTGGCTGCAAAATCCAAAGGATGCTTTGTCCCCGCTTCTGAATCCCTTTACTAATATGACCATTGGTCCTTCCCCCCACAAGCATCTTATGACCAAACTCTGGACATCATCAACAGAAGTCTTGTATGTCACCGTTTCACTTTCTGAAACACGTTCCAAGACTCCCTGTCTCCCATGCCTTCCTCCTACCTGATCTCTTCTCCAGACCTGTCCGTCCTCCAAGCTCTAACTCCTGTACTCTCTCCCAACCCACCAACAGAGCTGCTCTCAGGCAGTCTTGTCTCCTGAGTCTCACTCTGGCCCAATGACTGACAATCCAAAGGTACAGGAAAGGAGATGGAGAAATGGCACAGTGGTTAAAGCACTTGCCTTGTAAACACAAGCACTGAGTTTGATTCCCCAGCACCACGTAAAGCTAGGCATGGTGCCACATGCCTGTAATCCCACACTCAGCAGGCTGAAGCAGGCAGAGTGTCCAGAGTCCAAGCCTAGCCTGTGCTCCATAGTGAGTTCAGGACCAGCCTGGGCTAGAGAGCAAGACACTATCTCCAAAAAGAAACAAAGCAAACAAAAAAACACAAAGTTATATTTAGGCAAAACAGATGAGAGGCAGCTAGCTCTGAGTGGAACCAGAGGAAGCTTCATGATGCCCAGGCAGAGAAAATACCAAGTCCAAAAGCTCTGAGGGTAAGAATTCTGCCTCTCAGCCTCCGTAGGGGCTCCTGTTACTACCAAGCCTTTAAATGTTGCTCAACCTCAGTTCACTGCTCTTCTGATCCTTGGTTACTTATTTTCAAAATATTCTTGCACCAACAGCTTTAAACAAATCAATTTCACAGCATTCAACTTCCCTAGGAACTTCCTAAAAATTATTTGCCCAGACACCCTCCCCGAGATCCTTAATTCTTTTAGTAACATTTTTTAGGTGCTGGAATAATGGCTCAGTTCTTAGGCAAGCGCTAAGTCAAGTGCTAAGTGCCCAAGTGCGATTCCCCAGCACCACATAAAATAGGCATGGTGACACATGCCTGTAATCCCAGCACTCGGGAGGCTGAGACAGGAGGACTGTTATGAGACCCAGGACAGTGTGGGCTCCAGAGTGAGTTCAAGACCAACCTGGGCTAGAGCAAGACCCTGTCTCAAAAAAAGTAATATTTTTTAAAAAGCATACCTTTCACTCAACTCTCACTGTGACGTGTCCACCCAGATATGAAAATCATCTGTGCTGGGCATGGTGGCACACACGTTAAATCCTAGCACCAAAAAGTTTGGGACAGGAGGAATGCCATGAGTGAGTTCAAGGTCCTCCTAGGTTACTACATAGTGAATTCAGGACCAGGTGGACTACAGAGTGAGACCTGTCTCAAAAAACAAAAAATAAACAAAAAGCCCACTAGTGCTTTGTATATAAATTCATAGTGGTTCCTATATTTCTCTGTTATATGTTTCTACTGAGAATAAAGCATGGTGTTAGAAACATGACATTTTGGTCCATGCTGGGATGTTCAGGATTTAGGCAAACAGCAGAGTAGTAGGGTGCTAAGAACAGAATTTGAGAAACTTCAAAAATATATGAGCGGAAGCCCAGCTGAGCCCTCAGTCAGCCTAAAGACACTTGAGAAACTATTGTAAACCGTGGTTGGTTTAGGCTACAGGGTTTCAGGGTAGTTTGTTACATCCTAATAAATAACCAAAACATACTATGTGTTGATCATGATCGAGGAACTTTTCATGAAACCTCTTTCCACCATCTTTCTTCTGGCATGACACAGCTCAGTGCTACTTCCAGCTCACATATTTAGGCACTCAGACTGGACACCCAGAGCTCCTCGCTCCATATCACACATCTGCTTCACCTTAAACCCAGCCAAGCCCTGATCCATGACCTCCTGGGCATTTTCAGGCCCACCCCTCTCTGTTCGTGAGAGCACTCTGCCACTCAGCCCTCATCTCCTGTAGCCAGACCACAGCCACAGCCTCCGGAGCGGGCTTCCTCAGGCCACCCTCCGCTAACCTGACTCACCAACTCTTCTCTGACCATGCTTCGCCCTCTCAAAAATGCTGAATGGCTTCCAGAGTACTTACAGACAAACTCCAAGCTCACAGCTCCCTGGCTTTCTCTCAGGCCTTTCCAACTGTGACTGCTGACAAAGATCATTAAGAAAAAGACTGACATAGATGATTGCAAAAAAGATAAAGTATCCACAAAAAGCCCCGCTCTATGCTGTGCCTGTAGCAAGGCCTAGTATATTAGATTTACAAAGAACTTCTTTAAGTCATGAAAAAATAAATGTTCTAATAGGAATAGGAACAAACATAAACACTTCACCACAGACAAAACGTAAGTGACAGACGAGGGAGGGCTGAAAAGGAGAGGCAGAGGACACGCAGGTTGAATCTTTTTGGAAGCCAGTTTATAGTTTGAATAAAAAGTTAAACTATACGTATCTTTTGACCCAGCCATTTCACATCTAAAAATGTATTCAAAGAAAGAACATAACAAGAACTCAAAGGCTTACAAAGATTTCCTGCAACTGGTTTACAGTAGCAATACAATAATCTGAACGTCTAATAATAGGCTGGGTAAATGGCAATACATCCAAACAGTAAGCTAAACCTGACAACGCAGAAGTTTAACACAGATAGGATATTTTCCTAAGTGAGAAAGCTGATGACAGATGAAGGTGTAGAGTAGTGTATCCTCACTTCTATAAAAATTCTGAAATCTTGACAGATTTACACCAATATAATGACAATAATCTAAGCGATTACAAGCAATATTTTCTCTTTTCGTCTGGTTTTATATTTTAATCATTCTATTTTCATTATCAATTAATTTGTATACCAAACAAAATTAAGGCTTCTTGATTGCTTTCTTCCACGTCAACCAAAGAGCTCATATGGAACTGGCATTCAACGCTCTTTTTCAAGTCTTCAGCCCCAAACACCAAGTATATCTGAGAGTTTCCCGCTGAGCCCCTATAGAGATATAAGCACACCCAGCACTGAACAGTGAATTATAACCCTGAAAACATCTGTCCTTTCAACAAATAGAAACTGAATAACTGAACCAACATATAACTACACGCCTAGAATGCCGAATCCCGTGGCGGGCGTGTGGAGAAAGACTGAAGATGGATAAAGGCTGACGACGATGACCGGCTGGAAGAGGGGAACGAAAGGCCAGGAAGGAGGGAGAGAAATGGGAAGGGCCGCTGAGTCGCCAGCTACCGACACTCAGCTTCTTCAGACCAGCGACTACAAACACACCACGAACAACCATCCAGCGGCAACTCACTTTCTCCTCAACTCAACCTCGCAGAAACATGAGTCTAAAGAACGTGTTCCCATGGCGACAAGTGGTCTACAGCCCATGCCCATCACCAACCGCACACTTCATGACAAGACCCTCGAACTCGCACACTGCTCACGAACTCGCTTTCGGATTACACACAGTTCTCGCGAGTTTCCCCATCCAGTGCCCAAGCGCACAGCAAATCAAAGGCTGCAACCCGGAGGCCCGGCGCTAACTCTGGAAGTAACAGCTCACCGTGTCTTAAGGAACCAGGAATCAATACGAAGCACAAACCTGAGACTCGTTAAGGACGGCAAATCAAGGCCAGGAAACTGTCCCGTATCAAGCAAACAGCCTCACAGGTCTGTAACAACACAGTAACGTTCTTGTAATGCTGCGGGGGACAAAGAAATGAACCTAAGCAGTCAGAGTTGGAAACAAACTGCACAACCTCCTATTCCTCACTTTATTTAAAAAAAAAAAAAGGAGGAACACGTGAGGCAGACTGGATACACTTCTTCCAGCACACGGGCATAGCAGTCCCTAGTCAGGCTCGAACCAGGGTCCCTGCACTGTTATGGCTGCCTCTGAGCATGCACTGTAAAATTAAAACCGTGAATGTGCTGTCATCTACATGTCCTTATATGTTTTGGTTTTATACCCTGGGATTAAGTTTTGGTCTTAGGAAACGTGTGTTTATTTGAAACTGCCTAAGAGTTTTCAAAAGTGATTTTTCTCCAATGTACACACCCACAGGCAATATATAAGCACATCAGTAGACTGAGATTCTCACACATTTATAGTTTGTTCCATACACTGTAGATGGTGTGTACTGTACAGTTTTTTCTTACATTAACTTGTTAATTATAGGTAGAAAATTTACTTTATAAACAGTGTCCTTATTACTGGCTGACACACCATGTTGATTTAACTGGTTTTCTGAATCTACTAGGTCCTTTAATGCCATAGATGATGGGATGTATTTCAGAAAAAGTCCCGTCTAAACCTGTAAATTTAAAAATGACAACCATTAAGGGCCAGGGAAACCTGTTCCCTAATCAAAAGTCACATCAAAGGGGCGTTCCACAGAACCAGGCCTTTCTTTTACTTTCCTTTGTCTTCCCATCTCTCAATAAGCCTAAGGATTTCTCCCATATTCCTTTCCACTCTTAAATCCCCGATTCAACTCCCACCAGGGGAAAGAAATCACGCACAGTAGAACAAGCCTATTATCCCAGCTACTTAGGAGGCTGAGACAGGAACATTACTTGAGCCTAGGAATTCAAGAACAGTGAAAGAAAGGAGAAACAAAAAATGTGAGGCAAGAACTCTCCCAGCTTCTCACACCACACACTTCTCTTTTCCTATACTCATTCTTTCTCATTTTCATTCAAGTCAGGAAATAAGCTCCCTTTCTCCCATGTGAGTAAACCACATCATCCTTGACCTCCATCACCTCCTTGGTCCTATTCCACCAGTAATCCTATTGATGCTCAATTTCTAATCTCTTTCTTTCTATTACAACAAGTATCTGTTAAGCCTTTGAGTATTGCTCCATTACTTCCTTACAATAAAACTGTGGATGTGAAATGGCTGGATCAAAAAACATGAATATTTTAACTGTCCATAAAAAGTATAAACTCAAGAGGCCAGCAGTGAATTCAGGATTAGCCTGGACTACAGAGCAAGATCCTGTCTAAATAAATAAATAAATAAATATGTCTCCATAACGTCTGAACCTGTATACACACTGACACCTTTTACAAAGTTGAACATGGGTTGGGGGGCGTAGCTCAGTGGTTAAAGTGCTTATCTACCAAGTGCAAGGCCGAGGGTTCGACAATAAAGCTTTGTCACCTTCCTTCCCACTCATTCACCACCTCTCTGCCACAGGGACATGAAGCTCCTAACTCGAAATACGATCTCCTTACCTCCAAATCCAGTGACCACGCACCCATCCTCACCTAGACCTTTGTGTTATGCTACTACCTCAACGTATCCATGCCCACTTCTTT
Source organism: Ctenodactylus gundi (assembly GCA_004027205.1). NCBI lineage: Eukaryota > Metazoa > Chordata > Mammalia > Rodentia > Ctenodactylidae > Ctenodactylus > Ctenodactylus gundi. The sequence continues at coordinate 156,938 of PVKB01000676.1, forward strand.
CCACTTTACTTTGCATTAATCTCCATCACCTCACTTCCTCATCCACTCATCCTTGGCCATCCCTTCTGCCTCCACGCTCACTCACTCTTTCCACTGGTTTTCACTGAGCTCTGCTGATGCGCCAGGCGCCATTCTAGGCACTGGAAACATGGCAGTGAGCAAGTCAGACAAGGCGCCTGCTTGGTGGAGCCAGAAGGTCAGTGGGCGGAGACACACAAATAATGAGCAAGTAACCTGCTGATGCACCCACATGCTACGCCGTGGAACACAACAGGCTCAGTTCCTTACACCATGTAGACAAGACCTAAGACCAGAAGCCAAGCAAGGAAGAACACTCCAGGCAACATGACCCGCCATGCCTAAGTGCGACTCCAGAGAGGAAACAACACTATATGCTCAAAAAAGATAAACAGGAATCACTGGGACCAAAAAGCACACCGATTAAGGTAGAGAATGGGGCTTCTGTGGAGGTTTGTCGGTCCGAGAAGACACAGGTTGTGTCCCACTTGGACCCCCCTCCCCGTACCCACGCTGCTGTCCCAAGGAGGGCCTACAGCCCACTCTCCCCTTCTCCTCACAGTCTTCTCCTGAGGTTCCCCCAAACCGCGTGGCAATTCCTGAGCAAGCTTTTCTCTAAAATGCAGGCCAATGCTAACCTATAATGTCCTGAACTACATCCATTTTGGAGTTCTGTTGGTATTTTATGCTAAAAAAAAGTCCCAAACAAATGTCAGGCTTTCCTCCAAATGCTATTTTTTTCCCCTTTTTATTAGCATGGTTATCTACTCAGTCATGTAAGCCCTAAGTCCAAGATCCACCCCAGTTTTCTCCTCCCTCCAACATCTAATAAGCAACACCAACTCTACAAAGTTCAAGAAAAAGATTTGGACAAAAAGAGTGGACTCTTTCCCTGCACTAGAATGGCACCTCCGACTGTGGCTCATACACAACAGTCCAAGGCCAACAATCCACCTCAGAAAAGTCTTCTTAGCCCAGCCACACAGTTCTAACACCCCACCCACCTTCCCTCCTAAACAACCTCAACAGAAACCTCAGAATTTAAAATCTGTGTCTGGGTTTTCAGAAACCCTCTAGACCACCCTATGATATCCAATGCTCAGAGAAGGGAAGTGCTGAGCCCAAGACTGCAGAGTCAGAGCCCACATAATCTCCTTCCCTGGACTCACGTCATTCATTCATACTGAGGTAACCCTAGGCAGGACTTTAAAGTAAATTTGGACATCATTCCATCATATCACCTTAGAAATCAAATCACCCTATAAAATAGCTGGGAGTAGCGGGTATAGCGGCACAGGCTGTAATCCTAACCTGTTAAGCCTAGTTACTCTAAAGTTAAGGCAAAGAACTGAAAGCTTAAGACAGCCTGGGCAACTTAATGAGACCCTGTCTCAAAATAAATAATAAGGGCTAAAGATGCAGCTCAGTGATCCCTAGGTATAATCCCAGTACCATAAAGTAAAATAAAATAATTTATAAATTACAATTTCTGGGTGAGTGGACAATTAGGGAACTATTTTGTTATATTTATTCTGAACTATTATTTTAAAAGAGAAATATTTCATCTTCTGAGAAAGTCTGTATCTCCAAAAATTAAGTTTTTTCAAGTGAATTCTCTTTGATCAAAAGCCAACCCAGAGCCGACCTTTCACCAGAGTCATGGAGCTCCTGGGGCTCCGTGAATTCGCCATTGCTCCCTCCTATCACTGCTCCTCGCAGAGGCTAGCAGAAGCAGAGAGAATGATGTGCCCACCTATGCCGCCGAGTAGAGTATTCAACTGTAGGTACTACCTCTCTGGCCTCATTCCAAAACTGAGCTGCTCTCTGGTACCTACGGCAGTGTCATACAAACTCTCTCCACATTTCAACCCCTACATCACAGTGTGCCTCGTAAGAGGGTGCACCAGTTCCCATTCTCTTTGATCCCTCCTTCCCAGGCCAGACTTGGGCTCAGTCTATACCAATTACTATTTTTTCAAATTACTATTTTCTTCCTACGTGCCCTGTCTCTGGGCACACTACCTCGAATATGGACTGAAAATTGTCATCCTCGTGTACTGCAAGCCAATACCCAACACGAACTAAAAAATGAATGTAGGCCTTGCTTGTGGTTAAATTTCAGTAACATTTGAAGGTCTGATACTTGATCTACTCTCTGTCTTCATAGCATTTAAACAGCTTTAGCCAGCCTGGGCTATGAGACCCTGTCTCAGTAAATAAATAAACAAACAAACAGTGTTAGGTTTGCTTTATATAGTTAGGAAACTTAAACCTACATCTCTACTCTTGAGATTGATAGTACCAAGTAACCATCATTTAATCCAATCAATAAAGATTCACATGACTTTTGTGAAAGATGCTCTACTTTGCTTTGGATTTGCTATATATCAACTTTAACTAAAACCCTAGAAGATTCAGTATTCTTGTCATTGTAGTAAGTTAAATTCCCAAACATACAGATCTGACATGTTATTGGAATGCGGATAAGGGAGGTCTGTATACCTCAAATCTGTCAGGTCTCTCCTGCCTGCCCATGAGTTTGAACTGGCATGCCTTTATGGTAAGATTCATTCAGCCAACAAATTCTCTAGTAGCCACAATTGCATTGTTTAAATTTAAGAGCTCTGAATTGGACACAAACAAACCTCCGGTTCGCAACAGGCTTCCAAGGGACTAGAATAGATAAACAGCAAAATAAGACTTAGAGATTATGGGCCCAAAAGAAGTCAACACACCCAGCAAGAATGACAAGCATTCAGAGTCAGATACAGTAAACATCATATGATTAAGGAAAGTGGGCGGGGAAGGGAGGGTGTCCCAGGTACCAGGAACACTATGATTAAAGTATCAGAAAGCACTAACATGGCACAAGGGAGGAAAGTGGGGAGAGTCCTGGATGAAACAGCCCATCATACTAAAAGCAACTTGATAGTTTAGAAAAATTTTCCTAGTACGCACAAGGCCTGCAACAAAGAGAAACAAAACCAAATAAGCCAGAATATTTCTCTCTCCCTCCTATTTCTCATCCAGGGGTTTGTGGATAGCCTAGTGAACTTCAGCTCCACCAAATTAAAACACTTACTAATAAAAACCAAGTTTACGCACCCACATATTAAGATTTTTGTTTTTTGTTTTTTGTTTTTTTGAGACAGGGTGTCATACTGCAGCCCAGGCTGGTCCTGAACTCACTATAAAGCCCAGGCTGGCCTTGGACTCAGGGCAATCCTCCAGTCTTGCGAGTGCTGGGTTATGGAATTCTGGGATTACAGGCGTGCACCACCATGCCTGGCTTACATGAATCTGGGGAATCAAACTTGGGTGCTTAGCGCTTGACTTAGCACACTGCTGAGCCATTCCTCCAGCCCCAAATATTAAGAATTACCATTCACGAACTGCTAATCAACTATATGCCAGGCACTACGCTAAGACTTTCACAGATACCATTTCACCTAATCCTTATTGTAACCCACAGTTTTGCATTTTATAAATCACATTTTATAATGAGAACATTGGATCTTCAAAGTCTCAGGTACAGGCGTCAAGCCAAGGGCTGCCTACCCTGAATGTCCACCACACACTACACCAACCTTGGAACTCTCCTAAAAAACATGACAGCATTCTTCCACTCTAGGCGGGGAAAAGGGAACATGGCACTGGGCAGCAGGTTTTCCACAATCATTTCTGGTTTTACCTTCTAGTAAAGCCAAATTCTCCCACAGTCAAAAAGCCAGATGAAATTATTTCTTCCATTGTAGCTCCCTGGCACACCCCTATCAACAACAAGATTTCCAGAATTCTAAAAGTTTAGAGGACACAGGCCTGAGGGACAAGATTGGGCTGCCCCCGGAGAACTAAACAAGCTACCAAAGCTGTAAGATAACCAGCACTTCCTGAACCTACCAGATTTACTGAGCAGGAAAGACAAAAGAGTTAGGGTATGAACAGGAGGCCCGCCTGGCACCTCTGTGAAAGCTGCTCAGACCCCAGTCTTCTAGGAAGGACCCAGATGACAATGCTTGAGCCCCATATCTTCTCCCACTCCCACAGACAACATAAAGTCACCATTCTGTTCTCAAATTCATGCTCAGTACCAAAAGGACAAGAATCTTTCCTTCACCCTAAAGGTCCCAGGACAATAGCTATAAACAGCCTAGAAAACAGGCACCAAACAAATTACATGGCATTAGACTGCTTTCTCCAGAACTCAAGTCCTAGATGAAAGGCATCATTATTTAAGATCATTATAATTACAAATGATAATTTGGCATCAATGCTACTCTTGGCTTTCTATTATAATATAGGGATGCCATGAGCTCCTTCATCCAATAACCTCTCAGCTCCTCAGAAATCATAAATAACAAAGCTTCAACTGGCACTGGGACCGTTGCAGCCAAGGCTAACTCAGGGGCCCACACAGAAAGAAAACTGACCAGCCAGAACAATTCAACCACAGCAGAACTCTCATGAGCTACAAGTCTTACTCAATTCTGTTTCAATTCTGAAACTTGCCCTATGCCAAAAAGGACATCTCACTTAAAAGGGTTCCTTTTTTGTAACAATTATCTCTTCCTCAAAAGAACTGAAACTGTTTAAAGGATACATAATAAATAACAATAACAAAGATAATACACTAATAATTAAAATAACAAGGGGGCATAAAATGCTATAGTCACTATTATCTTAATGTATCAATGTCTGAAGATATTTTTATTGCTACAACAGGGAAATGCCTCTAATTCTGTCATCTAGGAAGTAGAAGCCAAGGATACTGTAAATATTCACAATGTACATAATGACCCTTCACAACGAAGAATTATTTGGCCCAAAAAGTAGTGCCAAGGGGACCCAACACGATATGCTGACTAGCACAGGGAAAAGGGTGTTGAAGGCTGCTCAAAAGGACCTAATGTGCTCTTCAAATGTAAGCAAATCACTTTTAAAATTCATTTTCTTTGAATCAATAAAGTAGCAACCTCTCTTCCCTTATTATAGTCAAAATTCCTCATATAATTTCCTGCATAAAATAGCTACTTTTCAGAAACAAATCAGTAAATAAAAGAAGGTGGGATGGTAAGTCTTGGTAGATTCTGGGTGAGAAAAGCTGTGGTAGTCCTCTAGGACTCACTAAATATCCATTTTTGAGCTTCAAAAAATTTTCTCTGTATATGAATGCTATCTGAGTGTTGGCATTGCCGCCACACTCACAGGGTGAAGTCCAGTCACCATGGTGATACTAAAAGGTGGGACCTGTGGGAAGTGATGAGGTCATGAATGAAATTAATGCCCTTATATGAGGTACCCCAGAAAGCTGCCTTGGCCATTCCTACTTGTGAGGACACACTGAGAAGGGGGCAATACGCAACCAGGAGAACCCCACCAGAACCCAACCATGTTAAACTGACCCAAATTCTGATCTGAGACTTGCTCAACTTCCACAACATGGAAAATAAATTTTCTATTGTTTAAAAGGGACCCAGTTAAGTTATTTAGCCAACAGTGGTCACTGAACTGAGACAAAGAACAATACTGAAATGTTGTGGAAGAAAAAGCTCTTAAGAAAGGAAGAATAGGGGCTGGAGGGATAGCACAATGGTTAGAATGCTTGCCTAGAAAGCACCAGGCCCTGAGTTCAATTTCCCAGTACCATACAAGCTGGGCATGGTGGCACAGGCCTGTAGTCCCAGCACTCAGGAGACTAAGGAAGGAAAAGTATTATGAGTTCAAGGCTAGCCTGGGCTACATAGCAAGTTCAGGACCAGCCTGGTCTACAAAATGAGACCCTAACTCAAAAAAAAAAAAAAAGGAAGAATTTTCAGGAAGATCTTAGACTTGCTAGAAGCCCTGAGGTCATGTCTTTTCACTATTTTTGTCAAAATGTTTTTGAGGAAGTCATTTAACCTCTGTCACTTCTGTCAGCCACTGCCTCCACATCTATATAGTAATAATAGTCCTTCATACTTTTCAAAATCATGAAATGAGATTATACAGGTGTAATAATTTATGCAGAGAGCCAGCAAGGCTTACTGAACATCTTGTATGTTCTCAGCTGTTTCTAACATGCTATGGCAAATAAAGAAAGACCTGGCTGGCTCCCACTGTGATGGTTGGGTGTGTACTCTGTCATCTTTACATTCTGAAGGGGCTGAGGAGAGGGAGATCAGTAGGAAATGGAATGTAGTAAGAGTCTGGTGAGGACCAACTGTTCAAGCTTTCTCTCTGGAGGCCCGCCCTCAAGGAATCTTGCTCTAGGGAGGGAACAAACACAGCACGTGCACATATTCAAATATTCTCTTGGTAACATGAAGGTAAGTACTTTTGGTCTTATTTGAACAACAAAAGTAAAAGAATCACTGCTTCAGATCAATACTGGCCCAGCAGGCATTCAAGACAATCCACTGAAATACAGAAAGGAAATATAAGAGCTTCCTTTATTCATATTTATTTTCATCTTATCAAGATTTATAATCTTGAAGATCACTGTAACTAGGGGTAGCTGAGGCAGTAAGATCACAAATTCAAGCCTAACCTGGGCAATTTAGCAAAGTCACAACTCAAAATCAAAAATAAAAAATGAGCTGGGAATGCAGCTAGGTGGGAATGAAGGTCCTGTGCTAAATCCCCAATACTAGAAATTAATTAATTAATCTGACATATGCTACAGTATGGATGAATCCCAAAGACATTATGCTAAGTGAAATAAGCCAATCACAGATGCACTTTATGAGCTAATTTAAAATAAAGATGCTTAAAGTAGTCAAAATCATAGTCAGAAAGTAGAGGTCTACTTGCCAGAGACAAGAGAGAGTAGGAAAAGGAGAGTGACTGTGGAATTGGTGTAGAATCTCCGTTTTACAAAATGAGAAGTTACACCGATGAACAGTAGTAACAGTTAACCATTATAAATGTATTTAGCAGAGAAATATACACATTATAAAAATACTTATGTATATTATACCAAAATTACAAAAATGTCAAGCAAATTTTTTTATGAATATGTAATATCTGGGGCAACACTAGTGCTCCCATGAGCCCACGGTATTTCATACCAGTGGTCTGATGGTGATGGTCTTTTAGCCCACCTAAGAGCTAGAGAAGCTCACGTGAAGTTGGTTAAAGGGATTTACTAATTACATTGTTTTAAGTGAATTAACCTTCATAAAACAAACAAGAGGCTTAAAAAGATTCCTGTGAATAAGTCTTGGATTAAAGATAATGCAAGCTCAATTCAAGGAGAGAATGAAGTTGTCGCTCCTACCCCTGCAATGCTACAATGCAGAAACTCCACCCAGTTGTTTGTTTGAGTCTCTGTATTCCCTGCTGGTCCTGAACTCACTTTGTAGTTCAGTTTGGCCTTGAACTCATGGCAATCCTCCAGCCTCAGTGTCGGGGTCAGAGGCATGTGCCACCAAGCCTGGCTAATGTGTTGCTGGTGGCTTTGTGCATGTTAGGCAAGTGCTTTAACCACTGAACTACATCCCAAGGCCCCATGAATATAACTTACAAACAAACCCACATACATAAACAGATGGCACGCTTTTAACTGACAGTGCTATTTTATCCATTAGATTAGAGACTCGGTCCCTAAATCTGCACTGCCCTAAAGAACCTTTTGTGACAACAGTCTTATCCGTCTTGCTCAAAAATTGTAAGCACTAGCCACAGGCAGCCACAAGGCAACTGGAACATGACCAGTATGTCTGAAGAAGTCAATTCTTATTTTATTTAATTTCGGGTAATTTAAATAGCCATAAGTGGCTTGTGGCTTCTTTACTGGGGAGCCCAGCCCTGGGCCACCAATGGATTATTAGCTTTCTAACAAGCAGGCCCCTTTCCTGCCTTTGGGTCTTTGGCCAGGTTATCCTCTCTACCCAGAATGTTCTCCTGACCTTGTCTGTCTAGCAATAAGTTACCATTTTTGAAGACACACTTCAGATGCCACTTTGTTTAGCTTTCCCTGGTGGCTCCCCACCTCACCAACTAACTGCCTCCCCCAGGTCTGGTGCCCTTGCCTTTGTCCATACCTCCGTTTCAGCACTGACAGACATCCTCTCCCAAGTCACAGTCCCACAACTGTGGGCTCCACAAGGCAGAGCCATGTCCCACCTGTGCACCGTGCCTGGCCCACAGTGAGCGCCTGGCACCACTTATTGAATGAGAGAATGAATGAGGAACTGGTAAACCCTGACCTCCTCTTCACGGCACATCGCTCTTCCATCACACCTAGACATGGCGCCCAGGATGCACACTGCAACCACACGTTACACCCCGCTTCAACAGATAACTCTATTTCTATTACTATAATAGCTCTGCCACACACAGAAGTCACAGTTATAAGCAGGCTCAGGAGGTAAAGGCATCCTCCTCATTCCTAAGAATGCAAGATAAACTAGTTCCCTTCCTAAAGGGTCAGGTTTCAAATACTGCAAGTTAAAATGATGGACCTGATACAGTGGTATTTTTAGACATTTTATTAATATTGATTAGGTCTTCCTCATGTACTCTACATGCCATTTTAGCTACTGAGGTCCAAGATGGCCCCCCATACAATCTCCCATTCAATGCCCACATGCTCTCTCATCTGTCCCTGAATGAGCTTGACCAAACGAAAGGTTCTGACCACAGCAACTGCCTATCCTGGACTTCATTTCTGAATTCTGGATTTAGCTAAATTTAGCAAAGCTATAACCGTCATCAAGCCTGAAGCCAGGAAGAAGGCACCATTCACAAACCACCCCCTGAAAATCTGCAGTCGCCTCTGAAAAACCAGACTTCCCAGCAGGCAAAGACATCTGAAGTGGGAGGGATCAAATGGTATTTGCGTCAAGAGAAGGCCTCAAGTGCTTGTAACTAATCTCTCTCCCTGGTGCTCCAGGGGCTCTGTCAACTTATTTCTCCCTTCTCTCACCAAGAGACCTGCTCTAGTCAAACAGTCTCACTACCTCTCCTGCTTACTCCTTTTGGTGACGCCGTCACCTCACCCCTACCGCCCCCCACCACTCACACAACCTGCCTGCTTCTGCTCCTTTTCTCCACAATTAGCACAGAGCCCAGGCACCGCAGGAAACAGAACTTGCAGTACATTGGACAGTTCTTCATTTTGCAGGGTCACTGAAGTAAACAAGCAGCAAACGCACCACGAATATTATATAAATATACATAGGGGAGCGAACGGAAAATAGCTCCAAGCCAGCCCTGTGGTGCAGGCCAATAATCCCAGCACTCTGGGAAGCTGAGGTCGGAGGATCACAAGTTCAAGCCCAGCTGAGGCAAACTGGCAACTCAGCAAGACTGTCTCAAAATCAAAAGTAAAAAGTGGCTGTACCTCAGTGTGAAGGTCACTGGCAGATTCCCATGGTACTACAAAAAGAAAAACCACCACCTGCACCTACCACTCATTGTCCCTACCCTGGAGGGGAAACCTGTGATAACTGAAACACAGCTCCATTTTGGTACACGCTATTCCCTCAGGCCAGAAGGTCTTTAGTAACTCCCAGCTAGAACATCTGTCGGGGAATTTCCATTCCTACTCCAACCCTTCATAGATTAGGAGCCCTCACCCTTCAGGCCTTTCTCTTTTATCATCTCTTAACATCTTCACCAGCTAGCTTACACCGAGGCCCTCGGTCACCGGTCACCGGTGAGCAGGACACCTAGGTCAGGGTTCTTTGCTATTTACAGTCTGGGGCACAGGTCCCATTAAACTTATTATCTCTGGAACTTACACGGTGTCCACAAAGAAGCACTCATAAATGTTCTCTACACAGATGTGCATCATATTAATACAACCAAGATGTTCCAATTACACACGTGTGTAGGTTTGGTTTTTGTTTGTTTTAGTGATTCCACACACATTTTAAGGTCCATTACCTCCTTCTGTAGATAAGAGAAATTATCACAGTTTTCTGATTTGGAGACCTAGTTATTATTAGCACTGGCCCTGGATTCCTTTCATGGAGGTAAGAAAACTGTTGCGAGGAGCCAGTTCGTCTGCCTTCCACAGGATTGACAGGGCTCTGGAATGTCGACTTAGACGCAGCAGGTATTCAACTTCTACTTATGGTGTCAAGCTTGGACAGAAGGCTTCACATAGCCAAGGAAGCCTGTCACAACCACGGCGCCTTGGTCCTTTAGACAATGCTCACGCCCGCTGAGCTCATTCTGCAAGCCTACCTTCTTTAGATTCCCATACCATTGACTGAGACATGGTTTGGCATTGCAGAATGACATCTTCACCCACAACTGGACAGAAAGTGCCCTTCCCAGAGCCCAGACTAGGGACAGCCGGATCCCTCAAACTCCTGACTCAGCCTCCACCTCTCCCATTAAACTAAGCTCTCCCTGACTGGCTAGTGACCTAGAACAGCAAAGCTGCTGCTGCCAACTGACAAGAGAGCAGACCAGTATCCTTCTGTCTGGTCCGGTACCTGTTTCTTGGGTTCCTCCAATTCCTCACTAGGACACACAGAACAACACTCACATTAGGAGAAAACGACCAACAGGAAGTGGTGGTGACCAGGTTTGCTTCAAGCCCCACGTACCACCCTCCCTCAACTGTCCGAACACTGTTCTGATGGTTTGGTGGACAATTTGCTTTCCTTAGACAATGGCTGAGACCAGTGGGTCAGTCATGACCCAGAGGCACAAAGAAGAGGGGCCAGGGAAGGAAAACAGCTGCCCCAAACACTGCTGACCTTTCAAAAAGCTAGTTAATCGTCAGATTATCTTCTCTAAAACAGAGTTTTACAAGTAACAGGCTTCAATCATACCCTCCAAAACTGGGCCCTGTTGAGGCCAGTGTTTAGCCAAGCTGAGAAACAAACACAGCTTCTCTGTCTTAAACATGGGAACAAAAACAAAATAAAATTGACAGCCACTGCACTCTAAGCTTATCTCCATGATGGCACTAATCGCCGTTCCAACTGGAATTTTCCACTTCTTAAAGCAGTTTGTGAACTCCACCACCTAGTTTAATAACACATTCCTGGAGCCGAGTACAGTGCCTGGCACATACAGGTACTCCATACTACTGACTGAATGGATAAAGGAAAGAATGTGGAGGTGCCACATCTTAACTTCTACTTAAAAATATCACCATGCATGGTGTGCAGTTATCAAGGATGAACTCCAGGGAAGAGAAAGGCAGCCTCAATAACAAGGCCAATTCTAATTCTGCCTCTTCTCCACTCCATCACTCTTCTCAGACTTAGAGAGCAGGCACCGCTTAGGGTACCACCCATCGCTCAGAATGAGACACCATCCTAGCTGCAAAAAACTGCACCTGGGTTATAAGGTCAGCAGAAACCACCCAGAGGAGGAGGGAAGTCCTGTCGGCCCCTCTTCCTCCACATCCCTCTCTCACACATAACTCCTCCATTTCTCCACCCCGCTGCAGTCAAGGGCTCTGGCACAGGGATGAAAAGACAGATCAGACTCAAGGGTACAGATCTGGCAACGGGAACAGAAGAATCTCCCATCCTGCACCAAAGCCCAGAAGGAAAGATCCAGAGGGACCATGACTCAGGCCCCAGATTAAGTCCAGCCTCTGCGGTAGGGAGAATGAAAGACAGCAATAATCTCACAAGGATGTTAATCGTCAGGTTATCTTTTCTAAAATAGAGTTTCACAAGTGCAGGCTTCAATCCCAGTCTCCAAAACTAGGCCTTGTTGAGTCCAGCGTTTACCCAAACTGAGAACCAAACACAGCTTCTCTGTCTTCCCATTTCCTCCGAGCTGGCAACACTCACCATGACAGGCATTTCCCAGGCCCAGGTTGGGGTCCTTGTTTTCACCTCAGCTTGCAAAAGACTTCATTTCAAAGGCATCTCTTGGCTTTCTCTCTTCCTTAGCCAACAGACTTCCCTACCACCGTGCTGCAATAATAAAGACCTCCCCCATCCCCAACACCTCACAGTCTACAACACAACCTACATACAGCAGGTTGGTCCCATCCAATTACTTTGAATTGCTTCATGCCAAGGAAATTGCTGCTGCTTTTATTAAAAATAAAAGCACACTAAGCAGGCAATGAGCTGTGAAAAGCATGAGTCTGGCATAATTATGAAGGTCGAGGTTAAGGTTACCAAAAGAAACATGCAAAGATTTCCCAAAAGCCTGAGGGATAAAGGTACACGAACACACAGGGCATTTACACATCGGACCTAAATAACACCCTCGCCAACAGGGAAAAAGCAAAACCAGGGCCACTCTCAAGTTATTCTTTTAAAAAACAAGAGAAAGAAGGGTCTACGAGACTGAATCCAAAATAATCACATTCGTCTCATATCATTTCTATTATCTTAGCTATATCCTGGGAACCTGATCACGGCTGGGCCTGGAAAAAACCTATTCAAGCCCAAGGCTTTGGTTGGGAAAAACACATTCCCACTCCCCCACATCCCACTCTTCCTTTCTGTGTTTGCTTATGGGAAGTGGGAAACTTCGGCAGGAGAAAGCCCTCTCTCTTTTTAAAGATCCCCCATCACGCCCTCCAGCTTTCACACCGGTATTTCAAGTTTTAGAGGATGACAAGCCCACCACTCAGCATCTGACGCAAAGCTTTGCACTTTCACACATCCCTTTTCGGTCTGATCCGCAATTCAAGAGAGGGGAGGGCGGTGGCATCTCAATGCTTTTTTCCCTAAAATAAAAGGCTACTGAGGTAAATAAACAGTTTCGACAACTCCCCCACTTCGTTAAGCTCTGTCGTTTTAAAGTCTCATTTTCAAATCTCGCTCAAGGACAATGACTCACAGGGAAAGTGACGGGGGGAAGGGTGGGTCAACTGGTCAAACCCATTCATAGATTCAACTAGACACCAGAGTCTTGCCACATCAGCACAAGATTTTAATACACGGCGCACTGAGTTCCACCGTACCTTCCGCCAACACCTCGTCCACAGTGACCTGCTGTCGCCCGATGCCAAAGACCCTTCCGATGTAGCCACTGCCCAGGCCCGAGGTGCTGCCCCCTCCTCCGCTGGAGCCTGAGCCCAGGCCAGAGCCTCCCTGCTCTCGCCGGGAGTCGAAAAACTTCTTCATCTTGCAAATAAGCAGCAGCAAAACAAAATACTGGGGATTTCTGGGTTGGTTTGTTTGAATAAAAGAGATCTAAAGATTTCTCCTCGGATTTCAGTTCGCAGGAGCCACCCGAATCCGGCCGTGGGGGTGGGGGCTGAGGGAGGATGCCTATAGGAACATGCGTGTCAGTCGCGCGGCGGGTCCCCTCCTCCAGAAAGCAATTCGTGTAAGTTTAAGCCTGTGATGACAGAAGGAGAGAGAGGATGAATCAGTAACACACTTAAAAATTCAACCGCTGAGTCCTAGATGGCAAGAGCCATCATCTTGGGGAAACGCTTCTTGCATTTTCCCGGCGAGAAAAGCCCCGGGGCTGAAAACCCACCCCGCCTCCAGAACCCCAAGTCCCGCGCCATTCGGGCCGCCCGAGGAGCGCTGCCCTATTCGGCACTGCCTCCACCGCCTCCCGGTCCCCGAGCCGACCCGCAAGGCATCATTCCCGCGGCACCCACTTGGAACTGCTCAGCGGCCGGAGCCCAGCTACCAGCCCCACAACATCGTCAAGGCCGCCGGGCTGGCCTGCGACGCGGAGAGGAGGCGGCGCTGCAGCCAGAGCCGGGGCCGAGATCGGCGCCCGCCCGCCAGCTGATCCCCTGTGCGCCCGGCCGAGACTGACCCGCCGCCCCTCCCCCGCGCGCGCTCCCGCCCGGCTCCATCCACCCAACCAGGAAGTGAACCGCCGCCGGAAGTGCCTCCCGCGTCGGCGCGGCCCGACCCCGGGGCCGGTCCTGCTGCGACCGCTCTCTCGAGACAGACGGGAAAGAGTCTGTGGCAAGATTGGAGACCGGGAAAAAGGGATCTTAGTTCAGAGAGTCTTGAAAAAGAACGTCGCTATTGCCTAGCCGAAGGGCATCCCGGGAAAGGTAGTTCGCCTTGACCCGGTGGCTGGACTACCACTCCCAGGATGCCCTTGCAGGAGCGGGCGCGGCGTCGGCCGTGGCCGCCGCGGCCTCAAAAGCGGCTAGTTGGGTGGTGCATTTGTTGGGATTCGGTAATTTAAATACATCCGGTAAAGAAACTGTCAAGCACTAGGTTTTCTAACCCCCTCTGGTGCATGTTCCACCCTTCTGGATCCATCTTATTTACGGGCCTGGCCTCCTGGCACAAGAAACTCTGAGGGTCGCGGTTTCCAAACGCGTCAAGACTGACACCTGAAGGACGCGGCTTAACCGCTTGTCCCCACAGGGATCCTGCGGGAGTCCGATGTCACCTGAGAAGAAAGTGAAGGAGAGAGGGTGATGGGATCGTTGTGCTGGTCGTTGTTCAGGCCACACCGGGGTGCGCCAGCCCTCTAAAAACATTGGTGCTTCGCCGCCCCCGACCTCCAAGCTGCTTAGCTCGCTAATGAACCGGAGTTAGGCTGCCAGGACGCGGAGTAGGGCAGTGTCTCGTGTGGAAATCTCCAACACCAACAAGCCGCCCAAGACTGGGTGCGGGGCAGATCCCAAGGAGACTAGGAGGCAGCCTTTGGTGCTACCCCCAAACTGTAGAGCTTGTCAGACGGCAGTGGCCCTGGATGCCCCCGCCTTCGCTGACGCGAGGAACCGGCCTGACCTTCACTAAGCCCTTCCATCCACTGGGAAACCCTGACAGACGCTCTGTTATCTCTCCTCACTTCTGCATGCTTCCATAGGTGCTGGTTTACCCCATCTCTCCTGAGCGCTGAGAGGGTGGAGTGTGTGATTTGCATCGTCAAACACAGAAGATTGGCCCATTGATTTTCTCATAGGTGATGCCGGTGGTCGTGCTAAATCCCTGCCTCCTCCCCAAAGAAACCCATGATTTTTTCTTTTTTCTGATCTCTGAATATAGGTAACTTCTCACCTCCACCCGATCTCCCCATTCCCTACAGCTGCTGCGACAGATCTCTTGCCTTGTAAATTCGTCCCGGAATTTTTTTCCAGCAGGCATTTGAAGAGAACAGAGAAGGGTACCCCAGGAAGAGAGAGAGAGAGAGAGAGAGAGAGAGAGAGAGAGAGAGAGAGAGAGAGAGAGGGTTGGTTCTTGTTTGCCCTCATCTCAGTATTGAGCTGAGCTGAGCTGGTGGTGTGACTGCTGCTGCGGCTTCTGGTTTCAAGTAGAGTGCCGCTGTAATTAAACTCCCCGTGGAGAGAGATAGCATCTTTTCTTCCTTAGAGAGTCAGTGTTGCCACCTCAGTTCACAAATTCAGGCAGCCACCTCCAGGCTGAAATGCAGCACCGACTAAAGCATTCCCTCAAAGAAAGCCCACGGAGGCATGTTCTCTGCACCTTCCTTAAAAGGCTAGATTTTTGTCTAATGAAATTGGAAACAACTTAAAATAGATGGGAAAGCTTATTTGGAATTAGGTACGGTGACCTCCATCTTTCTTGCGTGACTTTTTTAAAGAAGCTCTGTTAGGTTGAAAATCCATTAGATCCTTAGGCTATGTCGTGTTTTACTTTTCTTGACTTTCCTTGTATCACAGCAGGGCCAGATTGGCACAAATCTCAAGTCTCATCTCAGAGATTAAAAAAAAAAAGTAGTATTAAGGTAGCCAACATGTATGTATTGGACTCCCACCTGGCTGAATGATCAGAACCTGGGGCAGGAGGGAAACACACACACACACACACACACACACACACACACGCACACAGGAGTAACTTCCTTGCCCTCCACTTGTAGCAATATCAAATTCAGTTTTTCTTGTTTTATGTGTATTAAGTTACTTAATCCTCACAATGACTCTATGAAATAAGGTGCTACTATTATTATATTCCTTCTAGAGAGGGGGAAATGAAGCACAGAGATAAAACATAAAGAAATTAAAAGACTTAAATATAGTTAGAAACCTGTATACAAACAGCATAGGATCGAATGACAGAAAATCTCTGACACTCCTTACCTGTGACCACAGACCCCTGGGATCCCAACACCTCCTGTCTCAGCCATAAAACCAGAACTCTCGCAAGTCTTGAGTACTTCTGTAGTTCCTAAGTACAAAATAATCACAAGCAAACCACTATATCGTGAAACTTCTTGAAACAACATGTCCTTTCTATATAAAATTTACCCTACTCTGTCCTGCTTTTTATTCAATTTGCCATGTATCAATATATTATCTCATCAGTCACACACTTTAAGTCAGGGAACAGTCTTCTGCTTATCTCTTTGAAGATCTAATATCAGTTTACATAGAGTGTGTTCTTCCAGTACTCTAAATAATTCATTTCAAATTGACTGTGACGCAAAAGAGAGAAGTGTGACATGGAGAGATTGATGTGAAGTGTCTCTGTATCAAGTGAGCTTTTGAAATGGGTCTAGAAAATAATATGGATAAATTGCCATATAAAAGGAATTGAGAAGAAAATTGGCAATTACTATGTAGCTTCCATATGTCAGTTACTGGACTAACAGAACTGCAAAATGGTCACCATTGTCTCTTACACCAAAGTAGATAAATCCTGTTGTACTATTACTTAAAATTTTGTAGATTAAACAATAAAGGGATTATTTTTTGTTGGGGGGGGTGGTGCATGTTCTGTTTGCCATACTGGAGATTGAGCACAGGGCCCTGCACATGCTAAGCAAGCATTCTACTATTGGGCTATATTACCCCCAGTGCTTTTGGTTTAAAAAAAAAAAAAAGTCTCTATAAACTGCTCAGGCTGATCTTGATGTTGTGAGGCTCCTGCCTCAGCCTCTGAAATAGCTGAGGTTCTGGCCTGCGCCACTGCACTCAGCTGAACAATAAGGATCTTGTTAGTAGCAGATGGGTATGTGTGTCGTGTTACATTCAAAGGAAATGGCAGGGTCCATGGCGTGGTTAAATAATGTTGCCACAAACCCAGGAGGAAAAGGTGTGCTGCATCTCTAGAGGGGAACAAAGGGAAGGGCTCTAAATATTAACTTGGCACCTTAACTGAGTCAGGAACTGTGTTGGATATTTAATCGTTTGACTTACGCAGTCCACAAAGCGAGATGTACCTTGCTTTTATCGGTGTAAAAACAGGCTAAAAGGAGCAAAGTATGCCAACTATCGCTCCGCCCCGCCTACAGAGCGCAGAGTCAGAGTCAGAGCCAGACTGACCGCAAAAGCCACAGCATTTCCATTACACCTCACAGCCATTCTGCTACTACTAGCCTAGTCAAATTTGCTAGAAATGCAAGTTATGGCGTCCACCCATACCTACGAGGGAGGGGTAGAGGCAGAGGCAGAGAAGCAGAGGCAAAAATCTCTATGTTTTTACAAATAGAATAACTAGGTCAGAAAGTATGAGTGTTTTTATAACTGGATAGCCGCAGCACCCTGACTTCGATAATTTTTTTTTTTGAGGTACTGGGAATTCAACCCATATCTTCACAGTGAGCTACATCTCCAGCCCATTGTTTAGTGTCCATTTGAGACAAGGTCTTGCTAAGTCACTAAGTTACCCAGGATGGGCTTGAACGCGTGTCCCTTCTCAGCCTCCCAGAGAGCTCGGATTACAGGTCTGCACCACCAGGTCCTGCATAATAAATGTTTATTAAGCACCTACCATGTATTAGAAAGATTGTTAACATTAACAAAGGATATACTCCCAGAATTCAAGAAGGCATTGAATCCTAAGCAGTTCCATAACCTGACCCATCCTGCATGAATAAATACATTGTATTGACTGGATTGGGCGTATTAAAAAAAAATTCAAATAAGAGATACTTGTTACAATTGACATAAACTATAGATTGAAATTTCTGAAACAATTAGAGGTAACAGTACGAATGTTCCTCTCCCATCTTTCGTGAAGCGTATATTCTTGAGACCTTCTTTGAATTGGTCTGTACCTCTTAGTTGGATGCAAGCTGTGGTCATAGAATATATTTGAAACTTAGAAATGTGATCTGTGTGTAGGAGACACCAGGAAACCACAACACATGCACACCGGGCCCAAATCTAGGACTCTGGCCTCAGTACTTCTGGACAGTTGAGCTGAGCAAGCAATCATTAAACAACAGAGTAGGAATGTCTGTCCTCCTAGAATCTCAACCTAACTGCTTAAAATCGTGCCACTTCAAAGTGTCAATCTACAGACAAGGCCAATCCTTGAAGTGTTCGCTACTAATTTACAACTACACAAGTCCAGAAATTAAAAATAAACTTTTGCAATATGTCAGTGACATACAATTTACAGTCCAGTGGAAACGCTGTGGGAATGAAAGGGCAGACTTACTAATTACACCATGACAACCAACAGTGACTTTACTACACAGGCAAGCTGCAATGTTTGGTTACATCATCCTTACATCCAACAGTGGTGAAAGACTATGTATGCATGTGCCTATCACCTGACTCGCCACCTGCTCCTTTCCTGAGTGTGACATGCTCTCCTTCCCAAATCCCAGTTCTTATATAGCACTTAGAATAGCCCAGCAACTTTACATGGGTCCCTGGTGCCCAAACAGCTCCTACAAACTGACAAGCAGACACAAACCAGGCCTCTTGCCCGAGCTGAGTCATCTGCTGGTGGTCGTCTGTCCTCCAGAGGGTATTTTGGAGGGCCAGATGCCAGTCCCCAGCTATACCTACATCAGAAGTCTTAAAATACCAAGAATGCTCATGACCATTAAACTGATGAAGACAGCATTAACCCCCATACCTCTCTACAAATACTTTCCAAGGAGTTCATTTTGCTAGTGAACTTGTACGAGAAAAAGGCAGAGATTGGGACATAGTAGAATTCTAATCTTCCAGCTAGGCCTCTGCTTGAAGCAACTATGAAATATCATACATTATATGTGAATTATTACAGCGTCTTCAGATGTTTTTGTAGACATCACAATCAGTTTTGCAATCCCTGTTTTCTCAACTCATACACTTTAAAGTTGACAAACAGAAATTTTCATCATAAGTGTAAATAGTTGAAAAGTATATAATTTCCTATATCTTACAAATATTTATCACAAAAATAAGACAAATCACTCTTTCAAATGGATAAAATGGAGGCTAAATATCAAGTATTTGATGGACTATAAATATTTATCATTATCTATTTAAAAATATTTAAATTTTTCTCCAAAAGTTGGAAATTCTATATTGTTCTTTTTCTCTTTATTCTTTTATTTTTCCTCCTGAGAATCAAGCACAAAACTTTTGCAACTGTTGCTTAGTTGACCAGGCTGCTTAAATTTTGGACTTACAACATTCCTGCCTCTGCCTCCCAGAGTGCTGAGATTACAGGCCTGTGCCGCAGGGCCCAATTTGTTTCGTTTTCTTTTGAAATACGTATTTTTAGTCCCTCCAAGATTTTATTTTAAAGTAATATTTCATACTGAAAATTCTGTCATTGATTGTATTATATTTCTCTGCAGCAAAATATGAATGCACATGCAAGTTTGAGATTTTAGTCCCTGAATATCTTATGTTAAAATTTTTTTCTGAATTGACTTGTGATCATTATTAGCGTTATACAATTTATTAGAACAGTATAATACAATACAAGTTAGACAATGGCAAAAAGTAAAAATATATTGGAAATGTGTTTCTTCATGAGATGAGTGAGACTTAAGAATTTAACTAATAACACCAAGTCAATGTCTATTTAGTTATTTTTGCAACAATGGGGATTGAACCCAGGTTCTTCACACTGAGCAATATCACCAGTTAAATTTTTCTTTTCATTTAGAGACAGGCTGTCACTGAATTGCTAACCTGCTAATCTGCAATCCTCTTGCTTCAATCTCCCCGGGTGCTAGACTTACACAATTGCATCACTAGACCGAGAATTTTTTGAAAAACATGGATGGACTAGGAGAACTTACTTAATATATAAATAAATGAGATGAAGACGTTTCCCTTAAGAATACTACCTATTTCTTTGTACTCTTGAGATACAAGCAAAAAAATATTCAGATTCTACACACACAAAAAAAAATTTCTTTAGACAATACCTTGCTCTGTATTCTAAGTTTCTCCTGAGCTCACAATATAGCCCAGATTGGCCTTGAACTCAGAGCAATCCTTCTGCCTAGCCTCCTAAATTCTGGGATTACAGGGATGTGTCACCATACCTTGTTTATGTGGTGCTGGAGAATCAAACTCAGAGCCTTGAGCTTTCTAGGCAAGCATTCTAACCACAATGCTATTCCTTCAGCCCATAAAAATATATATTAAGTAATACATTAAAATCCATTTGATTTTTTAAAAAATTCTATCGAAAGGAATAAAATGGAAACTACCACTTGTTGAAATTCATTACTCTGTCATTACAGCCACTCATTTCTTCAGCTTTTAGGACATATACAGAAAAGGTGGGGGCTGGGCGTGTAGCTGAGCAGCTAGAGTGCTCACCTAGCAAGCGCAGAGGCCCTGAGTTCGATTCCCTCCCTAGGTGATGGTACATACCTGTAATCCCAGCAATGAGAAACTGAAACAGGAAGATTACCGTGTGTTCAAGGCCAACCTGGCCTACATGGTGAATTCAGGACTAGCCTGGAGTATAGTGTGAGATGCTGTCTGAATCAGTCAATCAATCAATCAATATGTGTTGATCAACATTTGAAGATAGATTGCACACCAGAGAAGTAAATTATACATAGCATCTGGGAACAATATTAAAGACAAGTTAAAACAACATAGCTGTAATGTTGACTTCTCATAAGATGAAAAGAATGTGTGATTTCTTCATTACTTATTCTGAAATGATACACAAATGTGTCACTAAAGTTGCAAGTCAGTCATTTACAGAGTGACAAGTGTCCTGAAAGGCACCGTGTGCTTCTGCTAAATACATGAAGAATACATCAAATACCAGTATTTAGTTTTTCATGATAGTTAAATAAGAATCACTTGTGAAAATTAGAAATAACCTCATTAATTGTTTAGATATGTCCAAATTTTCTTGGTGGTATTTTTATTTTAATTTTTAAGATAGGGTCTCTCTCTGGAATACAGGCTGGTCCTGAACTGACTATGTAGCCCAGGCGTGGCTTCAAACTCTCAGCAATCCTCCTGTCTCAGCCTCCTTTGTGGTGGGATTACAGGTATGTGCCACCACGCTCAGGTTCCTGGTGTTTAATAAAAGAAAAATATATGAACTGCTAAAAACTAATTGACCTAGTAAGCATATACTTTTACTTTTGGTTTTTAATACAATATCAAAACCTGGTGAAGTAAGAGGAAAAATCAGCTAATAGACGATAAAAATAGTAAACAGATCAGGTGACATAGGATGAAAATTCACTGTGGCTGGAATAAGTATTTCATTGTGTAATTTATAAAACTGATTTTAGCTTATTGGCTCACATTGAGTTTTCTTAAAAACTGAGTGATATCTTCATCAAAAGTTATTCATTAAGCTGGACATGGTGGTGCATGCCTGTAATCCCAGCACTAAGGAGGTTGACACAGGAGGATTGCTGTAAGTCCAAGGCCAGCCTGGGCTCCATAGTGAGTTCAGGACCAGCCTGAGCTACAGAGTGAGACCCTGTATCAAAAAAAACAAATGACAACAACAACAAAAAGGTTAGTCATGTCTATCCCAGAAAACACTCAAATTATATTTAAGAGAATCAGTGTCGCAAGCTTGTCTTGTTTATTTACCTCAAAGACGCTTTTCTTTTCAGCTAATGATATGTTCAAGGCTAAGCATTAATAGTTGCCGAAAGAAGCCAGGTACGGAGAGGCTCACCTACGATCCCAGCACCCCGGGAGGCTGAGGCAGGAGGATTGCAAGGTCAAGCCCAACTTGGGAAACGTGGTGATTTAGAGAGACCTTGTCTCAAAAAAAGAAATAAAAATAAATATAGGACTGGGGATATAGCACAGTAGTGAGGTCCCAGGTCAATCCCAGTCTCCTGTGCTGTGAAACAAATAAATAAAATTATGAGTTACTGAAAGAAAATGCTTGTTTAATGCATTAAAAATGCTCTCTGCCAGGTGTGGTGGCATGTGTCTACGATCCCAGCTACTCAGCAGGTGGATGCAAGAGGACTGTGAATTCAAGCTTAGCATGAAGAATTTAGCTAGAATCTGTCTCAAAAATCTTTAAAGAGCTTTTTATAGTTATTATTATTATTATTATTATTATTATTATTATTTTACCAAAGCCCTCTGCTTTTCCTTATAGGATTTCCCAAACTTCCCCCCCCCAACTATTTTTATTAATATACATATGTAATACATAGTATTTGCAATGAGTTTGGGTGTTTCGTACACCTATGTATCATATCGACTTTACAATTCCTTCCCATTTTCTACCCTCCCACCCCCTCCCTATCCCTTCCCCCGACTCTGGCTATCACTTCATGTGGTTCCAAAGAATGTTTTCCAAGTCAGGGAAACCATACAGTGTTTAACATATTAATCTTCCGCACCTAAGTCATTTCACTTAAGTCACCACTCTAACTCAGCTTCCTATTCCTCAAATGGGTCGCAGTAGTTAAATCTTGATGCCTCTTCTCTGAAGGATTTCCCAAACTTTAGGGAGTCCAATGCATTATTCAACAATAGTTGGGCACAGAAAACGTTAAGTAAAAGTTGCCTGGCTGGAGGAACAGCACAGCGGTAAAAGCGCTTGCCTAGTAAGCATAAGGCCCTGGGTTCGACTCCCAAGCACCGCATAATCTGGGCATGACAGTGCATGCCTGTATTCCCAGCACTCGGGAGGCTGAGGCAGGTTGATTGCAGTAAGCTCAAGGCCAGCCTGGGCTACATAGTGAGTTCAGGACCAGCCTGAACTACAACACAGTGAGATCCTGCCTCAAAAAATAAATAAATAAATAAATAAATAAATAATAAGTAAATAAACAAAAGTTCCCGTCGCTCCAATAGCCTCATGCTATAATCTGAATTCATAATAACCCAACATAAACAAAATATGTCATGTCTGTGCTCCAGTTTCATCCCAGCAATCTGGGAGGCTGAGGCAGGTGGATCACAAATTAGAGTCCAGGTCTGAGCAAAATTTACTGATTTAGTGAGACCTTATCTCAACTTAAAAAAAAAAATTTAAAAGGACTGGGAATATTGCTTAGTAGAAAGGCATGGGCTTGATTAGTAGTACTAAAAAATAAAAAAATAAAAAGACACCCAGACCTAAAGCATGCTTTGGTAACTTTTTTAGCAAGTAAAAGGTGCTTCTCAGAAACCAACTCTTAACCATGACCTCTTGCTTAGCTGTCCAGCAGTGATCGGCTGTTTTACAGTACGGTTTCCTGTAGTAAAAGAGAGGAGAAGGCGGGAAGGAGAGCCTGCGTACTCCGTTGCTGTGGCAGATCAATCTTAGGGACAAAATTCACGCGGAAATGGAAACATTCCCTTAAAAGTACGCACACCCTCGCCCCTCTCTGCAAGAAGGGAGCACATGCCCCATGGAAAGAACGCAAAATTCTCCACTACGGAGATTCTATTTCCCAGAAAAATCCCCCGATTTCAGGGTCTACACCACCTCTTGAGTTCTTAGCTTGCCTTCACGGTGACTTACTGTACACAGACATGCTTCAAAAGTTAAAAAGTAACAGCCTCCACTGTAAATATTTGCACTGCTGGATAAAAATATAAGAAAAGGACTTTAAAAAAATACAGCTGAGTTTGGGAGGAAAGAGAGACCATGTGCCAGTGTCAGGAAGGACATGACGATGGCCGAGAAAATCACTGGAAGCGTGGGACTCGGATTCAGAGGCAAGCGCGGGACCTGCCGAGACAGAGTGGAAGGGAAATCTGTGTGGAGTTTAAACCCAAAGGGTGATGCCTTCAGTGAGCACGCAGGTAGAAAAAAATCTACTCATTAGTCTAGAGAGACGACTGGAAAACTTGATTAATCTCCAAGTAAGGAAAGTAACTTTTAACTTATACATGTTGGCAAGAACGTGGAGAAATTGAAGTCCTCGTACACATCAGCTGAAGTTGTAAAACATGCAATGGTAGAAAACAGCCTGAGAGTTTCTCAAAAGATTGAATACAAATTTAATTCAGACTTCCACTGCTGGTTTATAGCCAAGAGGAGAGAAGTATACGTCCATGTTTAAAAATGTACATGAGTGTTTATACAACATTATTCATAATGTTGAAATGTAAAAACAACCCAAATTGAGTGGATAAATAAAATATGGTATATCCATACAATGGAGTATTAGCCATTAAAAGGAATGAAATGTTGATACATTCTACATCACGGATGAATATTTAAACTTGTACATTATATGAAAAAGCCAGTCACAAAGGAGCACATGTGATTCAATTTATAAGAAATGTGCATATTAAGCAGGTCTATAAAGACAAAAAACAGATTCCTGCTTAACTGGAGTTGAGGTCATAGCAAAGTTTGAGAGGCCCTGGGGAGCAGGTGCTAATGGGTATACGATTCCTTTGAGGGGGTAATAAAAACCTAAAATTGATTGTGGTGATGGTTACACTAAAAACTTTCGAATTGTATACTTTTTAATATTTTTCTCATTTTACTATGAATATATGCGATACAAAATGCACACTTTAAATGCATGAGTTGTATAGTATGTGTGTACCTCAGTAAAGCCCTTGGAAAGTAAAAAGTCCTA
This sequence comes from Ctenodactylus gundi, assembly GCA_004027205.1. Classification (NCBI taxonomy): domain Eukaryota; kingdom Metazoa; phylum Chordata; class Mammalia; order Rodentia; family Ctenodactylidae; genus Ctenodactylus; species Ctenodactylus gundi. The sequence goes on from PVKB01000676.1 coordinate 181,523, forward strand.
CAAAAATGTTACAGACCAAAAGGTGGCCCCCCACGCTGCCAGGGGCAGCGGTTGCCACACCAGGGGGTCTCTGCCCCCCCCCCCCAATGTCTCTACACCCCTCTGGCCGGCCAGCTGAGGCGAGTTCTCAGGAAGGCAGAGGCACCCATGAGCGAGCGCAGGTGCCCAGGTGTGTCCCGCCTGGCTGCCTGGCGTGTGGGCATGCCCCTGGCCTAGGCATGGCTCAGGGTGGACCCAGGGGGCAGGGAATGCGAACACAGAGTGGGCAGCCCAGCTTCCCTTGGTTGGGGCCATGAGTACAATGCAGATGCATATAAATTCACATTTATCTGTTTGCTAAGCTCTGGTTTAACCTCCTTCCTCCCTCAATGTGGAATGTTTTCCTGTTCTTTGCTGTCACGGAGGTATTAGAAATGAGTCATGAAACACAGACAAGCCAGATGAATGCGAGCGCTCCCATGCAGGCCCAAGCCTGCCATCCCTGCTTGGTGGGAGGCTGAGACAGAACAGCCCAGGGTCCCGTCCCCCCGGGACAACTTAGTGAGACCCTATTCCTGGTTATTTATTTGAGGTAGGATCTGCTCTGTATTCCAGGCTGGTCCTGAACTCACTCTGTAGCCCCAGACTGGCCTTGAATCCAGGCAATCCTCCTGCCTCAGCCTCCTGAGGTTTACAGGCGTGCACCACCACACTGGCTGTTTTTTATGTGGTGCTCTGGGATCAAACCAAAGCCTTAAGCTTTGGTTTGTGCTAAGCAGTTGCTCTAACCTGAGATCTTGTGTCAAAATAAAAGGGTTTGGCCTGCCGATCAGAGGTACAGTACCCTTGGGTTCAATCCCTGGGGCCACAAAAGGAAAGAGAGAGAGAGAGAGAGAGAGAGAGAGAAAGAAAGAAAGTGCCACTCCCGAGATCCCACAAGGTCGCCAAGGTTGCCCTCCAGTTTGCATTTCTCCTGTCCCAACCTCTTACTCCTCTTTTCAAAGTCTGAAACAATCGTAGGCATATGCTAAGACTTGAGGAAACTAGCGGCTGACACATGGAACTTAGCATATTGTCTTTTTACTTTTTATATAGTCACTTGACATGCACAATAAACAGTTACTTCAAGACAGGTGTGTGCCACCACACCCTGCTTACATGCTGCTGTGGAATCGAACCTAGGGCCTTGTGCTTACTAGACAGGTGCTGTAACCTCTGTGCTACTGCTCCAGCCCAAACATCTTAAAGACAAGAAATGTAATGACGGCCAGTGTTGACTTGCTTCGGTCCTTGGTGGAGCTGGTTTCTGCCCCACATCTCTACCTGGCTCCTGGGCCTGCCCGAGACATAAGGCTGAGCTGAGTTTGCCCATCTGTTCCCTGTTCTGGTGTGGTGTAGCTACTGGGCCCAAGGGCGCAGGGAAATTCGGAGTGCGTCCCTTTACACAGTCCCCAGCTAGGTTCCTGGTCTGCTTCCCACTGCCTGCTGCCATTCGGTGCCCTTGGAAAACACGTACCTGGCACAAGGGCGGTGTCCAGGATGGGCTTGCAGAGTTGGCCCAAGACCTTATCAGCACGTGGGGAAAACAGCCTGGTAAGGTAGCCAGGTCTGCCCAGCAAAGGACAAGCAACCAGGACAAAAGTCAGCTGATCAGCTGGCAGGAACGCCACCTCAGACGCTCTCAGTTTTGTCCCGTGTGTAATCAACGGGAGCACACTGTGACCGAAATGGAGAATGACGGATTGATAAAAGCACACGGTTGGCATTTGCTTTTCTTCCCTAGGTAAACTACCAAAAGATCAGGTTCCGAACATGTGGAAACATCATGCATCCTAGGGGTCAGCCTTTCTGCAGAAGGACTTGGCAATTTCTGTTATTTCTGTATTCTGTATTTCTCCGGAGAAAAATAAGTTTTCAAGATGCAAATTGGTAAATTAGACTTGGGAAATTGTTTTATAGTGCCTGGTTCCCAAGAACCATTGAACAGGGGCTGGAAGATTGGCTCAGAGGTTAAAGCACTTGCCTAGAAAGCGCTAAGCTAAGCGCTAAGTACTCGAGTTCAATTCCCCAGCACCATATAAGCCGGGCATGGTGGTGCATACCCATAATCCCAGTACTCATACTAGAGAGGCTGAGGCAGGAGGATTGCCGTGAATCCAAGGCCAGCCTGGGCTTCATAATGAGTTCAGGACCAACCTGGGCTACAGAGTGAGACCCTGTCTCAAAAAAAAGAAGTTGAACATATGATACAATTAGTCCCTTCTCCTGTGAAGTATTAACCTGTGACCACAGTACCTAGTCTCCACCATCCTCGTAACTAAAAATAATCTACTGTCATCCATGGTGGTACGTGTTGATAGTGCCAGCTACTTGGGAGGCTAAGTCAGGAGGATCACTTGAGTTCAAAAATTTGAAGTTATCCTAGACAACATGGTAAGATCCAATCACAATACATAACAATGACAATAATAAGCCACTCTGAAGTGATAACATTATCTCTATTTTAAAATCTCATTTCAAATATTGCACCACTCTAATAAATGAGGCTAAACACAGATATCCATTTTATATAGTGGAATGACTACACTGAGTTTTGGGTTCTGCTACTTTGCCTAGATATACACCATTTAAAATAAAATGGCTGGTGCACACCTATAACCCCAGCGTTTGGGAGGATGAGACAAGAGGATTGCCCTGGCTTTGGGGCCAGTTTGGCCTACACAGTAAATCCAGGACCAGCTTGGACCGTAGAGCAAGATCCTGTCTCTAAATAAATAACTGACTTGACAGGCTGATAATATTCTACATATTTTTACATAAAGATAGACAAAAATTTATGAATGTTTCAAAGAACCAATGTGCATCTCTGTGGTATGTCATTTCACTGTTACAAACGTTTTAATTTTTAACATCAGCTCTTGCAAACTAGCAGAGTTCTGAGACAGGACAGAGACTCGTTTAGAACGCTGAACTAAATACAGCTGAGGGACTAGAGTAGCCCAGGTCGCAGAGACAGAAAGCAAAATGGTGGCTACTACGGCCCAGGGAATTCGGGGCACAGAAAGGGGTTTAGCGGGATTTTCAGTCAAGGAAGATGGAGACGTTCTAGGGAAAGTCAGCGGTGGTTCATAATGTCAGTGTGTTTAAGGATTAAGGTGGCAAATGTTAGGTTCATTGTAATAGTAATGTTAAGAGTTTTTAGGGCTGGAGGAATAGCTCAGCTGTTAAAGCGCTTGCCCAGCAGTGTTAAGTACATGAGTCGATTCCCCAGCACCACATAAAGCTGGGTGTGGTGGAGCACGTCTGTAATCCCAGCACTAGAGAGGCTGAGACAGGAGGATTGCCATGAGTTCAAGACCAGCCTGGGCCTTCTAGATACTACCCTCTCTGAGGAGTAGGCTGGCAACATTTTCCCCCGTCTGTTGGTTCTGTCTTCACCCTGATGATTGCTCTCTTTCCTGTGCAGAAGCTTCTTAATTTGTTCTAATCTCAATGGGTGATCCCTAGTGTTATCTCTTGTGTAACAAGTGTTTTGTTGAGAAAGTCCTTATCTTTGCCTTTGTTTTCAAGGGCTTTACCTATTTTTTTTTTCAACAAGTTCAGTGTTTCTGTTTAATATCTAGGTCTTTGATCCATTCTTATTTGATTTTAGTACAGGGTAAAAGACATAGGGCTAGTTTCACTCTTCTGAGCACAGAGCGCTCGTTTTCCCAGCACCGTTTGTTAAGCAGGCTATCCTTTTTTCCTACAAATGTTTTTGGTCCCTTTGAAGAAGATCAGATGGCTGAAGATACTTGTCATTCATATAATTTTAATTGCATCCAGAATATTCTGTCCTCTGGCTACACCAAAACTTGCTTAATCAGGCTGGGGACATTACTCAGTGGTTAGAGCACTTACCTCACAAGCGAAAGTCCCTAGGTTCGATTCCCTAGAACCACATAAACCAGGCATGCTGGCACACGCCGGCAATCCCAGTACTCAGGAGGCTGAGATAGGAGGATTGCCATGAGTCCAAGGCCAGCCTGGACAACACAGTAAGACCCTGTCTCAAAACATTTTCTTTTTTCGCTTATTCATTCCTTTATTGTTGAACCCTGTCAGTGTTCAGAACATGATACCTGAAAGCATGGGACTCTGGCATGCTATAAGCACCTTGTTATTTTTTTTTTATTGAGAAGGAATCTCACTACATTACTCAGGATGGTCTTGAATCTGTGAGCTCAAGCAATCTTTCTGTCTCAGCTCCCACGTAGCTAGAACTATGTATCTGCCACCACACCCAGACGACACGCCGACAACTTTGGGTGGAAGGAGTCTGGAAAGACATCAGAAGCGAGGGCTTCTCCCTGATCTGCTGCTCTCCACTCTTCTTCCCCAAAACATGTCATAGAAGCTAGAATTCTTTCCCAAGGCAGGTGATAGAAAACAGAACTCTTCTCTCCCAAAATAAAGTCCTAAACCTCAGAAATGTGACCTTTTTACTTGCACTTTTCTTCCTTTGAAACCCTCTTTGACAATTGTTTTGTCCTTCACCTCTGGTAAGAAACGCTACACAAAGAGACCCAGGTGAGTCCGGTCAGGCCTAGCCGAGTTTACCCTCCATGTAGCAGCGTTCGGTCGCCCTCTTTGTTCAGTCTCATTTCTACATGGCTGTCCGTTCTTCATTGACCCTACATGTTTCCCTGGGCCTCTGGGTCCTCACCTTTGTGTTGTATAAAACAGATTCAAAAAGGTGCCATGCTTTCCTTTTGTTGAAGTATCTTTATTATGTGATGTTTGCCCTGGACCTTGAAATGAGTAAGGAAGAAGTATGACATCTTATTACCACAACTTTGAGTCCATTTGCATTTTTTGGTATAAACAATGTGTGGATCTGCCTTTTTGTGTATACAGACTTGATCTGCATTTCAAATTACTATTTGAAAGACAGTTGTAGAAATAGAATTACTCAAAAAAAGATTATAACTATTTTAAGACTCAGCTAATATTATTCAATTTGCTTTTTCAGAAAAGTATTATACTTTTATACCTTCAACAGAAATATGTCACCTTCTCTAAGTGAGAATAAGACCTAATATTTAATATGCACTTAGTTTTTACCAAGTGCTGAATTAATTCAATCTATAACTATTTACTGTGTAGTAGCTTAACACCAAATATTTCATATTGCTAGTGAAAAAAAAGCTGTCTGCTGTTAGGAATTTAATTATCTGATTAATATTATCATTGAGCTATATTTAATTTTAATGCCATTTGTATTATTTGTAAATCATTAATTGGTTTATTTTTGTGAGTTACTATCCTTTTTCAATTTATGTGAGTTTTTTTTATATATTAGTACATTGTACCTTGTTATATCTGCTACAGTTATTTTACAAGTTGCTTCTTATTTTTTGTTTGTTTTTTGTTTTGTTTTATTTTGTTATTTTGAGACAAGGTCTCCCTCTATAGCCCAAGCTGGTCCTGAATTCAGTATGGAGCCCAGGATGGCCTTGGTCTCACGGCAATCCTCCTGTCTCAGCCTCCTGAGTGCTGGAATTACAGGCATGCACCACCACGCTGGTTTATGTGGTGCTGGGGAATCGAACTTCGGTACTTAGTGATTGACTTATTGCTTGCTAGGTAAGCACCTTAATTGCTGAGCCATTCCTCCAGCCCCGCTTCTTATTTTTAATGTTCTTCATAACATTTGTATTTCTGTGTTTTGATGACTATCAACTCGTACTCTGCAATTCTTGCTTAGGAAAACATTATTTCATTTAAAGGCTCAGTAAGAATGACAACACGTCTTATATATGTACAAAAAATTCACTCTTTGCATGCATTATTTCAAGATTTTACAGTAGGAACAACTAAACCAGATGCTTGTGCTAATCAGTTTCTTTACATAACTTTATATTCTTTATGTAATATGTATTTGGTAGCTTAAAATTTTCTTTCCCCATAACCTTTACTTCCATCCATATGGGACTAACTAAATATAGGAAACAAACAAAATAAAACAGAAAACAAGAAGTCCTTAAAAGTTACAATATGTACCTTTACTCGGTAACATTTAAAGAGATTGATACCATTATGGAAGAAGAAGAGAAATTGCATGCAACTTACCTCTCATGTAAAATTAAACACATACCTGCAGTGAAATATCTGAAGAGAACTTAACCAGATCTGGCAGTATCGATTTCTGGGTCATGAGATTTCAGCTAATTTTTTATGGTTGCCTTTGTGTTCTTCTGAATGGTTTTGATATTGTACAAGACACATGTATCCCTCTTACTAAAAGAAAAAAGCTATTTTGTAAAGCATAAACATTTTCCACATATTCAGGGATTATGATAGTATTTGTCTGGTTTTTTTTCCTTGTCTTTTAATTGTTTACACACAGAAATAAAGATACAAATCACATTTTCCTTAGCCTTTAAATAATTTGTAAAATGCATATAGACTCCTACATTTGGGTTAAATGTGCATCGCTTATCAAGACACATATTTTCTTAGAAACGTGGACTGTGTAAGATTGGATAAGAATTCCAAGTGACGAGACTTTCTAGGTGAGCTATTGTAACCGGCTGAGCTGCCTCCTGAGTAACTTTCTGGGTGACGTCACCGGGGCCGGCTCCTGCATTTAGTCCTCTTTCCAGTGGCGACATGTGGGAGCTTCCGGGTTTTGTTCTGAGGGATGTTTACTGGAAATGGCGGTCCACTAATAAGATCTGACTTCAGATAGCTTACTGGGGGCAGGAAGAAAGATCGGGACATGGATTTGGCCCAAAACCTTCACTTTCTCCTTTGTTGTTATCTTGTTTGGATAGGTTAACTTTCTTTTGTTTTGAAATTACCTGCTGTGAGCCTCAGGAGAGGACTATTCTGGGCTGTCTTCTTGTTCCTTCTCCTCCGGTCCAGCCCCCCCCACCATCCCTCCATCCACACCTGCCCATTTGCACATTTACAATACTACGGAGAGAAGCTGGAGACAGCCATGAACCCATAGGTAGGACAGCAGGGGAGTAGGCAGCGCTGGTCTCTGCATCTGGAAGTAATTTGTAATACTTAGATGGGAAGAAAAGAGGCCGGGGGCTGTCCAAGATTACACAGCTTGTTACGGCAGAACAAAGCAGGGAACATAGAGTTTATGTCTCCTAGTTCAGGTGACCTAGGGTTAAAACCTATAAACATAGAAGCAGGTTTTTTGAACTGTGCCCAACGGTAACCCAGAGAGTTCCAGGTAAAAGAATGTTGTATGACAAGAGTTTACTGTATGAAAAATTTGTTTTATGTTAAAGATCAGCTAAGTAAAAGAGAAATCTCATAAAGATACTCAGGTCTTCCATTTTTTATGGGTCCCCGTGATTGCGACTGGGGTGGGTCTCTGAGGTATGTACAGATCTTCCCAAAAAACCTTCAAGATGAAAGAGTCTCAAAATTGATTATCAAAATTCATTAAAATTCTTGAATTGCCAATTTACAGGCCATCCTGTGCTAGGTGTGCTTCAGGAGGGAGGGAAGTCGTAGCAGTTCCAAAAGGTGTACTATTATAGATCCCTCCGGGAAGTCAAAAATCTATTCTCAAATATCTGTTCTACCATCAAGCTGCTGTTTCCTGGGGCAAAATATACAGAATTTGGGGCAGAGCTGTTAAGTCTCGGAAGGTTCAGGCTCTGGCTAACTTCAGTCAGTCTACCATGATAAGAATATGTTGTGAGTGTCACTTGTGTTCTACTCGTGTTTGAGGAATAAGATCAGGCCAGGGACTGGACTGCAGCTTGGGGCCACCGCTAGCAATGGTCGTGGGGAAAGTGCAACTCTTCAATCCTCTTTTGTTTCTGACTTTCAGGGCAAGGACATTTCTCCTCCACAAGAACTGAGCAAAGCGAGGAGGAAGAGAGAAAGGGAATGGACTTTGATGAATGAAGATGGAGGCCCACAGAGGAGTAGGAGAATGCGACAGAGCCCACAGCTGGTCCCAAGTGAGGTCAAGTCTCCAGCTTCAAGGAATAGTATTTTGGGATCTAAGAAAACTTTGTTTTGGGGTTATCATTGATGTTTGGGGCATTGCTGAGATTAAGAGACAAGTCTGGCGACAGGGGAGCACTGGTTTTCAGAAAGACAAATACAGAGCCAGAAACATGGTAGATATTTCACCATTGAAAGTGCGACTATCAAGTTGGTAACTGGGGAACATTTCTGAGCACCAAGGGAAGCAATGTGTTAGCTCAGAGGAGCTCACTAAGAGAAATCTGGGCTGACTAACCTCTCCTTCTTGCAAAAGTGACCAGCCCAGGACCTCAGGGAACACACAGCCAGCTAGACCATTTGCCACTTAATTGAACATGAAATTAAGTTGCCATGATCGTCTATTGTCAAGATGGAGAGCCACGGTCTGGATTCTGGCACAGAGGACGAACTAGTAACTAGCAGATGCGCACATAGGTCCTGCCCACCAAGTCACAAAAGATTACATTGTTGAGTCTCAGGACTTTGTCTTTCATTTACTCCTAATAAATATTTTAAGAATCAATAAGCCAAGTGCAGAGCCACCCAGGACTCTGGAAGGCTGAAGCAGGAGGATTGCAAATTAGAGCCCAGCATGGGCGATTTAACAACTTAGGGAGATCTTGTCTCAAAGCAAAAATAATTAAAATAAAATAAAATAAAATAAGGGCTGGGATTGTAGCTCTATGCATAAGCCCTGATTCCAACCCCAGAACCAATATAAGTAAATAAATAAATATTATGTACATTAAATTTAGGATCTCACTACAACTTCCAGGCTAGCTTTGAACTCACTATATAGCCTAGGCTGGCCTTGAACTCAAAATTCTCTTGCCTCAGCCGTCTGAGGGCTGGGGATTAAAGGTATTAACGTGTCTTATTTTTCTCCTACATTTTTAAAATTCGAATTCATGTGAACACACACCCAACCAAAGTCTACAATGGATTTCTAGTATAACAACATTCCATTTATTCCAACTTAGCTGACCTATTTTCTGCTTCATATCAAGATTTTTTTTAAAAAAAATCTGGTACTGAAGTTGAGCCCAGGGCCTCATGCACACTGGGGAAACGCTCTACTGCTGAGGGATACTCTGGCTCCCGGTTCTTGTTCCTGGGAAAATGACGTTTTGAGACCACAATCTGGACTCTAGTGTGGTCAGGCTACTGGGTTAACCCTAGCGTGTTGGTTTTTTCAGCAGAAAGAAAAAATCTCCTCCTACTCCCTGCCTTCTCCTTCTTCTGAAATGTGACAAGAGTTTACACAACATTTTGCTTTTTCTCCCCCAAGTTATTCTGCTTTTTTTAAAAGACGAACGTGTGATACAAAATAATTCAGCTTGAGGAATTGAGGAATTAGTGTACATGCACATCACATCTTGATTGTTTTCACTTCTCCCACTCCTTCCCTCCCTCCCACCCACTCCCCTACATCTGCTTTCCTTCTCCACCAAATCTTCCCCCTTTTTCAAGTATCATTCCTTTATTTTGCTCTTTTAAGCTACTTTATATGAATTTATTTCCCCCAATATTTAATAATATGTATATATACACACATATATGTGATAAACAGTGCTAAACTGAGCTTGAGGATTTTGTGCACATATATATCACGACAACATTACAATCCCTCCCCCACCCCCGTCATCCCTCACCGCTCTCTCCCTCATCCCCCATGATTCCCACTATCACGCCCATTTGGTCCTAATAAATGCCTGTGTTCTGGGTTTTTCATGTTAGAGAAACCATGTGATATTTTTCTTTCTGAATTTGACTCACTTTTGCTAATCATGACGGTCTCAAGTGGCATCCATTTACCTACAAAAGCCTCAAATCTGCCTGTCTTCAAGGAAGAGTAGTACTCCACTGTGTCCATGTACCACAGTTTTTGTATCTTCTGGTCTGTTGATGGTCATTCTGACGTCTTCCATATTTTAACTACTGCTAGTCATGCTACTGTGAACATGGGTGTACACGTATCTCTGTTATATATTGCTTTTAATTCTTTTGGGTATTTTGCTCTTTTTCTTTATACTTTGGTTTTCTCATATTGGAGAAACCATGCAATACTTTACCTCTTGTGTCTGATCATGTCACTAAACATAATGATCTCGAGGTGTGTCCATTTCTCTACAAATGCGTAGGACATTTCCGAACAGGACTACAAGATGTCTTGCTAGCTTCATAGATCTTATGTTTATATTTTCTTTTCTCTTATCAAAAATCCCAGTCCTCAAAGATATCAGTGCAATGGCTTATTTGCTTTATGTCACCTAAACACAGGACTGTCTTAAAATAGCTATTATAATACTACCAGGAGTATGATAATTGAAATCCAGGAAAATCATTTTGTAGTTCTTCTTTTTAGTGTTATGAAAACCAAATTCTAATCACTTGAAGTCGTTCTTTCCTTTGTAGTCTACCAACTCGATGTACACTCCAGTGTCTTTTTTCTTTCTTCTTTCTTTGGGGTACTGGGGAAAGAAGCTACAGCCTTCACACTGAGTTGTATCCCCAGTCCCCTTTTATTTTCGGTCTCACTAAGTCACTGAGCTGCACAAGATGGCTTCCAACTCCTGAGGCAGTCCTCCTGCCTCAGCCTCCCAGAGTGCTGGGATTACAGATTGGTACCACCAGGTCTGGCTGTTTTATTTTACTTTTTAAATTTTTATCTCACAATTAGATGAGATGTTTAGATTTCCAAAGTCGAACTTATGACACCAGGATTATTCAAAGGAGCAAACCATATATCCCAATCCCTCCACCCTGTCTACTCTCTATACAATTTTTTTTAAATAAAGTTTTGTGGCTTATAATTTCCTTTCAGAAATACACTTTTTGTTGTATTTATATTTCCTTCTTAGATAAAAACTGTATGTTTTCTTCTTCTTAGATCATACTATAGCATACTATAGACACTTTTTCTACTTTGCCTTGTTTGTACTAATAATGTTTGTACTTCTAGTGGCACTCAATATATTTCTTGTTATTGTTTATAGCTGTGTAGTATTTCATTGTGTGGGCTATACATAGTGTTATTTGAATATTAGACACAGTCAATCAAAATCAAAACTTAAGGAACTGAAACTTTTAGCATCATCTGAGATCAAATTCAAGCATCTCTCAAATATGTCCCCAGCTTCTGCTTCCCTCCTGTTTACTGGCTCTGTTCTGTCAGTCTGGCTCTTGTACCCTTACCCGAGGACACCCACTCTAGCCTGAGCAAATGTCCTTTTTAAAAAAAAAAAAAAAAAAAAAACTTCTCTGGCATAGGATCTCATTATTTTTCTTTTTCCATCCCCTTAAATCCCTATTTTTTGAGGTGACACAAGTGCTGAGAAATCACTTGAACATAATTCCTGCCAAAGCTTGGTTATCTAATGAGCTGACACTTGCGGAGCTCACAGCCTTGGCCTTCAATTGCAGTCTACCAGGGATGATTGGTGGCTTTATAAGAGACCACATGTGACTTTCGTCTACCTACCTCTGTGTGCTCATGAAGACAGTTAATTTGTTACTATTAAAAAGTAAGCTTTCTTATTTAATTATTAAACTAGGGCTTGTGCTGTTTTGCAAAATCATTTATAAGTTAAAATATAGAAAAGAAAGTTCTGCTACTTACTTGTACTAACTGTACTACATATTTTCTATGCAGCTCAAGACAATTATTTATTATTATTATTATTATTTTCTTTTTAAATTTACATCACATCCCTTTTCCCCTGCCACCTCCTCCACTCCCCTTTTTCTTCTCCATAAAGTCTCTCTTCTTACTTTCTTCCATGTCTGTTTTAGCCTTTTGCGTGATTTGATTTTCTCATATTAGAGAGACCATACAATATTTAACCTTCGGTGCCTGATTCATTTCATTGAGCATCATGATTTCAAGGTACGTCCTTTTCCTGCAAATAATTCAAATTTTTCTTTCTTTTTGGCACAGTAGTATCCTGCTGTGTAAATATACCGCGTGTTCTTTATCCACTCATCTGTCCTTGTATATTTTGGCTTCTTACAAGATTTGTCTATTATAATTTGTGCTGCTATAAACATGGTATGCATGTATCTTCTTGTATTCATCCTTTTGGGAAGATTCCCAGAAAAGATATAGCTGGGTCAAACGGGACACCGATTTTCAGTTTTCTGAGGAATCTCCTCGCGGTTGTACCAGTTTACAGTCCCACCAGCAATGTAAGAGGTTTTCTTTCTCACCACAGCCTCACCAGCATTTTTGTTTGAATTCTTAATACCAACCATGCTTATTGGAGTTAGATGGAACCTCAGTGTTGTTTTGATTTGCATTTCTCTGATGGCTAAAGACACAGCATTTTTTCATGCATTTATTAGCCATTAAGAGTTCTGAGAACTGTCCATTCTTTTCAGTTGCTCATTTTTTGATTGGGTCTTTTACTTTTGGAGGGGTCTAATTTTTTTCAGCATTTTTTTGCTATAGATAATAACCATTTATCTGAGGAGTAGCTGGCAAGTTTTTTCCCCACTATGTCTGTTCTGTCTTCACTCTGTTAATTGTTTCCTTTGCTGTACAGAATCTTTGAAAATTGATATGCTCCCATTTGTTGATTCTTGGTATTACCTCATAAGTTTTGGGTGTTTTATCAATAAAGTCCTCACCTACACCTATGTCTTCAAGAGTTTTGCCTGTTTTTTCTTCCAACAAGTTCAATGTTTCCACTTTAAAGTCTCTGTCTTTGGTCCATTTTGATTTAATTTTGGTAGATGGTGTCTGACACGGGTTTAGTTTCATTCTTCTGCACGTGGCTAGTTAGTTTCCCCAGCACCATTTGTTCAGGAAGCTGTCTTCACTCCAGCATATGGCTTTGGCCCCTTTGCCAAAACAATTCTTCTACATAAATTGGTGCAGCTCGTGTATTCCAAAGGGTTAGCACTGAGACATTTGGAACACAAGCAGACAGGCTTTGGGCAAGAGACAATACGCATTACAGTGACAGAGAATCACTTCCACAGCAACTCACAGCATGGCTTCAGCCCCGTGGGGACTACAGGGGACCCAGCACCCTGCTTAGGGCTCCCCAGAGCTGTGGCCTACTTGCCTTGCTGTGGGAGCAGAAGAGGAAGGAAATGGAGCAGGTACAGAGGAGGTGACTGAGTGGTCTCAGTGTACCTAGAACACCTGCCCTCTGGAGGACCGTGGGCACAGTTTAGGTTGGACTTAACAAGAGTCAGTAGCAATGGGATGCAAACTTGCAGGGCCCAGTGCAAGCAGACTCTTTTCTTTTAAAATTAAGAATTTCATAATAGCAGCGGAAGTTCACAAAATGAAGACTCTTTTGAAGGCAGAGTTGACCAAACTGGCCTTGCCAATGCTATTAATATTTCTTATCAATATTACTTGCATCCAATTCGACTCTCCTGGCTGACATGACCTGGAGAAACAAGGCTCCACGGATGTTTTAAAGAGCTGCTTCTTCCTCTTATAAGACATTCAATTATCATGGAAGCCCTATCAATTGCAATGGCCTGAGTGTATCTTTCCCACATTCACATGTTGAAACCTAACACTCAATGCCGAAGTATATGAAGAACAAGGGATTCAGCCTCTGAGAAGTGTTGCGGTCATGAAGTGAGTGATGTCAGTGCCCAACACACCGTCCCTTCTGCCATATGCAAAGCAGCATGCCGTAGCAGCAGAGGACACACCCTCACCAAGGCTAGTGCCTTAATCATGGTCCAGAACTGTAGGTAATAAATTTCCATTGCCCCAAAATTGTATCTGAGGCCAACTTTGCCAACGCAGCCTAAATGGACTAAATAAGCCACCAGTCATTCCAGGTAAGCGTAACTTTCTTGTAAGATAATTCTAAGCCTCTGTGAAATTTCAGGACCATATTTTATGTGAAAAACTCCAGCCGCATCCGAGCTATTCTCATATGTAGGTCTCAGACCACAGACAACATCCATTCTTTCCTGCCAAGTGGAAAGGCAGATTTGCAGCTGCTGTGCAGAAAAATATAACCTTTGACCTTGTCCTGGGGCTAACCACCGGGTGCTGAGGCAGCACTCGGCACCCGTGCTGATTTCTTTCAAATATGAAAAACAAATTCAGGTGGAAAATCTGGGCAAGCAGTGTTATTTGCTATTTTTGGAGATGAGGAAGAAAAAAGGGGAAAATGTTGCAATAAAACAACATAGAACAGCCGATGGGCTGGATGGAAGAAGCGGTGGGAGGAGAAGCCTCCCGGGAAGGGCCAGTTTCCCTGGGGGGATGGGGAGGCCATGACCCTGGGATGTTTAAGGTCCAAACCACTGCAGGGAGGACGCACCTCACAAGTGAAGAGGAAGCAGTCCCCTTCTTTGCCAAGTGCCAGCACCAGCAGCAGGACGGGTGGGGTCAAGACCTGGAGTTCTTCTTTGTGTCCTAGAAGATCCTAGAAGCACCTTAGTGATGGAGGTGGGGCTCAACTTTGATCTCCAGGCCCTAGAGGCCAGGGCTATTTTCTCCAAAGACTGTCATACATCTAAAGCATAATTAAAAAATATAAAATGTAATCTAATACAAAATGTGTTCACTCGGGATTCATTTGGCATACTGCTTGAAGTATAACGAATGCTATGAGAAAAATTATAAAAGCACTAAATTCTGTGTACAGGGTGTCCCAAAAGTTGACATATGAAACTAACAAATTTTGGGGACACCCTGAGAAGAGAATTAAAGAAACAAGCACAAAGAGGGCCATATGGGAAAAATTCAGGGACACCCACATAATAAGAAAAGTAGGCTAACCACCTGCCATGGGCTTGAAACTCCTAAAACTAGGGCTCTGAAGGGAGACAAAGCACCCTGAGGGGCTGGGAATAAAGAACCCGAGAACACAGCTGAGAGGCGCTCAAAGCAAGTGCATCCATCCCTACCAACACAAGTTCTATTTCAAATACGTACGGAGCTTTCAATGCATGCTGTACCTGGTCCATTGAGCATAACAAAAAGATTGAGGACAGTGACTTCAGGAAATTTAGTAACCTCAGCAGGAAGACGTCATAACAGAGAGGTGAACAGGCACTGGATTGGGGGCAGCCAAGGTTAGACAGGAAAGGGAGCCCCCTAAGGTGAGGTGGGCCAGGCAGGGGAAGGAGACAAGCAAAAACTGAAGAAAGGTAGAAAGGCAAAAGGCGTAAATTATTATTTTTGAAATCTGACCAGGTAAAAGGGGTGGTAAGATCTAACATCCAAATGGAAATATGTCTTGCAAACCATCTGCCAAGACTCACAGCTTCTGAGTACAACATGTCACTATTCCTCTAACCTTACAAGAAAAGTTTAAAAAAAGAAGCACATGAAAATGAAGAAAAAAGTCCAAGAGCAATAAAAAGGTATAAAAATATGTTAGTTTTACTATCACTCTCACCATCTCTATGTCCCATTCCACAAGGAACAATGGGACATTAACAACTTACAATATGTACATGCACAGCACACACTTTTCAAATGTGTACCCGTGAGCCATATAATGACAACGACACTCTGTGGCACACTATTGCCTTAATTACGTAGTAAAATATCTCTGAGCTCAACATCCCTTTGCACAGCATCTGCAGAAGAGGATGTACTCTGCTCAGCTGGCTCGCCATTGTTGAGCACATCAGTCGTTTGGAATGTTTCCTGTTATACACAGAGGGACATAGTTGGCATATTTTTTCCTGCCTCGTTGAAAGTTGCTGAGTCAAGAGGCATGTATTTTTTTCTTAATTTTTAGAATCATGGCAACGCACACACAAAGCTCATTCATCATCTTAAACGTACATCACAGTGGTGGTAGCCATGTTGTCAGGTTATCACCATCACCAACCGTCTCCAGAATCCATTGCATTACCCCAAACTGAAATTTTGCACCCACTAGATGCAAGGTCCCTATTCTGGCCTTGCTCCCTTCCTGGGATCACCACACCGCTTTCCATCTCGGTGATTTTGACGACTTGAATACCTCCACCTATAAAAGCGGAATCACGGGGCATTTGTGGCATTAAGGCTACTGGCTTACTTCATTTAGCAAAATGACCCAAAGAGTCATCCATGTTGCAGCCGATTTCAAAATATCTTTCCATGTATGGCAGAAAATGATTATGCTAAATATTGAAAAAAAATGATGGTTTTTAATATGTTAGCAAATATTCTGTAATTGCCCTACAAATTGGTCCTGATCTACCTCCCTACAGGAAGAAGTAGGTGCAACTGTTCCCCCCCATCGCCAATCCTGCCTACTGCCACGCCTCTGAGCCGTTGGCAATGTCCTCGGCAGGAAGTGGTGTCTCACATTGCTGCTCACATTGCATGTGTGAGTAAGGCCGGCCAACTGTCATACCTTCATTAGTGACTTCATTTCTTTTTAATTATTCCATCTCCTCATCTCTTTCACTTTTTTCTTTTACATTGTCTTTTTCTTAGTCATTTGTGCAAACTCTTTATAAACAGAGAAATTATCAACTCTTTCTCTTTCTCTCTCTTTCTTTCTTTCTTTCTTTCTTTCTTTCTTGTAGTTCTGGGGCTCAAACCCAAGGCTGGAATTGGCCTTTTTAATACATCTTTACTGTTCTGTTGCAAATATTTGTTCCCACTTTATCTTTTGACTTTACACACAGGTTGTTCTTCTTGCTATTTATCTTTTTACTTTTTATTATGGGAAAATCAAACATGTAAAACATTCAAATATATAAATGAAATATATAAAAACTGGAGAGAATGTCCCATGAACCCATTAGTACCCACTGGCAAACTTCATCCCCACCCTATGCCAAGTTATTTGAAGCAGATCTCGATACTTTAATTTCATCCACAAGAATTTCAGGATGTACATCTAAAACAAAAATAACTATAATACTATTGACACATATATGTGATATTGAAAATATAAAAACTGCTAATATTTATACCAATTTATCAATTGAGTTCTATTGCTCCTGGGTTCTCATCAGGCTTAACAATGTCTTCATTACAAGATTATAAATGAATTTGTCCTTATTTTCTTCTAGTAATCTTTAACCCAAAAACACTTATTACATTTAAAATGATCGTCCAGGGCATCAGAGGTCTTAAGTCCAGGGAAGAGGCAGAATAATGCAGTACGACAGCCAAGAGAGACTAGTTCTGCTCCCACTCCCACAAGACATCTCCTAAAACCCTTCTCGAACTTTCTCCCAGGGTCCCTCAGCAGGCAGCCTTCCTGCTCACAGGTTGGGCTACCATAGAGGTAGAGAAATATTTTCCTGCCAAGCAAGAGTGATTTGAATATCTGCATTGACGACACCATTCTCAAGCTATTCAAAATTATCAACTTAAAAATTAGTCTGTCATCTTTGGTAAAACATGAACTCACCGCCAATGTGACCGCTGGACACAGCTTCTCTCTGTGCGGCGTGTGACGTTCACCGGCACTGATGATGTGGCTACTTGCAACTGCCTTTCCGGTTTGTGGCATCACCGGGAGAGCACCGTAGGCTCTTTGTAAGTTTTGAAAGGAACTGCTTGTGACCTCGGCTAGACCAAATAACATTCCCTACCCCACAGCGGGGACTGCCTTAGGGTGTCCTACCTCTGAGCATCCCTAGACCTAAAGTCCTGGATTTGAGTCCTTAGAACCTTATTACCTGGGCATGGTGGTGCACGGCTATACCCCCAGCTCTCAGGAGGCTGAGGTAGGAGTGTCAGTAGCAGGCATGTGCCACCATGTCCTGTTGTTAGTACACTAGTTTTAGTTCTCCAAACTTCAAAATGTATTTATATACCTACGCCACCTTCCCTCCTCAAGTCTCTCTTCGCATTTTTTTCCTGGCTAGTTTTCTTACTGGTTTCTACAGATGGCCCTCATATTGTAATATTAAAAGACATTTGTAATATTTTTGCTGGAACTACTTTGAGTTTGTAGATTTAAAATATTTTTTTTCTTGAGACAGGGTCTTGCTATGTCATCCAGGCTGGTCCTGAACTCAATATGAAGCCCAAGCTGGCCTAGAACTCATGACAATCCTCCTGCCTCAGCCTCCCAGCTTCTGGGCTTACAGGTGTGTGCCACCAAGCCTGGCTTTATGGATTAAATTTAGCAATAGCTAAAACCCCTTTTACAGACTTTATATTTTCCTTATATAAGTCCTGTCTATTTCTGGTTAAGTTTATCTTCAGACAAATTGGTAGTAGTACTGCCATTGAAGTATGAACCTTCCTTTCATTATATTTTCTTATTATTTATGATTTTTATACACTACTTGTATAAAAAGTGACTAACCATTTTATAAACTTCTAATAATTTCTATTAGTTTTTACTGTATAACAAGCTATCCCCAAAGGTTAGTACTTTAAAATCATAAACAAACATATTGGAGGAAAAATATGTATGTCAGCTGTTAACCTTCTGAGCCAACTCAAATCGCTTCTGCAGAAAAGTGCGAATTCAGCTGCCCTCAGCATGTCACCTGTAGCTGGAACCAGCAGGCCAGTTTTTAGGCACTTATGCTCAGATGTCACTCATATATCTGCAGGGCCTGTGATGGGAAGGGATCCACATAGGCCTCCAAGATGCTACCACCTGGCTGAAGTCCTTGCTCAGAAATTATTAATAGGCAGTTTAGCACCTTCAGTGTTCAAAGCTCTGGGCTTTGCATTCAGGGGCTATCTGTGCTTTTTTTTCATTTATATCTGTTTTTGCAATACTGAGGATTGAGCCCAGAGCCTTCTCCTTGAGCTACACCCCCAATAGATATTTTGGGTTTGAATGTGCCCCCCCAAAACCCTCATGTATCTGGATACTGTGGGTCACCTCTGGAATCTACGTACTGTTAAAAGGCGGAGCCTGGTCAGGAGGGCGCATTGCAGGTGTGTGGTGGGAGACAGGTGTGTGGTGGAGTAGGGGCGTGCTGTAGATTACAGCTGACCCGGGTCTGTGCTAATTCTGCCCTTCCTCCCTCGCATGGCTTCTTGTCTGCGACGCTGTGATCGGCTTTCCTCCGCCTCTGCCAGCCACGCGTGATTGGACTGCGTGAGACCTCCTGACACTGAGAGCTAAAATAAAACTGTCTCCCTTAGGTTGTGGATGTCAAGAGTTCGGCCCCCCAGCAACGACTCAGTAACTAAGACGCTTGCAGACCAAAGAGAGGCAGGCTGCGGAGGGGCAGAGAGAAGCTGCAGTCCAAATCACCTGGAACGGCTCTGCATTCAGCCAATGCCCCCCGTGGGGCGCTTTATGTAGCCAGGCTGGCTGCAAAGGTTTGGGGGGAGCCGTGGGAGAAAACTAAAAGTACCTCTTCGAGGATGCCAGGCGCTTCTCGTCTGTTTCACACAGAGGACAATGTCACTCATACATGTAGTACCTGGTTCTGCATCAGCTGGGACAGTGGGCTGCCTTGGCCACGTGCTTCTTACCATCAGGGGGTTGACCTAGATTCATTCACCAAACAGGGATCTCAGAGTTTCTGGAAATGCTGAAAGAGAGCTAGTCCCAGCATGGGAACACTTTTGGTCCCACTGTGCTCACTGAAAGTCATGTGATTGAACTTAAAGTTTAAAGAAATAGATTTTTCTGAAAAGAACTCTGAAGTACTATAGCTGTTTTTGCAATTCCTAACTTTCTGACCTATTCTCCTCTAGTTGTTCTTTGATATAATTTATTTATTTTTTGTTTTGTTTGAGACAGGATCTCACTCTGTAGTCCAGGCTGGTTCTGCACTCACTATGTAGCTTTTGATATAATTTATGATTCATAAATTTTCCTTACCTCAAAAAGTAATTTTACCACTTAAACCCTCCCCCCTCATCTCTTTCTCACTCCCTCCTCTAAGGACTGAACCTAGGTCCTCAAGCACCCTCAGCAAACACTCTAGTGCCATCTTCCCAGCCTTTTGGTTCATAATAATAATAAATTTTTTAAAGAATTTGCTAATGTTCTTTGGTAAAAGCTTTTTTGAAATACAATTCACATACACACAATTCATTCATTCATTTAAATTATACAATTTGATAGTTTTTAGTTTGCTCTTGGATTTGTGAATAGTAATAATAATTTCTTTTAAGGGTCTGGCTACATTGCACAGGCGCTCCTTGAACATACAACCTTCTACCTGAGCTCCTGAGTAGCTGGGATTACAGCTATGCGTCACTGCACCTAGTCTTAAGTTATTTGTACTTAGTTATACTGGCTAGGATTTTCAGAATATTATTAAAGTACAATATCTTCTTTCTAAGCTTAATGGGACTTAAAGTACAATGATGAATTTTTCTAATGGCAAAACCTAAAAACCTTGCTACTCTCAAGACACTAAGGTTTCTGGGTTTTGTTTTGATGTTGGTTTGCTGTAAATCAGGAGTGGATGCACAGGTTTGCTGGATAGCCGTCAGTGTCTAGGAAGAGGATTCTATTGCTTTTCTCCTCTGTCCTGCTAATACAGGGGCACACTAACGCAACTCCTAGTAACAAACATTCCTTGCATTCTTAGAATAAGCCTCATTTGACTGAGACGGTTTTTGTAATTGCTGGCATTGAACAATCACATCTGTGACTCTCCATTCTGGATATTTCAAAGAAATAGACTCAGAAAGCAGAGTCACAAAACATGTGTGCTTTTGTCCCCCTTCCTTCACTTAGCCGTGACGTTTTCGAAGTTCCTCCATGTTGGTTCCTTTCCCAGTGCGTCATTTATGGTTGCATACTATTCCTTTGTGTGGATAGAAGATGCGTAAATGTAAATCCACTAGTTGATGTTCGTATTATTTCCCATGTTTATTTCACTTCTCTAGTAGCTTAATTTTTAAATACTGGGATGTGGAAAGCCTCTTTCATTCCTGAGATGAATCTGACTTGGTCAGGATTATTATTTTTGTAATGAATTGCTCTGTGTGTTTTGCCAAGGTTTTTTTGTTTTGTTTTGAGACAGGGTCTCACTCTGCAGCTGGTCCTGAACTCACTGTGGAGCCCAAGCTGGCCTTGGACTCACAGCCATCTTCCTGCCTCAGCCTCCCCAGTGCTGGGAAGTGTGTATCACCGTGCCCGGCTTATGTGGTGCTGGGGAATTGAACTCGGGTACTTAGTACCTGACTTAGTGCTTGCTAGGCAAGTGCTTTAACCACTGAGCCATTCCTCCAGCCCTTGCTATGTTTTTTAGATAGTTAGCATCTTCTTATAAATGTAGTCTGTGTTTTATTTTTGTTTTCCTCATTTAGTTATGGTATATGAATTATAATACAACAATAAC
The DNA here is from genome assembly GCA_004027205.1 of Ctenodactylus gundi. NCBI lineage: Eukaryota > Metazoa > Chordata > Mammalia > Rodentia > Ctenodactylidae > Ctenodactylus > Ctenodactylus gundi. The sequence continues at coordinate 202,709 of PVKB01000676.1, forward strand.
AATTGTACAAAAATATTCATTCTTTGAAAATTTAATGGAACCCAATCCTAGAGTCACAGATCTCATCTCTCTTTGGAAGTAGATTGCCATTTTGGATTTTTCTATGGTTATTAGTTTATCTAATTTTTCTATTTCTTCTTGCAAGTCTAGCACAAAAAGAACAAAATAGCTGGATGACATCTCACAAAGTAATATCCAGGCTAAGAAATACAAAATCTCCAATGCTCCAGGTATCCCAGCAGTGATGTTTTTCTAGTCACTGTTTCTTTTTCTTTCTGAAGGTGATTACTATCTTAACCTGCGTGGCAATTGCTTCCCTGATTTTTTTTTTTTTTACTTTTACTTCCTAAGCATGGAACCCTGGACACTCTTTAATTTTTCTGATCTGTACTTAATTTTATATAAATGAGATGATACAATATTTACTCTTGTGGACCTTGCATTTATACTCAACAATATGTTTGTAAGATTTACTGAAGTTATTGTTATTCTGTTACTTTCCTGTACCCCACGCACACCCCACATTATACCTCAGTAAAGCTGATCTTAAGAATAAGAAATGATTCTGAGATTTTTTAATATTATTTTTAGCTTGGACAGCTGACCTGAAGTAGGACTTGAGAACAGATTGGGGAATTCAGAAAGAGAAATAGGACTTGGGGGATGCGGAGGATGGTGTCAGGAAAATGACTTCTGGTTTTGGAAGTGTTAATGAGGTTGAGTTAATGAGGGCACAAAGAGAGAAAAGAGACAGAAATGAGGGGACTCCGATGCAGAAAGATGCGGAAATAGAACAGGAAATTGAGAAAAGGAATTTACATACATTGGTGTGAGTGTGTGTGTGTGCTGCCTAGTTTTCATTTTTCCCCCTTTTTCTCTTGGTCTCTCCTTATTCTGGGGAATTTTATATCCTATGTGAGTATTCTGTGCTTCCAGAATCTTCAATAAACAGGTCACACAGGAACACACATATACTCCCCCTACGCCCCCCGCCCCAGCACCACACTCCAAAGACCAATCAAGTGAGAAGGTTAAGTTGGGCGCTTGCCCTCAAGTGCATTAGTAGGCAGAATTCACCCTTGGTGCTTGACATTCTGTGGACAAAAGCAACGTGAAATTACCACATTATGTCCTGAGTTTAAATAGCTATATAGAGAAAAGGCTTTACTGGCTCCCTTAGGAACTGGCGCAAGGACATTTAATTTGGGTTTGTTATAACAAATTAAAGGTTGATACTGGTACTCTTTTCCCCCCAGTCTAACTACACCAGCATTAATCTAATTGGATCCAACTGGGAAACTCCAGATATTTTCAGAAGCAAACTTGCAATGGTTTTGGCCTTTTAATACGTACTCACAAAAGGCAATGAATTGTGTTGTCATTCTTACTCAGTGGATGAGGAAATGTAAACTCAGGAAATCATGGAATTTTTATTTTCTCATAAAGAAGATCCAACCGATTTGGCAATATACATATAGGCTAGAAGAAGGAGTAAGTAATTTCTTGGACTTCAAAGCCTGGGTTCCTCATGAGTTAAAATGTCGCCTACATCAAACCTACATTCTGTGGACCAGGTGTGTGGACAGTTGTCAGCATTCCTCCCAGTGGCTCACAGAAGACAAGGGGAAAGCTCCTTGGCCAATCAAGAGCCTTGACAGAGCTGGTGAACAGTGCCCCAGCTTCTTCCATAACACACAGGACAGCACTACCCTCTGACCTCCCCCCACACCAACAACCAGCTGGGGGGGCCACAGAGCGGGGGCCCTGAGCCCCATCTATCTGACTGCAGGCCTTCCTCTCAACCACCACACCCTGCTGCCTGCTATTTTATAAAATCTCTACTACAGGCATTATCGTGCGTGACGTTTAACAAACACCCAGATTAACTAAATTATATGTATTTTATATGTAGCCCAAGTCCACCAATAGACCAACGGTTAGACACATCTAGCCTTAAACACTCCCGTGTGCGCAGCTGCAAAGCTCCTAAAGCAGTCCATTTGTTTGCAAAATTCCTAAAAACGTGACATTCCGCTCCAGCAATCTTCTGTGCTGACTCCAGCAACACTGAAACCCACACAACCTGGTCACGTGGGACAAGCTGCCTCCTAGCCCCAGTCCCTGGAGTCCTGCCCCCTGCAGGAGCTGTCCTCCTGGGTTCCTTCCGTTTCTCCCTTCTCCTCCCCTGGAGCTTCCTGTGGCGTCCACTCTCCTGTACACGTGGGTGAGTTGTTGGCATAAGGGCGTAATCCATGGAGAGTCTCCCCGGGAGGCTGCCATGCTCCAGCCTGAGCCCAGCCAATAGCCAGACTCCTGCGTCCGGAGACACTCAAGTTGGTCAGTAGGAAGCTGGGTTTGCTATAGGTGTAGGATCAGAACCACAGCCTAAGTTCATTTCCCTCAGCATTCCTGGGGGTTGTCTGTAGCGCCCCCTGCTGCCTATTTTAACCTTGTGTTTTATGCATCTCTATTCAATTTTGTCTGACATTCTCCCTCCAGGGTGACTCAGTGAAATCAAGGAACTTATGTAGAGAGGTTTTTGAGAACTTAAAAAGCTGTCAATGCAATGGCTCATTACTATAAAGCCAAGATAGAGGAAGACAGACTGAGACTCTCCCTCTGTCTCAGAACTTGAGTTATTTTTGAGCCCTTTCAGCATCTCCTATTTCAGCGGACAGAAATCAATCTGTGATATATTTCAGCTCTGCTATTTTAACCGAGTCCATGCCTAAAACAAAGCCCTGCCTCAGTGGCACAGGGTTCAAAGGCGAATATTTGTGCCGCTTGCTGTGCCCCACACACTTTGCCTTTATCTTTGATCCTCACAACAATGATCGAAGATAGAACAGATGAGAAAGTAGAGACTCGGAGAGGCTTCAGACTTTCCCAAGTGGGACTGGTGTGTAGCTCAGTGGTAGAGTACTTGACTCCCATGCACAAGCCTCCTCCGGGTCCAATGCTCAGTGCCACAAAAGAAAAAGAAAAAAGACTTTCCCAAGGTCGCACGGCGGCTACAAAGCCAATGATAGCTAAATCTATGCATGACTCCCAACTCCGTTTTGTTTTTCAGCTGGCTTATGAGAAGCAATGAGAGCCCAGGGAGGGACACAGAGATGGATGTAGTTGACATAAGTGTCCTCCTGTCCTCCCCTTTTTTCCTTATAACAGAAGCCCCTTTTTTACCCAAGAACTTCTCCATAACAAATGGCATACAAATCTCCCTCCCCTGGTCAAGCAACATGGTCCAGAGGCTGACCAACCAACTCTTTCCTTCTAGTCACAGGCCATGTGCTGGGCACACATCTGCAGCCAGGCTAACTGTAGTTTTCCAATAATCTTTATAAACTGAGACTGGAGAAAAAGAAGCTCCACCACCACTGGGATGATCTAACTGTAAATAAGCATGGAGCTCCCTGTGCTCCCAGTGGGAGGTCCCTGTGCACATAGTAGAAGCTCTCTGTGCACATGGTGGGAGCCTCCTGTGCTCACAATGTTCCCTAGCAAGCGAGAATGACATCACCTCATAGCACGAAGCCATAAACACATATGCGTGTGGAGAGAGACAGTCAGGCCCTCTCAGTACCATTTGAGTGTTTGCATCCAGCCGTTCAGGAGACCTGACCCCATCTAGTCTTTTCTTAGATGAGATCACGTATGCCCTTAATAATTGAAGCTGGCCTGTATTGGGTTCCTTTCCCTTGAAGTCTAGAGTCTTGAGAAACACAATACAGATCAAAACAGTCTTTGTAGATGAGGAGAATCACAAAAAAGGGGATTTGTCAAAAAGACAAGATGAGAAGAGAGACTGAGGCTGAGGACCAACTGCAAGCAGCTCAGCTTGACCTGAGCTGAGATGCAGTGGTGCCGGAGAGATGGACCAGAGCTACGCCCAGGAAGACCTTTTTATTTTTTTATTTTTTGGCCATGCTGAGATGTTTGGTCTTCATTGAGGACAGTGGGGAACCCCCAAAGGGTTTAAAGCAGTAGGATGACATGATCAAACTTGTATCTTAGAAAGTCTCTTGAAGCTGGGAGTGGTGGTACAGCGTCTAGTTATCCCAGCATTCAGGACACTGAGTCAGGAGGATTGTTGTAAATTCAAGACCAGCCTGGGCTACACATTGAGTTCAGAACCTGCCTGGACTAAAAAAAAAGTCACTTGAGAGAACAAACCTGAGGTCCTGGTAAAGTTACAGGCTGTTGTGGGACCCAGGTGAGTGATGAGGATGGAAAGTGACTCCCCAGGCGCGGCCTTGGTCACTGGCTAGAGGAAGGAGGATCGAGCAGAGGGTAAAGACAACAGCTTGTATTGTGGTTATGTGAAAGTCAAGTACACGTGAGACACTCGACCGGGATTACCCACTTGGTATGTTAAAAGAAAGGCCTACGTTAGAGACTTTTTGAATCATTAATTCAATTACTGCATGCATACTATGGGCCAGCATTCTGTGAGCAAGAGCACAGTCAAACCTGTGTGTCCTGGGATCACACGCTGCTGAATACAAAACAGGTAATAAACAAGTAAACAAATCGAGAAACAAACACTGGGATAACCATAAAGCAGCACCATGGAGTGGATGGGAACTGAGGGCGGGGCTCCACTACTTAAGGTGGTTGACTAGGAGGAGGAGGGGAAGTCCGAGGATGGAGGAGGTGGCCACAGGTAACTTCTCAAATTCATGCCCAAGGATATGTGTGTTTACTATAAAAAACAGCCATTTGTAAAGTTGGCTTCCTGCCCTCCTGCCTGGCTGTGGCCCCGGGGCTGGCCAGCAGAGGGCGGCCGCCCTGGGAAACTCCCAGCATTCCCTTGGCTCAGCCGCCTTTCTTCCACATCCGCAAAGCCCTTCCGGCGCCCGCCCCTTTGCTGTTGGGTCTGGTGCACTGATAGGGCAGGCTACGGTTGATCGTTATCCTGGAGTCGTAAATAAGTGTCGCAAAGCTTCAGTTTCCAGGCCATCAGTAGCTCAGAGAATCTGACTTTGGGTTGAGCCAGAAATACCTGATGTCCTGTCTTCTTTTTTTTTTTTTTCCTGGAATCACCAGAGAATCCCCTCTCTGATATGCTCCTTCCTGTCCAACTCCTTGTCTCTCCCTGGGCTCTGTTTTTCTCCAAGGGCCCTGAAGTCATGTCATTTCATCCCACCCACCTGAGGCTGCTGCCCACACCACTCAATGTTGTTCCCTCAGGACCGTTTTGAAGTTGACGTGCCGAGTAAAATTCACATCTGCACATTACAAGTTGTTTCCTTGTCTGCAGCCAGCAGAAACTTCACAAAACAGTTAAGGTGAGTTCCTGTGGTTTTAGGTCGCCAAGGCAAAAGTTTTATACATAGCTTTTTCTTTCTTCCTTTATTTTATTTTTATTTATTTATTTTTTTCATAGCTTTGCTTTTCCAGGAAAGAGCCACTCTCTTCAAAGACACCTTGTAGGGCTGGCTGCATGGGCCAGTGAGGAAAAGGCTGACTGATCTTGGAAGCTAGGCAGTGTAATGAAAAGCACATCCTTCTTCAAAAGCACGTACATGCACTAAAGAAGATTAACATGAAGTTATTCTGTCTTGTGTTTATATATAAGATTTTTTTAAAAACAACCTTAGGGACTTCTGACTGGCTGAGTGAAGAGGCTGGCATATCCTCTTGGTAAAATACAAATATTAAATACAAATTTGTTCAAAAAGAAAAAAAACAATTGGGGTTCCTGGAAGTTGGCCAGAGGCAGAAAACAAATTGAGAAATGTTTCTTACAGACAACTTGCACAAGCTTTTGGGTGAGAACACTGGGAGTCTATAGCTGTATTACTTAGCTATGGTTGTGTAGTGAATTATCCAAAACACAGGAGCTACAACAGCCCCCATCTATTGCTTCATGGTCTTTGGGCTTCAGGAATCCAAGGTGGCTCTGACTCAACATCTCTCAAACAGCTACAGTGGAGCTTCAGTATTACCTGAAGCTAGAATATCTTGCTTCCAGAGTGGTCCACATAGTAAATGTGGGCTCAGTTCCTGGTGGCTATTGGCTAAAGGACTCACTCGGTAGGGGGTGGGCTCTGTCCCTCTGCCTATTGGCTGGAGGGCTCACGTGGTAGTGGGCAGGCTCTGTTCTTCCCGTTGTTGGCTGGAGGATTCGCATGGTAGTAGGCAAGCCCAGTTCCTTGTGGCTGGTGGCTGGTGGACTCCCTCAGTTCCTCACCACATAAAGTTCTCCACATTGCATAGAGCACAACTTCCCCCCACAGTTAATAATCCAAGAAAGAGAAACAGAACATTCAGCACCCAAGACAAAAACTGTAGGCTTTTTATTTTCCAAAGATATGAATGTTATTAATTATGCAACTTTTCTCCAAACAGTACTTTTCCTTTCCCCAGCCACAATAATTCAAGAGGACATCTTGGAAGAGCAGCTGGGCCATGCCTGACCTTAATTCGCTATGGCTCCTGTCGGAGGCTGGTAATGTGTGCCTAGAGACAGCTTGAAGGCCTTGTGTTTACCGTGGCTGACCACGAAGGGCTCCCATTGGTGGCCTGCAACACCGCCCCAAACAAGACTCTTATCTTACCTTGAAAATCCTTGAAGTCTGGCACTGGCTTGGCCTCCTTACGGATGAAGGTCCTTTCAGGCATCCATTTTCCAGATAGGAAGTTTTCATCCATATGGAAGATTCACCAGGCAAGTCATTTCTCCTCCCCCATCAGCTTCTGTAGAGTTTCCAAAAATTCTTCAGCTGCCTTCACTTCAGTACTCACAGATGCGCCACTCCCCTTCTCATTATGTAAGGACCGATGATTCTGGGATCATTTAAACCGTCTACAGCAAGCAATACAGTCAACGTTATTGGGTCCAGCCTTTTCTTTCAACCTTGTAAACACATTTTTGCTTTGGCCATGATTGCTGTGGAGACAAGAGCAGCAAGCTTTAGCTTCAATGTCTGGTTTTCAGGTCAGGTTATTAGAAATTTCTCCCCAGGGCTGGAGGAATAGCACAGCAGTTAGAGTGCTTGTCTGGCAGGCACAAGGCCCCGAGTTCCATTCCCCGGGCACTGCGGCACACACCTGCAAACCTGCAATTGAATTCCAGCTCTCAGGAGATTGAGGGAGGAGGGATTATCATGAGTTCCCAGGCCAGCGTGGCCTACATAGTGAGTTCAGGACCAGCCTGAACTGCAGAGTGAGACCCTGTTGCAAAAAAAAAAAAAAATTCTTCTCCTTGACCCAAGCTCTTCCAGTACTTCTGTTGGTCCCGTTGCCTCCCGCAAAGCCGATCCTTCGCAGCTCCCAACAACTTGCAGCTGTTCTCCGGGACCACAGCTTTGGCAGAAGGGGACACGCCTGGCCGCTGTGCGGTCACCATCCCACTCGCCACTCATAATTTTGTTTCCAGGTCAGTTGCTCAATACGGCCTGTTCCTGGCCACACTGGAGTGGTTCTGTATACCGGGGGCATGGTAAACAGAGTAAGTGAGGCTGAATCAGGCATAAGGGAACATGGTGCCGTCAGAAGACATGGTCAAATGAGGCAGATGAGGCTGTTGTTGGAGGGACACAGTATGCTGTTTTACTCTCTCTCTCTCTCTCTCTCTCTCTCTCTCTCTCTCTCTCTCTCTCTGTGTGTGTGTGTGTGTGTGTGTGTGTGTGTGTGTGTGTAGAGGGGGAGCAGGGGGTTGGGAGAGTAGGAAAAGATACAGAGGAAGGGGAAGTAATAAAGATTAAAACATAGTATGTACCTGTTCCCCCCAAGATGAACATGATTTTTATGTATTGCAAACATATAAAAGAAAAAAAACTATGGGGAAAAAATCAAGGGGCTGGAGAAATGGCTTAGCAGTTAAATCACTTGCCTAGCAAGCGCTAAGTCAAGCACCAAGTACCTGAATTCGATTCCCCAGCACCACATAAACCAGGCGTGGTGGCGCCTGTAATTACATTCATATAATCCCAGCACTCAGGAGGCTGAGGCAGGAGGATTGCTGTGAGTCCAAGGCCAGCCTGGGCTACATAGTGAATTCAGGACCAGACTGGGCTACAGAGCGAGACCCTGTCTCAAATAAATAAATATCAAGAGTCTAGGAGTGCATTTTAGGGGTCGTGTTTTCTTAGCATGTACAAAGCCCTAGGTTCCATCCCCAGAACTGCAAAAAATAAAATATGATTTAAAAAATTGTACAGTAAATATATAAGCCAGTAATGGCAGCCTGGTAAGTTTATTTACATCAGCATCACCACAGATGTCATGCTAAGATGTCACAGTGGCAGTGATGGGTGAGGCAATAGGAACTTTTCAACTCTGTCATAGTGTGATGGGACCACCGTCCTACGTATTGTCTACCGTGGAACGAAAGGTCACTCTGAGACGTGTGATTACTCCTCACTAGTGAGGAAAGCCGGCCTTGTGCCCGACCTTTATAACTAGTTATGGCATTGGAAAATTGGGGTTAAGAACTGTAAACTAGCCAGGCTGTGTAGCTGAGGCCTGTAATCCCAGAACCCCAGGAGGCTGAGGTAGAAGGATTGCAAATTCGAGCCCAGCCCAGGCAAGTTAGCCATTTATTGTGGCAAGACTCTGTCCCAAAATTAAAACTAAAAACAGGGCAGGGGATATAGCTCAGAGTGAAGGCCCTGGGTTCAGTCTCCAGTACTACAAAAGCAAAAACAAAAAACCCTCAAAACTCTAAACTACAGTAATCTTTTTTTCTAGAGTGCTTAAATTAGGACAGAAGGGTAAGGATAAGGACAGGGGACTGGACGGCCATCTTCTCTTTGGAGCTTCGGGCTTCTGGCGACTCACCCTTAGAACCTTGCCGCAGCACTGGTCCCTGGGCTCAGGATTCCCTGGACGCTTATTTCAGGCGCCCCAACCTCTGAGTTGGCCAGGATCCCTGTGTTATGTAAAGTCTGGGCCTTGAGGCTGGGCTTCCGACCAGGAGACAGGGAGGGAGCTAAGAAACTTGCACAACCCAAGCGATCCCTCCCCTCTGGGGTGCTGTCACAGGGATATTCTGGACAGGAGAGCTGGAACTCACAGGAGTCATTTTAATGGTGGGAAACCTGGCCAGGAGAGGCTCTCTTGGGGCCCACAGGACTGTCTAGCAAGGTCACGAGTAACCAGCATTCTGCATTTTACAGCAGATGTTTGGTGTGGAAAGTCCCCAGGCTATCTGGCTTCTAGAGTCCTCTCTCACCATGGGACTCCTGTGTGGGAAGACAACTCATCAGTCGCGCACCCCAGCGTCAAGCTCCTGCTGTGTGATCCCAAGAGAGCCTTGTTTCTACCTGTACACCAAAAGCAAGGACAGCCCCACCCCCACCTGCTGATGACAGCTTGAGCTGACTGGCAGAGGCGCCCCCAGCTGCTCAGTTCCCGAAGAGAAGTCACAGTGTAAGGTCACCATCGGCCTCTGTGTGTCTGCTGCTCACCCCTGTGTAGATTGGGGGTTCGGGGAGAGGGGGGTGATAATTCATCAGCCAGGAACTGAATGATATGCAACTGTCTCAATTGCATACTACTCCAGCCATGTTTAGGAAATGCTCAGGCGGAACTTAAGGGGTCACTGGAAGAGGTCACGGAATCACTCGGGCTCAGATCTGTGGAATTACTGGCTCTTTCCAGAAACTTCCAAACTTTCTTTGCCCTCCCCCCTCACTCTCCCTATCAGCAACGCGGACATACATGCACTACCTGCGCCTCAGGATTCGCCTTGTAAAGCTTCCCTGATGGGGCAAGTCTGAGCCAGCTACCTGTTGTTGTTGTTAGCTTGTGTTTTTGTTTTTTTGTTTTTATTTGGGGAGATATTGTGCCTTCGCACAAAGCTACCAAACTCACAATGGAGCCCAGGCTGGCCTTGGACTCATGGCAATCCTCCTGCTTCAGCCTCCCGAGTGCTGGGATTCCAGGCTTGTACCACACCCCACCCCACCCCCCAGCTTATGTGGTACTGGGGAACTCGGGTACTTAATGCTTTAACCACTGAGCCATTCCTCTTGCTGTATTTTTTGAGACAAGGTCTTGAAGGATTGCTAAATTGCACAGGCTGGGCTTGAACTTACAGTCCTCCTGCCTCTGCCTCCCCAAGTGCTGGGATTCCAGGCCCGGGCCATGTGGCCCAACTAGCTATCCCTTTTTCCCTTTTTACAGTTTTCTAATCATTGCCTAGTTTATTGTCTACCGCTTGGAAATAAACTCTCTGTGGCCATCATAGTCCCCATGTGTCTGGTACCCAGTAGGTGATCAAGATATATAGGTATAATTGAATGAACACATACTGTATGTGTCTACGTGTGGCACTAGAGATCCTGCCCAGGCCTTCACACTGAGCTGCTTCCCTAGCTACTAGCTACTTTTCTGTTATTGTTGTTGTTGTTGTTGTTGTTGTTGTTGTTGTTGTTGTTGTTGTTGAGACAGGCTCTTGCTAAGTCACTAAGTTGCCTAGGCTGGGTTCAAACTAGAAAACCTGCCCCAGCCTCCCAGAGTGCTGGGGTTCCCAGCCTGTCACCGGGCCCAGTTTGAATAAATAGATGTGATCCTTAACTGCCCTCTCTCCTGTCCAAGTAGGACTCAGCTCTGTCCTAAAATACTCAAGCATGCTGGAGAATATTCCTGAAAATATAATTTCAGTTTATTAGAACTTTCTTTATGTGCTCAGGAGGAGGCTTCTAGAAGACAGGGGAGGAAAAAAACCGGGAGTCCTCACTGTGTCGTCTGTCTCTAAGAAGCCGGCCATCTGTTGGGAGATGGAGCCAGGGCTGGTGACCGGGCCACAGCCCCCGGGTCCCTCCGGGACCACCTCCCGCAGGCGGGGCGGGAGCTCAGGAAGCTCAGAGGAGCTGGGACAGCGCAGAGGGGGGTGGCCGGGGCTGCCGTAGTAGGAAGGCCCCTCCCGCGCAGGGCCGCTCATCCTGGGTAAGATGCCGCCGCCGCCGCCGCCGGGCAGGGCTCTGAGAGGCACAGCGACTCCACCCTGTTTCTGTTGGATTCCTCCTGCTGCAGTGTGGCAAAGTGACCAGGGGAGGGCGGAGCTGGAGGCAGGAAGCAGGGCACAGACACACCTCTGGGTCCCTGCTGCGTACAGGAATGGTCCCCAGGGCCTTCAGGCTCAGAAGTGAGTGCAGAGCTCCCTGACTCCCTGACTCCCCCAGGGCCCTTGGTGCCCCACTGGGAACACCCGCGAGTGGTGCTGGGGCTGCTGAGTACAGCCAAGTCCAGAGGACCCCGAGTGGGCCAGGAGAACCGCGCAGGGGAGACGCCGAGGCCGTCCTCTGCGGGAGTGCCCAGCCCTTCTGTTCCCATGGATCCACACCAGTGAAGGTCCCACTGATTTTTAAATTTGAGTTCATTACCAGTATTACAATTATATAGTGTTCACACAAAATAACCAGAGGTATCCTTCTCTAAGAAAGCTGGTGGCGCAGGCCTGTAATCCCAACACTCAGGAGGCTGATGCAGGAGGATTGTCATGAGTTCAAGACCAGCCTGGGCTATGTAATGACTTCAGGACCAGCCTGGACCACAGAGCAAGACCCTGTCGAAAGACAGACAGACAGATGGAAAGAAAGAAAGTTGGAAAGTCTGGCCACGTTGGGTCTGCATTGTCCCATGGCCACAGTCCAAGCTCTGGCTGCCCAGTTCAGACACAGCGCCCAGCCAGGCCCCTGCAGCCGGTGCTAGCTGGCACCTCACACCAGCTGCCTTGCTTATGCAGTCAATTTCCTAGTCCTCACAGAAGCCAGAGTTGAGAACTCAGGAGCTGGAGTCTACAGCGAGGGTAGACTTGTTAAGCATTTCTTATCCTGGGAGCACTGCAATGCCACTGGAAGGCTTTATACAGAATAGTGACATGATTGAATCTCTGATGTTAAGGAGATCGCCGAGCCAGGTACAGGAGTGCTGTGCCTGTAGTCACAGCTCTCTAAGTAGGCTGAGGCAGGAGGATCATTTGAACCTAAGAATACAAGAGCAGCCAGGACAACATAGTGAGAATCCTTCTAGGAACAGAGGAAGGAAGAAAGAAAAGAAGGAAGGAAAAAAGACCACTGTGGATTGCTCCAGTTCCAAGCGCAGGAACTATTTTACTAGGCAAAACAAGAATTTCTCCACCTCAGCTTCCTCCAGATCTTTCACAGGAAAACTTTTATTGTATTTCTGCAATCAACTTTCAGTAAGAATGGCTATTTTCACTAACAATAATAGGAGAAACAAGATTAAAAATGAAACTGAATAGAAGGTTTAAAAAAATCTGGCTTGGATCCTAGGGGTCTTTGACACCAGTTCGTTCACCTTTGCTCTCTTCCTCCGTAAAATGAAAACAGGGTCATCAGGTTGCCCAGGGACCTCCCAGCGTCACTGTGAAGATCAAGTAAAAAGCAAATGGCCAATGCTTTATGAATGCAAGTTGATTCACAGATGTAAAGTATTATTATCATTATTCATTTATTTACCAAAGCCCTATTTCTCCTTTGTATGTGGCGTGCTATGCCTAGGCACATGAGGTGAGAGACAGGACCTGGGGGATCTGTGATCTCCCGAAAGTAGCAGTGCTACAAAGAAATTATTACAGACATACGCACCTCCAAATCGAAGGCAGAGACTCAAACACAGGCCCACGCACCAGCGTTATTCACACTAACCAGAGGTGGAAACACGCAGGGCTGTCATCAGATGAGAGGCTGATCAAAATGCAGCACATACATGCAATGGACTATTACACAACCACTAACAGGAATATATTTTTAACACAGATGAGAACATGAATGAACTTTGAACAAGCTAGACACAAAAGACTAAATATTAAGATTCTACTTACATGAAATATCTAGAATAGGCAAATATACATGAACAAAAAGTAGATTCGAGGGCCCGGGGCAGGTGGGAGCTAAAAATGGGGATTTGTTGCTTAGTAGGATGGAATTTCTATTTCAAACAATGAAAAGTTTTAGTAGTGATAGCTGCACAATACTGTGAATTTAATTAGTGTCACTGAATTGTACACTTAAGATGGTTAGTTTACATTAGATCTGTATTCTGCTGCCACAAAAATACAAAAGCAGTTTTAAAATGTGTTAGATTTGGGCTGGAGGAAGGGCACACTGGTTAAAGCGCTTGCCTTGCTAGTGTAAGGCCCTGAGTTCAATCCCCCAGCACCACAATAAGCTGGACATAGTGGTGTATGCCTGTCATCCCAGCACGTGGGGGGCTGAGGCAGGCAGATTGTCCTGAGTCCAAGGCCAGCCTGGGCTATATCAGTGAGTTCAAGACCAGCCTGGGTTACAGACCGAGACTCTGCCTCAAAAAAAGAAAAAAAATGTGTTAGGTTCAGTTAAGGACACTATGAAAATAGAACAGTCAACCCGAAGAAAATATAATGAGAGAAATAGTGGCAAACGAGGCCCAGTGCCACTCACCTACAATCCTGTCCCTCTGGGAGGCTGAGGTAGGAGGAGCACAAGTTCTAGCCCAGCTGGAGCAACTTCATGACTTAGTGAGACCTTGTCTCAAAAATCAAAAATAAAATGGGCTGGGGATGTGGTTCAAGTGAAGGCCGAGGCTGGATCCCTAGTAGCGCAGGAGAAAAGACGTTAGCCAGACAGAAAGGTGACAAATACTAATAAAAGCTAATACTGATGAAATGCCCAAAAGTACTAATAGAGACTCAACAATAGAAAGCTGATTTGGAGGAGAAAAAGGCTAAGAAAGGAAACTGAGATAAAGTGGGTGATTGTAATCAAATGTGCTTAAGAACGCAGGTGGATGACCCTAACTGTAGGGGCAGGAAAGGGCTTCGCTGAAGATGAGTTCTAAGCGCCAGGAACTTGGGAGAAAGTCCTTGCAGCACGGAGCACAGGTGGGTGTCTGCCCAGCAGAGGGACTCTTGTTCCCGCCGCTATCGTCCTCTTCCTTTGGCCCTGAGGTATCTGGTGACTTACATCACGGCGCCTGAGAAATGTTTGCTCAGTGAATAATCAATTCCCTTGTCTCGGTTGTACAATGTGTCTTTTGTCCATCTGTGGGCTTTTGAGTATAAAAATGTCGAAGCCCTTTACATGTAACTGGATTTGCCCAATTCCAGGCTGCAGCCTTCCACGATTAAGCAGCGTGTTGTCATTGTCCAAAACAAATGACATTGGAAATCCCTAACCTTTTCCTCATTTTACCTGAAAGAGACCTTTAACACCTAGGCCTCAACTGGAAGCTAAAATTGAAGGTGTCCGTTGAGAATAAAGCTGAAATCCTGGTGTAAATTGGCTGTCCGTGTGCAATGAACATACCTACGAGGGAGGGATGTGTCCATACTGTGCCTCTCTGTTTTAAAAAGAAAAAAACTTTCTTTTATTGAGATAGGATCTCTTTTTGTAGCCCAGGCTGGCCTTCAATTCTCGATTCTCCCACCTCAGCCTTCTGCACCTGGGATTACAGGTGTGTGCCATCATAGCCAGTTTTTGCCCCAGCTTTTAGTAGTGTTTGCAGTGGGCAATTGAGCTGGGAGAAGGTGGTGTGGTGGCCTCAGGGCTGCCGCATACGGCTGTGTAGGTTGTCCACCGCACAGAAGTTTCTGGCAGAGGCGGGAGCTGGAATGCAGCTTGTTTTTTACTTACCAAGCTATTCAGCCTTGGGCTACATCCACCCACATGAACGACCTCATGAGGTCTTCAATTTCAAAGAAACTTTTCAAAGGATTTTTTTTCAAGCCGCTCCTGGCACCCCACAGCTGGAGTTAACTTTCTGCCACACAACCTGAGTTCTGCAAAAAAGTCAGACGAGCTCATTCTTCATGGCCGCCCTCCTCCGTGTAGTTACCCTTACTGCCACTAGAGGGCGCGCTCGTCCTGCTACTGAAACACTCAGGCCCCAACTGGGGTTCGGAGGCTGCGCCCCCAGATGGTCCCAGAGATTCGTTGATATCATCGGCGCTTTTATTGCACGACTTAGGGTCATGCTATGTCATTAAGTGAAGTCACAGTTTCACAGCTCTCACCAAGTTCACATAGCACAACCTGGTTTTCAGTTCATCTGGCTCCTTCAGCCTGCATGTGTTTAAGCTCCGGGCACATGCGACAAGCCTCGGGGATATCGATGATGGGGTGTCACTTTAATGAATCCGACTTCAGGCGACAATTACGTATTAATCATCTTAGCATCCTCTTTTTAAAATTTTGAAGCATAATTTATGCACAAAGTCACAAGTAAAGGGATGGAGGAATGGCACAGCAGTTATGTCTTGCAAGCACAAGGCACCGAGTTCAATTCCCCAAAACCACATAAAGCTGCGCTATGCAAGGTGATATGCCTGTAATCCCAGCAGTCGAGAGGCTGAGGCAGGCAGATTGTCCTGAGTCCAAGGCCAGCCTGGGCTATACTGGTGACTTCAGGAGCAGCCTGGGCTACAGAGCAAGACCTTGCCCCCAAAAAAGTCACAAATTTTGCACAATTTGTAAATTCCTATAAATTTTGTACGTTTCTGTGAGTTGTGTTTCATTTCATTTTTGTAGGGCGAGGGAGGGATCCCAGAGGCACACTATGACTTCACTACATCCCTGGCCCTTTTCATGTCGAGGCAAGGTCTTACTAATTATCCAGGCCGGCTTTGAACTTGGGTTAGAGGCATATGCTATGTGACCCAGCTCAGTTCAGTGAGTTCTAATAAATGTAAACAGTAGTGTAATCCCACCCCAATAGGGACATAGGGCATGTCCATGACACCAATACATTTCAGTATCAGTTCTTATGACCTGAAAAGGGTCAAGGCTCGGCGAAGAGCCAACAGGGTCAGGCGGGGATACGTTAGCCTGGAGGACGATGCTCAAGATAGAGGCTACATTACAACTCTTAATTACAGCAAAAGGTTTTGTATTTTACTGGTAAAACTGAGAAATCTTTTATATTTTGAGACAGAGTCCTGAACTCATTACATAGCTCACACTGGCCTAAAATTCAAGGCACTTCTCCTGTCTCAGCCTCCTGAGTGCTAGAATTACAGGCTATGCAGCCACACCTGGATTGTGCGGTGTCGGAGAATTGATCCCAGGGCCTTGTGCTTACCAGGCAAGTGCTTTAGTCATTGAGCTATTTTCCCAGCCCCCACCATTTATTTTTTTAAAATAGCATTTTAAGAACCAGCATACCTTACCTAGAATATTAGTAATATAATATTTTCCACATGTGTAATTACAAAAAAATTCTGTAGATTTTTTGTGGGTGAGGGCGTAGGAGTGGAACCCAGAGCCTCAAGCATGCTACCAAGTGTGTTATCAATGAGCTACACATCCAGTCCAGTGCTGTTCTTTAACTCTGCAGTTAGGCCACAAGGGAGAAAAATTATCAAATCTCTTCAGTAACGCTAACGATTTGTTTTGAAGGTCATTGTTCCTGACAGTCAAAAGATTCTTTAGCCCAGGATTTGGATTCATTTATCAGTGTGTATGAGCCGTGTGTGTTATACTAGAGAAAGTCGCTCCTGTCTACTAAGAGAGATGTTTGACATAAGCTTTCAGTGAAAACGCAGCAGACTATGGTTCCAGGAATTTGCATGAAGTGACCACACCCAGGTTATCCTGGATCAAGGAAAAGAGTGTTATTAAAAACTCTGCCTACTCCAAGGTTAACTATCATCTTGGCTTTTAAAAACAAATTGGGCCTCAGGAATAGTGCAGAGGTTAGAGTATTTGGCTAATAAGCACAAAGCCTGGAGTTTGATTCCCCAGGACCATATAAACCGGATGTGGTGGTGCACACCTGTAAAACCCAGCACTCAGGAAGCTGAGGCAGGAGACTACGATGCGTTTGAGGCCAACCTGGGCTACACAGTGCATTCAGGATCAGCCTAGACCACAGAGCAAGACCCTGCTTCAAGAAAAAAACAAAAACAAGTCTTACATGCTTTTGAAGTTTTAGCAACTAGAATTGTATAACAAATCCAAGTTTGTGCCTGGCTTTCCACACTCGGTGCTTTGTTTGGGAAAGACATGACGTTGCATGTACCTGTGGTTCCATACCTCTGTTGTTGTACTTTCTACTACGTGGCTTCACAATTCATTTATCTTGCTATTCATGCACTTCTAAGTTGTTTCTGGAAAATATGTTACTATAATTTTTTTTGAATATATCTTTTGATGAACCTTATGTACAGTGCTGGGGCATAGCATACACATTTGGTTGCCTACGGGGTGCTGCCGCATTCTTCGTCAGGGTGGGGTACTGGTTTGCACTCCTACTGGTGGTGTGTGGGGGTAGTTGTTCCAACGCGACCTTTGATCTTGCTCGCCTTTTTCAATCCACACATTCCAGTGTGTGCAGTGATGTCTCACGGGGTTTAATTTGCATTTTCCTTATGACTAATAAAAGGGACCTTTTTCAGATGCGGTTTTACCTATTTGAATATTTTCTTTTGAAAAGTCCCTATTTGAGTCTTTTGACAATTTTCTGCAAAATACTTAAATAGGCACTTTACAAAAAGTTAACTTTTTCTTCATTTTAACTTTTTATTTTGAAATAACTTCAAAAGGAATATAAAAATCTCCATATTTCCTTCCTTCATCTATTACATAACTGCCATCTACTTATCAAAATCAAGAAATTGCTATTGGTATTCACCTTCAGATCCTCGAAAAGTTTACTAGTTGTCTCACTAGTGTCGTTTTTCTGGACGAGGATTGTATCAACTTGTTGAAATTGGGAGTGGCCAGGGTAGAGTTTTCAGGAGTGTGTTATTGACTTGTGGGCCAGGAAGTGAGGGAGGGCACTCACCCTGGGTGTGGAGGCCCAACTGGCAGTTTGAACTAAGTAAATGAAGGAGGAAAAAGCACTGTTACAGCCTCCTGGGGAGCCTCTGACCTTTCCTGGGTGTATTAGTTTGGGTTCTGCAAAAGGCACAATTGACAGAAATTATTTTTTTAAAAGAGAAAGAAAGAATGTATTTGAAGGCTTACAAGTCTTCTGAGGACAGAGATAGTCCAAGATGGTGGCCTGCACATGCAAGATCTGGAGAGACCAATGGCTGCTCAGTAGAACTCCCATCCAGGACTGCAGGACAGCTGGCCAGAGTCTGCTGTAGATAACTGTTGTTTAAAGAACAATGGGAAAGACCAGAGACTGAAGATCAGCAACAGGCAGACAGGCGCAAGTCCAGACTAAAGCAGATCTGTGACAGAGATCTGCGGCATGTAGCAAGTTGGCTTCCATAGATAATCACAAAGGCGAGAGCTTTCCCAGAGGAAGAAGCTGTAACAATCTTTCTTCTTCCTTCTTTTTGTACTGTTGGAGTTCCAGCTGGACCTCCCACACCTGGGTGGGTGCTCTTCCCTCATTTGCTGGGCCACCAATCTCTCACACTCTAATCCTGGCTGGTTCTCAATTCTCAGTCTAGGCGTGATTCCCAAACCCCAATCCAGGCGTGGTTCCTAATTGCCTCAAGTTAACATCATCTTTCCACCGTCTTCACTGACCTGAGACACTTCTACCATCTTCATCTTTCACTACCATACACTTCAGAAGAGTTCTGGCTGATTATATTGTCACATGTCCTCAATGAACATTCATTGTCGAGATTAAATTCATATTGTATATCTTGGCAAGAAGTGACGTTGCATCCTCAGTGTGAGGCTTCAGGATGAACTTGATGGCAGCATGTTTTATCAATCGGTTATTAACTTGGATCCTTGGGTCAGGGGCCATCGCTACTGTGAAGTTGCTGTTTTTTCTTTGTAATTAACAAGTATGTAATGAGATAATGCATAAATATCCTGTTTCTCATCATGCTTTTACCCTATGACGTTTTTGTTTTGTTTTGTTGGTTGTGGTGCTGGGGATGGAATCCGGCCTCCCACACGCTGGGCAAGCCTGCTACCACTAAGCTACACCCCAGTTCAGCAGTGTTTGTTATTTACAGGATTCTTTATATCTTCTTGTTATTAGGTCTTTCGCATGTGTTATACTTTATCCCATGCTAAACCTTGTTTTTATATTCTCTCCCTGTCTTTAGATGAATAGAAGCTCTTGATTTTAATGTAATTAAATTTATGTATAGGGGTAAGAGGAATAGTCCAGCGGAGTACCTGCCTAGCAAGTTCAGGACACTGAGTTTGACTCCCCAGCACCACATAAACTGGCTGTGGTATGGTGGTGCACACCTGTAATCCCAGTAATTGGGAGGCTGAGGCAGGAGGATTGAGGCAGGAGGCTGAGGCCAGCCTGGGTTGTTACATAGTGAGCTCAGGACCAGCCTGCCTATAGAGAAAGATTCTGTCTCAACAATAAATAAATAAATATGTTCATTTCCTTTAAGCATTGTTGTGTCCTATTTAGAAATCTTAACAAGATCATGAAGATACTTGCCTGTGTTTTTGACAGCACCAGGGACTGTCACTCCAATATGTGCCCGCCCCTTCAGGTCAATTATTTCGCACTGATGGAACTTTGAGAGCAGCTGACTCTGGAAGAGGCTTCCTTCACTGTCCCCATGTCTGCTTAAAGTGGGGCTGCCAAGGAAGCAAAGGATCAGCTTGGTTCCTTCTCTGAGTTGTCCTCAACTGACGATGACAGAGGGACTGATACCTGTCCACTCACATCTGGACAAACTTCATTCTTACTTTAGTCCTATTCAATTGTTCAAAGAGACTCACAATCTTTTGTGCTGTGTACCCAATGGACTTTGTCCCCAATCTGTATGTCTCTCCATACCCATTCAGCACCCCCAAAAAATACACTGCCCCTCAAAACCTGCCTACGGCTTGCTTCCTTTTCCCTAAGAAGAAAGAACTTTAACCATCTAACTTTTTCTTTGAGGCTCATATTGTGTGTACAAATCTCATTCTGTGAGTTTCTTTGTGCATATTAATAACAATTTTATATATTTCCTCCATTTACTTGTTGTTTTGCTTGAGACAAGGTACCACCAATGTAGTCTAATTCAACCTTGAACTCACTATGTGGCTAGTTGAAAACTTGCAATCCTCCTGCCTCAGCCTCACAAGTGCTAGGATGATATGCACCACCAAGGCTGGCCCCTTTATTTATTTATTTATTTATTTATTTATTTATTTGTTTATTTGCAGCGGTGAGATTGAACCCAGGACCTTTCTGCTGAACTATACCCCTGTCCTTTTTTTTTTTTTTAAATGATTTTGAGACAGGGTATTAGCAAAATGCCTTAAGATTTGTGTTCAAAGACGTTCACGAGCCTTGGAAAGCTGACGAGCAGGATCCCCTGCAGGGAGATTTAGAGATGTCTCTCCCCAAAGACCCCAGAGTAAGAAAGTGAGAGTCCTTACGCTTCCTCTCTGGAGAAGTGAGATCTGCCCACATGCCAGGTACCAGCACCAGGGAGGAGAAGCTGGCTTGTTAACTGTCCCACATAAGATTAGAGTGCATGTGCTCCTCAGCTGTGGCACGTATCCACTGCATGCCCAGTGGCCACCTGGGGCTGCCTTCGTGTGGCCCTGTGGGGACATGGGTCAAGGAGGAACCTCTGTGAACAAGCACCTCACACTGTCTGCTGTGCTGTGAGAAACTGTCTGACCTATGTCCACGTGCTGTCTCCTGACCGGCTGCACCTGCAGGAGTGCAGCAAAGTAGCCCGGCCGCTGCTGCTCAGGGTGACTTGCCAGCACCCCTCGGCGGGGCCTCCCACCAACGTAGGAAGGGGCACCACTAAGGACAGACATGGGTTTCCCTACCCTGCAGGTATCCTGGGGAAACACTATGGGTAGGTCAGGCAAAACTATGTTTCTGCCGAGGGTTATGCTTTTTAGGTAGATGGGTCAGGGTGCTAACCCTGAGGAATTCAGGAGAACCATCAGCCATTAATTATTATTATTAATATTATTATTACTATTATTAGCAATTCTGAGTACTGAACCCACAGCCTTCACATGAAACTACATCCTCAACCCTTTTAAGCACTCTTAAATTTTTTTTATCTTGAGACAGGTTCTCACTAAGTTGCCCACACTGGGATCAAACCTGTGACCCTCCCACCTCAGCCTCTCAGAGTGCTGGGATTCCCAGTGTGTGCCACCGTGCTGGCCCCGTCTTTGTGTTGAAATTCACAGCTTACTTGCAATCACTGATCGGCGCCACTCTCCCCTCCCCCCATCCACCAGGTGTGGAAAGAAAGAACACAGAGGTGGGCTCAGTCCTACTCAGTATTTGAGACTTGTTTCTCCCAAGCTGGATCCAGTTCCATTCTCTGGATCCCAGGTGGCCTGCAGTCACTGGGTGCTCATCACTTAAGTGTGGAACGGCTGGCTCCTTCTTTCTCACCCTCAGACCCCCCTGGATGTGCTCACCCGTTTGCCACACTGGCTTGAGCCTGCAGCTGCTGAAACTTCTGCTCGTGCTGAAACCCCGTCTGCATGTATTATTATTATTTTGAAATAGGGTCTCATTCCATCGCCCAGGCTGGTCCTGAACTCACTGTGGAGCTGAGGCTAGTCTTGAACTCACAGCAACCCTCCTGCCTCAGCCTCCCAAATGCTCACTGGTGTGCACAACCGCACCCAGCTATTCTGTGCTGGAGAATCGAACCCAGGACCTGGTGGTGGCCAGGAGAGCACTTTAACCACTGTGCTACATCCCCAGCCCCGCAGAGCATGAGTCCTGGCCGGCTCGGTGATGGAGCTCAGCCCTGGGTTGACTCCCAGCACTGCAAAAAAGGAAAAAGCAAAGAAAACAAAGAAGAAAAAGAAAGATCACAGTGGAGAGAAAATGCCATCCTCGCCAGCTGCCCGCTCCTCGGGAGGGCAGAGGCTGGTGGTGACACTTCCCTGAGGGCCACGATCTGTGAACACACTGGTATTTGATAATCAAACTAGGCTGAGATATTGATTTAATGCAAATGATTAACCTTGCTATGGTCAGTGAGAATTTCTTCTCGATGAGCTACGGTAGCTACGGTCAATGACACAGGATCCGGGAGGGACATGGGTCAGGCTGCTCAGTAGAGACCGGAAAACTCAGGGAGCAAGGAGGATTGCTCCAGCATCGGCGCCTTGTGGCCACTGCAGGCATCACCACTCCAAGCCAGGCTGTCAGCGAAGCAGCCTGAGGTGCCATCTCCCTCGATGCAGGAAACGGGATCTGCTCGTTTCCTTTCAGGAAGAAAGTAGCAGGTGTTTGCTGGTCGTTAGTAGAGTTGCCATGACCCCTAGACCCGAGGCGGGTTGTCCCAACATAGACCTTACCGAGCATTTAGCAGGTTGGAAAGAGGTCTCTTTGGCAAATTTTGTGTAGATGCTTTGCCAAGCCTCATACGCTGCTGGGCCTTGGAATGAAGATGCCCTGGTAGGGAGACTCAGGGGCTGGTGTGTCCGACAGTCCCCGATGGTCGGTGCCCGGCAGGAAGGAGATGGGATGCTGTCTCTCAGAGACCTTTATGGTCCTCGCGATTTTTTTATGCTTACTCGTCCTTGCAAGTTGAGAGTTTTATCTGTGCTTTGCATTTGTCCTCCAAGAGGATGAGCTAATTCTTCTGGCTACCTGCTTGTGTTTAGCATCTGTGAGAATTTTCCCGTCCGAGCTCAGGCTTTGGGGTTGGTTACTTTCCAGCAGCCTGAAAGGACTGTGGAGGGCGTCACCTGGCAAGGAATGTCACTCCTTCTGCAGGGTTTCTTCTGGACGCTTTGCAAAGTCACTGTCCAAGGGACAGACTGCAGGTTTTCTGGTCTCAGCCTTCCTTCCCCTTGTCCTTCCTTCCTTCCTTAGTGGCCAGTGTCAGACCGGATGTGGCCTAGTCATTATCCTGAGACTACCATCATCTCCAGTGTAAGCAGAGGCCCATTGATCAGGGTAAAAATTCCCTGTCTCTACGTGCCCAGGCTGAGCTCAAATGTCCTGCTTCAGCCTCCCAGAGTGCTAGAATTACAGGCATGCACCACCACACCTAGCTACTCTTTCTTATTCTAATTTATTCCTCAGAAGAGACTAATAATAAATTCCCAAAGTTTTCCTCTTCTTGTATAATCTGGTTTTTTCAGCTTCTTTTTTTCCTGGTTGTATGTTTTGGGTTCTATTTTGCACATCAGAACCTTCCTTTAAACTCTGATGATCTGACTGCAGTTATTTGTGCAAATTTAACAAAACACGATACCTAGTCAAATTTGATTTTTAGATAAACAACACATAATTTTTAGTGTAAGTATACCCTGCGATAAGTATTTCTTATAATTTTATTATTTTAGAGACAAGGTCTCACTCTGTAGCCCAGGGTGGCCTCAAATTTACAGCAATCCTCCTGCCTCAGCCTTTCAAGTGCTGGGATTACAGACATGCAGTAGCATGCCCAGCTATTAGGTGGTGCTGGGGAATCAAACCTGGCACCTCTGCTTCCAAGGCAATCGCTATAATCACTGAGCTATGTCCCCAGCTCTGTGTGACATTTAAATTTAACAAAGTATTCTGTATTTTATTTAGCAGTCCCAAGAGTGGGATCTACAATGCTACCTGCCTAAAGGGGTGTGTGTGTGTGTGTGTGTGTGTGTGTGTATGTGTGTGTGTGTAGGTGGGCCTTGATATGGTCGAGTTTACTAAGATCCTGGTCCAGTTTTGCTGAGAAACTGATCACTTGTCTTTTAGGTCTCTGCTCAGATTTCCAGAGAAAAGTACCCAAGCCTCCCACCCTGGTTAGCGCAATCCTGCCACCATGTTCTAAGAGTGAAGTGGAGAAGACTTAAGAACTTAAGATCAAGCCGCAAAATAGTCAGATCTTAATTTTCATATGGCTTGTCACAGCACTGCACCCTCAGCCTCGTGCGAATCTGGTGCTTTGATTCCACCTAGCTGCAATCTCTTCCCTCCCACATCCATGCAGGGATCAAGTCTAATTCCCTTCCTTTCCAATCTGGCCTAGGGACTCTCATGCCCTACAGAATGCAAAGGAGTAGTGTTCAGTGGCTTCCAAGCTTGAATAACAAGAGGCCTAATCGCTAGGTTACTTTCTGTCCCTTCTGGGGAATGTGTTTCTAATCTTCCCCACAAGATACAGGGACATCTGTGCAGGAGGAGATGCAGGAGAGAGTGGCTGCTTCCTGTACTGGCTTTCCACAAATCCTACGGGTGTTAATCTGACCTACATGCCCATCCCAGAAGCATCGGAAACACCGACTCCTGTGAATCGCACACTAGCACGCTGCTTCTGTATCCCCTTTCTTCCGGCTCAGGAGCCGGCTCTCTCCAGTTTGCCAAGTCAATCGCCACCTGTCTCTCTGCTTCCTCCATTCCAAAGTTTGTTATTACTTCTCCTCTCTTGTTCTTTCATCCTTGTGAGATTAACAAAAATCAACTTGGGCTTCAACTGGATTTCAAAAGGAATCTGAGGTAAGTACATCCAGCTGTCCAATTTTTAAGGCCTACTTTGAGTCTCTGATTTTGATAATTTTATTAACTTTTAAAATATTCTGTCTTAGATCAGGTTCCCTGGAAACAAAACCCAAAACTGGGATTCTTGTGCAAGTGCAGTAAGGAGAGTGTGTTCAGCAGAACGAAGGACGTGAGGGCGGTTGAACAGGGCTGAGGTGCTGGGCCAGTCTGCTGGGGTGAGGTGCAGTCGGGCCCATAGGAAGTCTGGCCAGATTAGCTCCTGGCTGTGTGTGAGTGTGTGTGTGCGTGTGTGTGTGTGTGGGGGGGGGGTGGTACTGAGGTTTGAACAAGCCCAGGGCCTTCACACTGAGCTACATCAACAGCCCGTATTTATTTTTGATGTTGGGACAGGGTCTCACAAAATCACTAACTTACCCCGCTGGTCTCCAACTTGAGATCCTCTTGCCTCAGCCTACCAGAGTGCTGGGATTACAGATCTGTGTCGCTGGGCCTGACTACTCCTGGCTTTTTGTACCCTATAGAAATCTCAGTTCAAGGCTACCCAGCATGGTCCAAAGGCAGTCGTTGGGAGCAGGAGGCAGAAGAGGATGGCAGGTTACGTGCACCTACCTAGTATGAAGGTTATCTAAGATCAGTGCTAATAGAATCTGTCAGTTGTTCCTGATCTTTGTTTTATTTTTCTGCGTGCATTTTCTTCCCCCTTTGTACTAGGGATTGAACCAGGGCCTTTGCACTAAACTGCATGCCCAGTTTTTTTTGTTTGTTTGTTTTTGTTTTTGTTTTTTTAAGACAGGGTGTCACTATGTAGTTCAGGCCTGGCCTCAAGCACACAGCACTCCTCCTGCCTACCTCTTTTTAAAATTTATGTTGCGGTACATCCTTGTTAAATTGCCTTGGCTGAGCTCAAATTTACAATCCTCCAGCCTCGGTCTCTCAAAGTCCTGGGATTACAGGTCTATATCACTTTGTTCTGCCATACTATTATTTTTTAATTAATTAAGTTTTGAGACAGAGTCTTGCTCTATAGCCCAAGCTGGTCCTGAACTCACTATGGAGCACAGTCTAGCCTTGGATTCAAAACAATCCTTCTGCCTCAGCCTCCCCAGTGCTGGGATTACAGGCGTGTGCCACCACACCAAGGTTATATAGTGCCGGGGAATCAAGGGCCTCACACTTGCAAGGCGAGTGCTTTAACCACTGTGTCATTTCTCCAGCCCCCTTACTATCATTTTTAAAGGGCGTGATAGTCTCTAATCTTTCTGAGAAAGTGATTTATCCTTTCCGCATTCTTTTTCTAGTTTGCCTTGTTAATTTTGTTTTCCTCATGGTCAGTTCCCAAAGGGAAGCTCACAGAATTTTAGGCAAGCAGATAAGTGTACATAATCGGTCTGATTCTAAACCCTATACTATTTGCCCTGTTAAACCACCCCTTTAACCACATCTTTATGAAATTATTTGGGTGTTAATAACCACTTGGAGTTTGATCTGTTATACTGCAAACATTCCCCAAAGCTATATATCCTATGTCAAATAAAAAATTTGCCTGCAGATGGAACAGATTGATTTTCCAAGCAATCACTGAGCACCTGCCACAGGCCTGTCCAACCTGCCACCTTTTTTGTCCTTGCTTTTGTTGTTGTTGTTGTTGTTGAAACAAAAAATTTTATAAAGGAAGTTTTAGTATTTATATGTGTGCATTAACTATGTTATATATTTTATATGTGGTCCAGGCCAGTTCTCTTTCAAAAAAAAAAAAAAAACGCGAAGAGAACGGTACGCCACAGATCGGACCTACTGTGTGCCACCAATGTTACTGAGAGCCGGCACAAAGTCGACTGGCAGGGCTGAAGGAATGGCTCAGCGGGCCAAGCGGGGTTCCTGGTGGCGGCGCCCCGCCCCGCTGCGACCCCTCGGGGACCCCTCCCGCGGCGACTTCCGGCCCCCGCGCGGGGCAGCACCGGGCGGCTCCCGCGGGGACAGGTGCGCGCCCTGGGAGGGACTTCCCGGTCCCGCGGGACGGGGCGGCCGGGAACGCGGCCAGTCTCCACCCCGACGCGGGGCGGGCCGCCGGACAAAACCCCGAGCCGCCGCGACTCGGCGCGACTTCCGCAGCCGCCAGCACCGAGGACGAGCGCTGCCCCGCCGCCGGCCGGGAGAGGTAGGGACAGCGCCGGGGACAGCGCCGGGGACAGCGCCGGGGACAGCGCCGGGCCCGGGCCGCCCAGCGAGGACCGAGTCCGTGTCCCGGAGCTGGTTCCGGCAGACGCTTCTTACGTTTTACTTTTCATTCTCTTTTCTCCCTTGAAGAAACTTACCCCTCGGTCCTGGTCCCGCACCCCCGTCTCTCTGTGCGTCCCTAACGGCCTCAGCACGGCCCGTGGCTCGCGAGACTCCTAACAGCACGCGCTCTATGGCCGTGTCCGCCCCTGGCGTCTCCCGGGAGCGCCGGCCGCGTCGTGGGCGCGGGTCCCTCGCGCCTTTCCTGCACCCTGGACACGCGCTGTCTCCTGCTGGCGGCAGCTGGGTCGGGGGCCCCCTTCAGAGAGGCTCCCCACCGCCCTTCAGCCCTGGACACGCTCGGCCCCTGGCTTGCAGAGAATGCCATGGATAGCCAGGCCCGACCTGGCAAATTCCCAGGTGACAGTGGCGGGAGGGCGAGCAGGAGAGGAAGGGGGCAAGGGAAGCACCTTGCGTGACCCAGGCAGCTCAGATCCGATGAGATGTCAGCGGACCTGGGGACTCGCAGGTGTGCACGTGTACGCAGAGCGACTGGAGCGGGGAATTGGTTAGGGACAGTCTTTCCTCAAAAGCAATGTCGGGAGATAAATGCCCTCAGTGAGACCGGGTCACACCAGCCTTAGGCACTTTAACCCGGTTCCCTCTGCCCCAAGAACACTCACCACTGGTTAAGTCCTGCGGGGCAGTATTTCCCCCTAAGTGACTCATGAATGACAGTCTTATCCGGAACCCCAGGGTTGATCACCTTCGCACTTAAGTCCTGTGGCGCGTTTTGCTGTGTCCAGACGCTCGCTTGTGTTCTGGGTCTTGCATCTACTTAAAGACCAAGTTTGCTTGTTTCCAGGGGAGGTGGAGGGGAGAGAAGGCCCTGGACTTGGGGGTCAATGTGAGGGTGCTTGAAACTATAGGGTACGCAAAGAGGGGCTTTCCTTGGGTGTTAATGTTGCCCAAATATTTGAAGATTAAAAATACTTTTTACATGAAAACAATCACAAATATATTTTGGAATAGAATCCAAAGTTAGAGATTCTCTTTTTCTTCAAGGCAGGGTCTCTCTGTAGCCCAGGCTGGCCTCAGACTCAGGGCAATCTTGTGTTACAGGCGTGCACCGCCACGCCCAGCTTATGTGGTGCTGGAGAATCGAACTCGGTAGCACTTTATGTGGTTCTTGCTAGGTAAGTGCCTTAACTGCTGAGCCATTCCTCCAGTCTTAAGAATTTTTCACTGTAGTTAGAGTTACTCGGAGAGGTACTGCCTCATCCTCCCTGAGCGACTCTGAGCAATAATCATCCTAAACTCTCACTTAATCTTTACTTCAATATGAGATGGGGTTATTAACCTTGTTTTACAGGTGAGGAGCCCAAGGTTGTAATCCTCAGTCACGGTCAAGGTCAGGCCACTTGAGGCTGCAGGACTGTGACTCCTTCAGGACCTGATTCATAAGGACTTGGAACTTGGGTTCCTGGCGCCCTGGCTTATTAATGAAATCCTTATCCAAGTTTTTCTTAGCTGGGAGTGGTGGCCTGTGTCTGTAGTCCCAGGACTGGGAGGCTGAGGCAGGAGGAGATCAATTTCAAACTCAGCCAAACCATGTCTTAAAATAAAATTAGTAAAAGGGCTGGAGATGTAGCTTAGTGTGACTATCCTGTGTTCAGTACTATAAAAAGTACTGCAAAAAGGCTTGAGTTATGGTTGAATTATGTATCACAGATACACGCTAATAAAAATACTTCTAGAAAAAATATTGAAAGAACTGAAGCTGACTGGGAGTGTAGCTCAGCGGTAGAGTGTTTACCCCACGTGTTCAACCCCTAGCACTGCAAGAAAACAAGAAAATGGCTCTGTTTCAACCAGAAGGACTGGTCGTAGTGGGTGTGAGGGTATGCATTAGCAGCACTAATTATTATTATTTTTTCTAGTACTGGCAGTCAAACCAGGAGCGTGTTCTGTCACTGAGCTACAGCTATATCCTCGGCTTTTTTTTTTTTTTTTTTTTTTTTTTTTGAGACAGGATCTCGCTCTGCAGCCTAGATTGTTCCTGAACTCACTGTTGTAGCCCAGGCTAACCTTGGCCTTGGGACAATCCACCTGCCCCAGGCTCTCAAGTGCTGGGATTATAGGCATGTGCCACAGTGCCCAGCTGTATGTGATGCTGGGGAATCAGACTCATGGTCTTGCACCTGCAAGGCAAGTGCTTTAACCATTGTGCCATTCCTCCAGCCCCGCCCCTCCTTTTTTGACAAGAACTTGCTAAATTGCCCAAGCTGACCTTGAACTTGCAATCCCTGTGCCTCAGCCTCCCAAGTAGCTGGGATTACAGATATTTGCCACCACACCCCCTTAACAGTGGCCCTGAGTTCTTGTGGGACTTGGTATGTGGACAAGAGAATGAACACCCGTTGTGGCATTGGCAGAGAGGGGCAGGAGTTTTTTGAGTGGTGGGTTCTGGGTGAATTTGAGAAGGTGGCTTTTGAAGTCCATCGTCTGGTGGCATGGAGTTGGGGAGAGCTCTCTCGCAGGAGATGTTAGGCAGGGCCTGGAAGGCAGGAGTAGAGCTCCGACTACCTCTGCAACCTTAACTCGCAGGTGTCACAGGATGTCAGCACTCCCCAGGAGGCTGGGACATGCTGCAGTTCTTGCCCCGCAGCCTGAAATTCTGACCCCCTGTGACATGTGGGATCAGGAGCATGCATGTTTAATGGGCTACCAGGATGATCGTGAGCCAGATATTTTTAGACCTCGCTTTGAGAAAATGTGCTTTAGAAGCATTTATATGAATATGTATGTGCATCCTTGATAAGTCTCATATAATCTCATCAAAAAATAGGATCTTTCCAAGGAAACTTAAGCTTGTCACTATGGTACAAGCTCTAGGTAATGTGGTGAGTGCTGAAATTCTGTAAAGTGAAGTAACGATTACAAGCTCATTCTTAATAATAGTTTTCTTGGTTTGCTAGGCATGGTGGCACACTGCTGCACTCCCAGGAGGACCACAAGTTTGAGCCCAGCCTGGGCCATGTAGTGACTTGGTGAGATCCTGTTTAAAAATTTAAAACTGAAAGAATAATTTTTTCTTATAACAATCACAACTTTTGTGCTGGAGGAATGACACAGCACTTAAAGTGCTTGCCTTGCAAGCGCAGGCCTTGACTTTGATACCCCAGCACCATGTAAAGCTGGGTATGGTGGTACATGATTGTAATCCCAGCACTTGGGAGGCTGAAGCAGGAGGATTGCCCTGAGTCCAAGCATGAGCCTGGGCTACTGAGTGAGTTCAGGACCAGCCTGAGCTACAGAGTGAGAACCTGTCTCAAAAATAAAAAAACAAAAGAATCACATTTTTTTGTAATATATCAACAATCTTTTATTTATTCCAAACTCAAGTGTAGACAATATGCTTAATATCTATAGGCCTGAAGGTCCAACTTAAGTTGGTCCTTTTTTTTTTTTTTAGCTACATGGGTGCACAGCTGTAGTCCCAGTTCTTGGGAGACTGAGGCAAGAGGCTTGCTGTGAGCTCCAGGTCAGCCTGGGTTACAAAGCAAGACCTTGTCTCAAAAAGTTTTGTTTGTTTATTGTTATTTAACATAATTAACACTGAAATGGATTAGGACATTAAGACTCCCTTAGGAATTTAGGCTTCCTAAAATCTGCTCTTGGTTTTATTGGAAAAAAAAAATGCTAGTAATTGGTGGTATTAAAGCTGAACACAGAGATTTTGCCATGGGAACTTAATCCATTGATGGATTGTTTTAAAAATCCAAGTTGTCTGAGGTCAGTAAATTGCCATTTTTGCTTCTTGACCCACAAAATTAGAATATTACACCTACAACCAGCAGTTGGAATAAATGGCAGCCAAAGGCCAGATTATAGATTACTATATGAAAGACCTCATATCCCGCTCCCCCTGCATCTCACATTATTAACCTTTTAGACTGAGTTACAACACAGAGCGTGAGCTGACCAACGTATCATAGAGCCGGAGCACCCCTAACCTACATCCCACCCCTCTGCTGCAGACTCTCACCTTGGGTCAAGGCACTTAAACCCCTGGGGGAGGTGTCATGTCAAGTCATTACCAGAAGCTAGCCTGGTGGGACTGTGTGGTTACTGGGAGCCAGTCGTGAGTCACGTGTCATTGAGCCTTCTCCTCTGGAGAGGAGAACAGGTCCTTTATGGATACCAGCCTCCGAAATCTTCTCTCATTCTCCTCTTCAAGAAGCTCAGGAAGGCATGTTCTAAATTCAACTTAGAGTCAACTTCTGCGATTGCTTCTTTTTGATGTTTTTCAAGGATCCGTTGAGTTAATAATTTTCATCCTTAGAGACCCAGATGCACATAAGAATGATACTGAAGTCATGGATCCCCTCTTGAGGAAAATAAGCACATACTTAACGTTTTTATACAGTTCAAGGGGCTCCCAAACACCCTTTTAGGCCCTGTCATGGATATCTAGAAAGTATCCAAACACATTAAAAATTGCCCTGGAATTTGGCAACGTTTGTCAAAGGGGAAAGAATCTACACACAAATTTACTTTTGTTCCAGCAAACTCGATTCTAGTTTATCCTAATTTTATATTTGGATGTTTGTAGAAACATGTACACAGGTGGTATACACCGCAACGTTGTTTTGGTAGTGGGAGATTAGAAGAGATGTGACTATCAGTACAGGTCAAGTAAAATTATGGAACCGCAATACAGTGCCATCCTATGTGCTGTTCAAGAGGGATGCAGGTTGATAGGGACTGGTACAGAATGGTGTTGAAGTTCCTTCCTTCCTTCCTTCCTTCCTTCCTTCCTTCCTTCCTTCCTTTCATAAAGGTAGCATACAGCCAGGTGTGCTGGCACATGCCTGTAATCCCAGCACCCTGGAGGCTGTGGTAGGAGGAGGGCACATTCCAGCCCAACCTGGGCAACTTAGTGATTTAGCAAGATTCTATCTCAAAATAAAAAAACAAGAAGGGTTGGGGATATAGTTCTGTGGGAAAGACCTTGGGTCAGTCCCCAGGACTGCAAGGAAAAAAAAAAAGAGTACAACTTTGCGTGGCATGCTACCATTTCTGTATATAAAAATGATGGAAGCTATTTATGTTCTCATGTGCTTGTTAATGAATTAAATACCTCTAAGATTTGCAGAAAGATTATAGCACCCATATGAAATTATTTCAATGTGAGTGTGTGTGAAAGTCTCACAGACTTATTACATGACTTTTTGTACTGTTTGGATTTTGTTATACTCATATATTGTCTGTAGAGAATACAGATAACATCTTCCAGTTAACATTGTTTATAAAGTGAGAGAATGAAGTTGAATGAAGAATATATAATTACCAAATGTCTGACCTCAGCATCATCCTATGAACCTCTGTTTATTTGTATACCAAGGACTGATGTGCAGTTTTGCTCAGGTTCGCGATGAGATCAGCAGCACCGCTCAGCTCCCGTAGGTTTCCAGTGGGTCATTGATTCATCTAGTGATGCTTCAGCTGTTTCCAAAGGGATTTGAAGGTGCCTTAAATCGGATGGTGGCAAATCTCTATTTTTAAATAGCCTGT
Organism: Ctenodactylus gundi; assembly: GCA_004027205.1. Classification (NCBI taxonomy): domain Eukaryota; kingdom Metazoa; phylum Chordata; class Mammalia; order Rodentia; family Ctenodactylidae; genus Ctenodactylus; species Ctenodactylus gundi. Next base: position 234,803 of record PVKB01000676.1, read on the forward strand.
TGGGTTCCAGTGTATCTGTAGCTATAGGAGCAAAAAAAAAAAAAAAAAAAAAAAAAAAAGAGGTTCTGGGATAAGCCAGGTCCTGTAGGCTGGATACACTGGCTGGGAAAGAGAAAGTTCTTGCTGTGACATCAGGTCATGGCACTGAGAGGCCTGACCTTGGCTTCAGAGTTTGTGTCCCTTCCCCTGCCAGACATCATTTTCGTATGTGAGGGCCCAGCCTCTCTGCATCCTGGAACCTCTGCATCCCAAGTATAGCATGTTCACCAAATATTTCCCATGAGCCTGACCCTGTGCCAAACATCTGGCATGTTGTTTTTACTAAATTTTCACCCATATTAGGGGGGATTGGTGTTTTTACCACTGCACAGATAAGGAAAGTGAGATGCAAAGGGGCTGAGTGACTTGCTGTCAGTTGCATACAGGCAAGTGTTAGGGCCAAGCTTTAAATCTGGTGATACGACCCTGTGCTCTGCCACTCGGCTATACTGTATGATGGGTTAAAAGTGGAGGAATTGGTGGAGAAGACAGGCCTGGGAGATCAAGCTAACTACAGGGCTGGGTTCGTGCAAAACGGAAGAGGTGGACCCTGTGACCAAACCGCTTGTCCAAGATGAACTTGATGTCGACTTCATTCTGAGCATTCGGGGCCCAGGTGACAGGGTAGGATGGAGAATGGAGTCTGTGCCAAGGTGATGTGCTGTGTCTTGATCCTGGTGGTCCATTCCACAGAATCCAGGGTTGGCCCTGCATCTAAAGGCACGAGTAGCAGCTCAGCACCCCAGGGAAAGGTCATCAGAAGGTAGGCAGGAAGGAAGTGGCTCCTGCCGGAAGGACAAGCGTTCGTTTATTATATACTATGACGAGCACTAGACATGCAGAAACTAAACACACCGATTCTATGCTAAGGGAAATACTTATATAAGTAAATTGACAATTAAAATCTACTGGACTGACCTGGGCACAGTAACATGAGGCTCAGGCAGGACAATCCCTTGAGCCCAGCAGTTGTAGACCAGCCTGGGTAACAGGCAAAACCCTGCCAGGGTAGAGGGGGGGCGGACTCTAGGATTGTATGGTAAGTGATTTGATACTTAAGAGCTGAGTCTGTGGAGTAACAGGAGTTGTACCTAACTCAACCAGGGTGGTTGGAGGCGGCTTCCTGGAGAGGAGCCTTTAGGTCACGGGTGGGGTAGGTGGAGAAGCATTATGCACTGGCGTGGGGCCGGGAAGGCGTGGCCACGTGGCCACGGCACACTGGAGTTGCAGCATGTTGCTCCCAGCGGGCTGGTCCTAAAGGGCAGAGCTGGAGGGCCTTCAGGGATCCGAGGCCTTCCCTAGGACTGTGGGAGATGGGGCAGATCAGCTCAGGGAACAGGGTCGCAGGACCCCAGGATCCCACCATAAAAACTTCTGGCCTGGATTCCAGATCCCTGTTTTCTTTTGTATCTGCCCCAGTGCCTGACACTGTTGTGTAGTAAGTGTTTGAATCAAATAAAAGTGCTAGGTGAGTACCAGGAAGGAAATCAATGCAAAAATTGAACTTGGGAGAAATACAACGGCCTTCCTGCCCTTCGGAGTCCAGGTCAGCAACGTTCGTCTTGCACACAGTCTCCTCGCTGTAGATTTCATCCAGACTGAGGGCCTCTGCAAAGTCTCTGTGAGTCCCTCTGCCCCAGGGATGTTCACACCTTTTTGCAGCCGGCCTGACCTGCCTGCTCAGCTCTGGGCAGATCAGAGGGCAGGACCATGCACCTGCTAGCTTAGACTTAGTACTGTGCTGAGCACAATGATATGCTCAGAGAATGGATCGTTTCTCTTGGCTCTGGCCTGCCTCAAAATGATCCAGTTCTTAAAATTACTTTTGCCCGCTTCATGGTGCCCTTGAACTCTAGCTTGACTGCAAACTCTTTTTGCAATTACGTTTTCCTTTTCATAATCATAGCTGAAGCTTCATATTCATCTTCCTGCCTGGAAAACTCCTTTCCTGTTGAAATTCTGTTGTTTTTTCAAAGCCTCAGTCAGGTGAGAGCTCTTTGAGCCTCTCTGGGGACTCTGTCTCCTGCCACCCGGCAACTCTGATAACAGCTGCCACCTACGGCTTTGTCATTAGACATTAGATTAGGTATACCAGTTACCTACTGTGTCTCTTCCTAGGTGGCATGCTCCTTGCCAGCAAGATCACATCTGTCTTTGGTTCTCTCACAATGCCTTGTAAGTGATAGGGGTAAATTAAATATTTAAGGAAGGCCCATGAGTGCCTATACACCGCAAGTGACAGTTCTAGAACTGAGAAAGCTACCTGCATAAGACTCTGGGCCTGAGCCGTAGTGTGAGGAGGATAAACCTGATTAAGTGGTGTCTCTGGGCTTCACCCAAGATTTACTGTCTTGAGCTCTAAAGTTCAGGCTCTCTTCCCAAAATCTGTATGTTTAAATGCTCCCAGGTGACAGCTCTGCACTTTGAATAGAACGCTCCCCAGATGCCAAGCTAAGCACTTTTATTTATGTGACTTACAGTGTGATGTGGCTGTTACAATCATCATATGTGGACGCTACCCAAGGCCAGAAAAAGGGGGAACTTGAAAGCCAACTTCATCTTTCTAGTCTGGGGCAATTTCTTTCCCAGAAAACTTGTGGCAGGTTTGTTCTTATTTTTTCACTGGCCAGAAGTAGGTCACATAGCCACGCCCGCACCATTCTTGGCAGTTGAAATGGGGGGCCCTTGGGCTGATCTTGATTCCTTTCGGAAGTTGCTCTACCTTCCTAGCTTACAAAGACCAATCCTGAAGCAGAAAGAAAGTTCTCTTAAAGAGGAAAGAAGGTGTAATGGAAGTTCCCATGATTGGTGATTTTCAAATAAATGTTGCCTGATGGCCTCAGACCTCCCCGTGTATACCAGAACAAATCAGTGTTCAGAGGTGGGGTTATGTATGGAGAGCAAAGTCTGATGGGAGCTCAGGCTTGTCCTGGATTCTCCACCTGCCCCTCTGCTATACCTATGCCAGTGCTCGTCTTGGGGCGGGGGGATAATTTAATTTGGTGTTTCCCAGATAAGGAAAGGTAAAGTAGCACATAAGGCCTACCGGGAGTAATGCAAGTTTGCAGGGCCTGGTTTTGAGAACTCTACTGTTTCTGAAATCTGTGGCCAACAGAACTTTCCTAAGTTGTGTTCGCGCATTCCTTTCATTAATGTAAGCCATCTGCGACATTCTCTTATATTTGGTGTAGATCATGCGTGACAATCTCTATCTATAAAATGTGGTTTGGGGACCTTTTTAGGCTTCAAAAGTCATTATCATAGAACTAAGGTTCCCAAACTTGAGAATGCATCAGAATTGCCTGGAGAGCTTCCCAGCACCCAGAGTGCTGGGCCACACTCCAGCGTTCTGGATTCTGTAGGTCTGGAGTTGGGCCCGAGGACTGAGCTTTGAGCAGGATCCCAGGGATCCATGCTCTCAGAGTAACTGTTCTATAGTGCTCTCTGGGTTGGATGAACTACCTTTAGATTAAAATCCTAATCCGGATTTATAAATAAGATAATGTAATAGAATTTAAATCAAATACATGGCACAATCAAACCTTTCCAGGTTCTTTTGTGGTTTCTGTCAAAGCTGCCCTACACACGTCACTTGTGCCCAGTGTCTGGCTAATCTTCTGTACTTTGGTGACGATATCCTGGGCTTGTTCTTTGGAGGGAGAGCGTGAAATGAGGCCCATGCACCCTCCCTCTAAGCCAGGCTGGTTATCTGGATACTAACCGCGACCCCTAAGCGTTTGTCTACGAATTCTGCTTACACCTTTAAAATGAATGCAATTCTCCTACATGTTAAAACATGAATGAATCTTTACAATATTGTACTAAGTGAAAAATAGCCCAAACACACAAGGACAAATATTATGTAATCCTGCTTACGTGGGATACCTACAACAGTCAAATTCATAGACCCAGAGTAAAGGTTACTACCAAGGGCTAGGGTAAAGGGGAATAGGGAGTTTGGATGTAGTGGGTACAGCATTTCATTTTGGGGTAATAGATTTCAGGAAGGGACAGGGGTGATGTTTGCAAGACATTGTGAATGTAGCTCATACGATCATATGATTTAAAATGCTCAATTCTGTGTATATTTTGCCAGTATTGAAAAAACAAATCTTCCTTGCATTGCTGCTTTTCCCCTAGTGGTGGGTTAGAGCATCCATGTGTTAGCCTGTAAGAGCTGATTGTTAAATTTCACGGTTTTTGCAGGCTGAATGTTAAATATATCCAACAATTAAAATTTAACAGTATGAATTTATGATCAAATAAAAAATATGAAAATAAAAATAATTGCAAATAGGTTATATTTAGAGCAGTTAATTTCCTAATTGTGTGATGATAGTAACATGTTCTACTGCCCATCTAGACCCAACTCCAGGTTCAAGAACAATACATTCACAACTTGAAATCCGTCACATTGGACATATTCACATCAAAGAAATGGTTTTCCTTGGAGAGCCTGCTGTTAAGTTTATCAGCATACACCTGGCCTTACCACACCTAGTGGGGAAGGGGTGGGGCTAGTTGTGGGAGTAAAGCAGCAGTCACTTGGGACCTCCCAGCCAATAAACTTGAACTGAATTGTCCTTTTCTCATAGCCCTGCCTCTGGGCGTTTTGCTGTGTCTGTAACAGAAGAGGCTGTGGCTAAGTTTAACTGGCGAGGAGGGGAACAAGACTGCTCACAGAGTAAACTTGTTATTTTAACTTCTTGGACACGAGTTTCCTCAGCTATAAAGTGAAAAGGATGGAGGCAGGAAGGATGGAGGAATAGTGCAGTGGTTAGAGCGCTCCTTTAGCAAGCGTGAGGCCTGGAGTTCGATTACCCAGCACCGCATAAGCCAGGTGTGGTGGTGCACAGCCATAATCCCAGCACAGGAGGACTGCTGTGAGTTTGAGGTCAGCCTGGACTACAGGGAAAAAAAAAAAAAAAAAAACAGGATGGAAAAGTACCTAGTAGAAATGAAATAAAATAATTATTCTAGCAATGGAAAAGAGATTTTTTAAAGAATGTTTTTAATTACCTCCAATTTCCAGTATTCACTTGATTGAGAAAATTATCAATATTTCACCAAAGAAAGAGATTTTTTTTAAAAAGACTATTGAGAGGGCTGGAGGAATGGCTTAGTATTAAAGCACAAGTCAAGTGTTATGTGTCCAAGTTCGATTCCCAGCACCACATAAGTTGGGTGTGGTGGATCATGCCTGTAATCCTAGCACTTAGAAGGCTGAGACAGGATTGCCGTAAGTCCAAGGTCAGCCTGGGCTCCTGCTCCATCCTAAGTTCAGGACCAGCCTGAGCTACAGAGCAAGACCCTGTCTCAAAAAAAAAAAAAGATAAAAAATATTGGAGGTAATAAAAAAAGAAATACAAAAGAAAATATAAATATGATTTAAATTATTTTCTCAGAAGTTTTAACTGTATAAAACTAAAAGAATATTATATTGGAAAATTACTTCTAATTATTTTTAAATATAAAATATTTTTCATGTTAAAGTTAAAATATATCAATAATTTATACAAATATTTTAGTAAAGTATCAACACCCTAAAAATGAGCAAAAATGCAAACTGATAGTTCACAAGGAAGAATACAAGTAGGAAAAGAAAATATTCAGTGTTCCTTCTGCTGATTTTAAAAGAGAAGGAAATAACACAGTTCTATTTTACACCTAAGTATTAAATTATACATAAGTAAATCAAGCAAGTTAGCTGGTATTTGGCTGTCAGAACTTTACATATGCCAGTAAATTTGGAGGACAACTAGAAATATTAATGGTAAGGAATCACAAGAAATAGGTGAAGAAGAAAAAAATAAGCATAAGATTGTGGTCATGGCATAAAAGAACCTGGATAGCCAGGATAATGAATAATTTACGTCAATATGACAGGAGAGTGTAAAATTTGTAAAGTGATTGCTGGGGTTTAGATCTGGAATGTCCCCCCAAAGCCTCATGTGTTTAAATGCTTTGAAATAGCCGTGGAACCATGTGCTGTTTGGAGGTGGGGCCTCATTGGAAGGGGTGTAATCCTGGGGTTGACCCAGAAGGGACAGATCACTGGGACATGACCTGGAAGTATATATGCTAGCGCCACCCTTCCTTGCTCCCCTGGTTTCCCGTCTGCCATTCTGGGAACAGCTTTTCCCTCTGCTGAGCGTCTGTCAGGTGCTTCTGCCACTGCCAGCCACCTCTGGAACTGTAAGCTAAAATCAACCTTTCCTTTCCTTCCTTTCCTCCTTTAAAGTGCAGGTGTCAGATACTGGGTCCCAGCAATGAAAACGTGACTAAGATGATGAAAAATGTGGTGAGTGTGTAGGATATGAAATGCAAAATTAATATGCATGTTGAGATTACAACTATGGTAAGAGACTAGCCAGCAAAATAAAAGAAGTTGGTCTAAGTTTACTTTAAAATGTCATTTTCAGTGTTTAAAGCTAATAGAGGAATTCATGAAATAAAAAGAAAGGGGAAATGGATTGCTGAAGGCCTTCCAGTCTCTAAAATTCTGTGAAAATTAATCTTTGCCATTGGTAGGCATGGAAGAACCCGTTATGTTCAGTGTTGCAGTGGAGAATTCTGCCCACATTCTGCAGGGCCTGGGAAACAAGTTTATTATATCACACAGGCAAGTTAGTTAATAGCAGCAGGAAGGAGAAGAGAGGGGGTGACAGAATTACAGCAAACCGCCCGGGATCCGTACTTCATGGTAACTGCCATAGAATCCTGAGGTTGCCAAAACAAAAATAAAACCAAACACTAGTATTTCTGCCACATATACTTCTTTAAAATCTAAAAATAAATAAAGGGTTTTTTAAGAAAAATAAGATTTTTTTAAAAAAATTAACTGGTATTTGTATCTTTTCTGTGATTTCTTGGAGTATTGGTATATTTTCTATGACTTCTATAGATGTTTTTTGCTTCTTTAGAATTTTATGTTTATGAAAAAAACAAAATTATGGGGCTGGAAGAGTAGCACAGAAGTTACAGCACTTGCCTAGCAAGTGCAAGGCCCTGGGTTCAGTTCCCCAGCACCACATAAACCAGGAGTGGTGGCGCCTGCCTGTAAAATCCAGCTCTTGGGAGGCTGAGGCAGGAGGATTGCCGTGAGTCCGAGGCCAGGACCAGCCTGGACCACAGTGAGAGAGAGAGACTCTGTCTCAAAAACAAAATAAGACAAAAACCAATTCCTGTCACTTGTTCAAATAGAGGAAAGAAAAGGACAAGCATAGAAAATTAATCTTGGCCTCGCTGTGCTGAGCTCGGAATATTTAAGCCTGAATCTTTAACCTCAAAGGCTTTCTGTGGTTAGAATGTTGTTGTATCAAGTCTAAGGAAATAAGCCTGTTCATGCAAGTAATTATTGAGTCATTTGAAATTATCAGTTACACACCAGACACTTTGCGAGTCACTGGTGGATAGGTAAGCAAGGCAGCTTGGGACCCGATGATCCCGCAGATTCTTGTCCGCCAGGAAGTTCTGACCCGGATGCGTGGCTGGACCTTTCCTTTACCTGTGCAGCTCACCTCTTCTGTGGCATCAGCTGTCTCTTCTGATGTTTTCCAGATCTTCATTTCTGCCCTAGACCTTTCTTCTCATTTTTCTAAATTAATTAATTTTTAGGAAGTATCTTTTATTTTTCTTTTCTTTTTCTTGAAACTTTATATTTTTTAGCTGATACATGAAACATGAGTGTTGCACGTATTAATGGAGTCCCATGTGATGTTTTGATACATGCGTATGCTGTGTAATGTTTAAACCCGGTGAAACATTGCTTCTCTCTGCAACCTTTTATCATTTCTTGGTTTTTTTTTTCTTTTTGAGACAGAGCCTCATTCTGTAGTCCAGGATGGTCTTGAACTCACTCTGTAATTCAGGCTGGCCTCAAATTCGTGGCAGTCCTCCCGCGTCAGCCCCCCAAGCACTGAGATTATAGGTGTGTGCCACCGTGCCTGGCTTACGTGAGGCTGAGGCTGAGGAGCTTATGCTTGTTAGGCAAGCTACGCCTGTCGCCCCAGAATTTCATTTTTATGGCTAAATAATATTCCGTTATGTATTTGTAATCTGTGTCCTTTATTCCTTCATCCACTGATGGACACTTAGGCTATTGTAAATAGTGCTATAACACACAGGGGTGTGCCGATGACTCTTCAGCTTACTGGTTTTATTTCCTTTGGATATATTGCCAGTAGTGAGACTGCTGAAACATATGGTAGCTCTATTTTTCATATTTTGAGGAGGATTCATACTATTTTTCATAATGGCTTTAATTTACATTCCTACCAACAGTGTGCAAATATTCCCACCTGGCACATCCTGGCCAGCACTTGTTATTTTAGTCTTTTTGATAATAGCTTAGCTGACTGGAGTGAGGTGACGTCTCATGGTGGTTTTGATTGATTTGCATTTTCCTCATAATTGGTAATATAGAACATTTTCCATGTGCTTTTGGACACTTTTACGTCCTTTAAGAAGTGTCTATTTCAGTCATATTTGTTGAAAGATTTTGAACTCGGGGCTTCCTGAATTCTAGGCAGGTGCTCTGTCTCTCATCTCTACCCTCAAGCCTTTCTCAGCTTTGGGATCCTGCTCAGGGTCTGCCTGGATGTCCTAAGGCCACCTGGCAGTCAGCGTATCTAAGAATGAATACAGGAGATGCCAATATTCAGTTGTCCAAGCAAGAAATATGTTCATGCTTGATTCTCTTTACCCTCACTAACAAAACAGTAACAAAGTTTTGTCTGTTTTTCCTCTTTACTCTTTCTTAAATCTATTCCTTCACTTCCATCCCTGTCATGCTGTTCTCATCCAGGTCCTTGTTATGTCTCACCAGAGCTACTGAAGTACATTCTTAACTTGTGTCCAAGTGGCAGTAATTAAAACAAGAAAAAAGAGTTTACTGTTTGTATCACCATATTAGCTTACTTGTTGCAGGGACACAATGCCCACAATTTACAGGAAGAGAGCTCTAATTTGGCTCACAGTTTCAGGGGATTCCGTCCACGGTCAGTTGGCTCCCAGACAGGAATGTCATGGTGGAAGGATCTGGTGGGGCAAAGCTAGAGAAGGGAAATGGTGCCAGAGAGCACGGAGCCTGAGGGCATATGTGGTACCCAAAGTCACACCTCTGTGACTCACCCGGACACACCCGGAAGTGTGCTTTACTCATCCCCGGGGGAGCTCCCAAGCCAATCAAGTTTACAGTCCACCTTAGTTGTTACAAATGTCACTCTTCAGCCTACCCCAAATTTTCCTAAAGGTTCCCTATTTCCCTGACTTGTCTTCCTGCTTCTTCCTCCAGCACCTAACACACACGTAAGCAGTGGGTCAGCTCAGCTCTTTGCTGTGCTTAGGACTGATTACTCATCTTTTAAATCATTCTCTCCGAGGGTTGGGGGAATAGCTAGAGATGAAAGCACTCGCCTAGCAAGCACAAGGTCCTGGGTTCTCTTTCCCAGCACCACGTAAGCTGGGCATGAAGACTGCCGTGAGTTCAAGGCCAGCCTGGGCTACATTGTGAGTTCAGAACCAACCTGAACTAATGAGTGAGACCCTGCATCAAACAACAACGACAAAAATCATCCTCTTCAAGATGTGCCACCCACCTTCTCCTGCAGGCAGATTTAGGAGAAGCACCTCCGTAGTACCTGGTGCTGAGTGCTCAGTACCAGCTAAATAAATGACTGAAGGCAGAAGAAAAGAGGGAAAAAAAATGTTAAGTTATTTTATCAAACATGGAGGGTGTTCAAGAGTATCTTAAGTGTTTCTTCTAAATAATTAAGTAGATTATTTTTCGGAATGGGCTCTTCCTGAAACGTTCTGAGGTTTTTGTTCCTTTAGTCAGAGCCCTTGCTGTGCTTCTTCCCTCCCTTCCTTTTAGCAAATGGGAAATGAAGGCCGCAAGGAGATAAATTGGGTGTGGGTGTGGGTGTGGGGGGGGGGGTACGTGATTTAAAGAGGTACTAAGCAGGAGTGTGAAGCGTTTGCACCAGATCTAACCAAGACGCACGTTTGCTCACCATGAGCTGTCAGAGTTATAGAAGAAGGGGCACTATATCCAGAGCCGTGCTGTGCAGTGGGGTGCAGAGTGAGCCACAAGTGTGACTTTGAATTTTTAGCAGTAACCTTAAAAAAGTGAAAAAGAAAAATAATGAGGCTATTGCGAGCAGGAGGTCACAGTCCTCTCTTCCACATGCTGATGTCAAATCTTTTGGGTAGATACCAGGCAGTGGGAGTGTTGGACTGTGCAATCGTTCTGCTTTTGGTTAGTTTGTTGTTATTGTTTGTTTTTATTTTGGTAATGGTGGTGGGCTGGGGATTGAACCCAGGTCCTCATGGACACTAAGCTCGTATTCTACCACTGAGCTATACCCCACCCCTATTTTTACTTTCTTTTTTTTGAGGCATCCTTGTACAGGTTTTCATAACGGCTGGCCTAGTCTACATTGTCATCAGCAGCATGCAAGTCTCATTTTCTTCGTATCGCCACTACTTTAATCTCTTATTTGTATCCTGCCTGTTCTTTCTTTCCCTGCTTCCCCATGGTTTTGTAAAGAAAGATGCAGAAGGCTTTACTTCCTCTAGGAAAGATTACGAGGGAAAGGCCGTATGCCAGAACCAGGTTGTTACTACTCTCTCATGAGATGCACGTTTTTGTCCCAAAGATTTATGATTGCTGAGCCAAGAGAAGGTACCAAGTGTACCGAGCCACTGGAATGTGGGTTTCAGAGTGTGGTGGCCTGTAGCTTGGATCCCTAAGGAGAGACCAGGGTGTCCAAGTGCACATGGACCGTGGGGATGGAACACACAGAGCTGGAACCCAATGCCAGCAGGATGCGAGCAGCCAGGTGGGACTCCTTTAGGAGATGCTCACCTGTCTGAAGTAATTTCCTTATGGAATTTCTGAAAATGGAATTAAGTGGTCTCTCGTGTTCCCTTGAGGGCCTTTGGTTCCAAAGTAATTCTGGGAATAGTTTAGGAAACAGGATGTAACCCGGTGGCAGAGCCTAAGTACGTATCGTTGGCAGATTTTCTATTTAAATAATTGTTATTTGAGGAGCTATGGTTTTACCCATGGTGCAAAAGCTATATGGACTTTTGGGTTCCACTGAGGTGGATTTTTCCTTGGCCTTTTAAAAATTTTTTTTTTTAATTTTTATTTATTTATTTATTTTTTGAGGCTGGTCCTGAACTCACTGTGGTGCCCAGCCTGGCCTTGGAATCAGGGCAATCCCCCTGTATCAGCCTTCTGAGTGCTGGGATTACAGGTGTGCGCCACCACACCCCAGCTTTCATGGTGCTGGGGAATCGACCTGAGGTACTTCGCACTGCCGAGCCATTCCTCCAGCCCCAGTTTGGGTATTTTTAAGTGAAGTAGAACCGTAATATGCTTCTGGTGAGAGGAAATTGTCAGCCTACAATGCTGAGGCCTTGCCCTGTAACCTCAGGTAATACGTATGTATATTATTGTACTGAGGTGTAATATATGTACTCTAAAATCTATTCATGGTATTCAGCATTGGTTTTTGCTTGTTGCAGTGCGAGGCTTGAACCCAAGGAGCTCTGTGCTGTACCCTTGGCTCTTTATCCATTAGATTTGAGGCAGAATCTGGATAAGTTGTCTAGGCTGGTCTCAAACTTGTGATCCTCCTGCCTTACCTTCCCAGGTGTCTGGGCTATTCACTACCCCAACCAGCTAGTCTGTCTGCCTTCCTGCTTTCCTTTCTTTCTTCCTCTTTTTCTTTCTTTTTTCCTTCTTTCCTTTTTAAAAGAAGTTCGTGTTAAGAAAAAGTTTTACGATTATGCTAAAATACACATAAGGTAAAATACCCTGTCTTATCATACAGCTTATATTTTTACACACACATTTCAGTGACATTTAAGTATATTCACATTGTTTCGTGACCAGCTCTACCATCCGTCTGTAGAACTGTTCTCTCTGTCTCTCTCTCTGAGCTCACAGAAATCCTGCCTCAGCCTCCTGAGTGCTGGGATTGCAGTCTTATGCACCATGACCCCCTTATGTGGTGCTGGAGAATTGAACCCAGGGTCTTTTACATGCAAGACAAGCACTTTAACTACCAAACTGCATCCCAGCCCCTTTTTTCATCTTATAAAACTGAAACTCTGTACCTATTTTAAAAATTGTAAGTAGCTCACTAGGCAGGTAATGCTGGGCTGTGTAAATTTGGTGAGTAGGCTTCTTGGAAGGAGAATGTCTGGCTTCAGCTTGAGTGACTGCAGCTGCCTGGGGCGTAACTGCTCTGATGGTCCCTGAGTAACCTGGTTAGCTTTTCCGGGCTTCCTAGAAATAGACAGAAACCATTACATAGTTTTTACAATCAGATCCAGGGGCCAGGAATAAGCCCGAGTCTCCACTATTAGCCTGAGGCACCTCTGGCTTCAGGGAAGCCACTTCGTTCTGACCACTTGATAAGCCTCCATCTTTCTGACTCAGTTCATGGGATCCACGTGGCCTCGCTGTCCCAGGGCTGTGCACTATCCCCGGGTCATGCGTCTGTCAGTGAGTTCCCATACATTCCCCTCTGTGCATCCAGATCTGTTTGCTGCTTTTCTTTAGTCTCAAGACCTCTAGGAGTCAATTCTACATGGGGACTGAGACCTGGAACAAAAGTAATAAAAATAATAGTTAAAATTTGCTCAACATTCTAAATATTTTAAATGACCTAATGACTTGGTCAATCTTTGTCACAATATTGTAAAGGAACAATTGTTATTAATTCCGTGTAACCCAGAGGAGACCAAGGCCCAAGAGACTGTGCCTTTGACCGATCATGTGGTTAGGACGCATATGTGGAGGGAAGGTGGTGTGGGCCTGGAGGAGTGGCCATTATGTGAAGTTTAGATTGTTGTTGGATCAGCTGGGACCTCCCACCAGTTCCCAGGATGCCGGCCCTATTCTGTTGTAAGGAAGGACACAGACCATGTGTGGTTCTACCCTTGTATCCTCTCACTGACCATATGTCTGCTCAAAGGGACATCGTTATAGAGCTATGTCACATCTCCTACCAGAAACCTCTATGGTGGAGCTAGGGCAGGGACAATTGGGGGGTCGAGTGGCTGCTCTCTTTACATGCACACCCGCTTTGACTTGGCTGGTTATTGGTCCCCTTTGCCAGCTAGGTCTAGGAAAGGAATGTTTGTTTTTGTGGTTGCTTTTGTTTTGGTTTGAAAGCTGTCAAGAGCAAGAAAGCATTTAGTTCAGCAAGAAGCATGACAGTTTAAGGTTTTTATTTCATTATTAATTCTAGAATTGTCATCTGCCTTTATGTTTAATTCTGCGTGTATGTCCAGCACATTTATTTGGCAGGGAATGATGTAAAGGTCTCTAGAGTCAGACCAGCGGAAACACTTTACCACATCCTGTAGGACTGACCTGGGACTGCACGCCCAACGTCTCCACTGGACAGTGAGAGGGGAAAACGATATACGTTGATAAAATACCTGACATTCAATATAACTCATCAGCCTATTTTATTTTATTTTATTTTTAGGATCTCACTCTGCAGTCCAGGCTGGTCCTGAACTCACTCTGTAGCCCAGGCTGACATTGAACTCACAGCAGTCTTCCTGTCTCAGCCTTTCATGTGTGGGGATAATGGGCCAGCCCCAGTATTTATTTAAGAGTAAAGTAACTCCTGCTCTAAGAAGACAGACAAGGACTGTAATGCCAACTCTACTGCTGGTTAGAGCCACGTAGCAGTGGCAAGGCTGCTGTGAAGGAGTGAGTCCCGTGACCAGAGAGATGTGGACCAGAGCGGATAGGTGGCCACGGAGGGAGAGTCCTTTCAGTGAGAAGGAAGTGCAGGCCAGCCTTGCTCAGCAGCCTCCGGTGCTTGCTTTAATGATAGGTTATTCTTGAACACATAGGGGTAATGTTCTCTTAAAGAGGGTACAGCAGTGGAACTTAAAGTGTGTCTTACTGACATAGAACAGTACCAGTCATGGAGCAGGTGTTCAGATAATATTAATTGAACGAATTATCAAGGAATGAACATGAAATGTCGGTGAAACCGTCCTATCAGTCCTGTGGTGGTGGCCAACTTCTTGTTTCTGTGGTCACTAGCTTGAGACGAGGGGAATCCAGTTTGTCTGCAGTGAAAAGGCAGAACAGTTAAACAAAACAACCAACCAAAGGAAAAATAAACACCAACAGAAGTTCCAGCCGGCTGGACTCCCGGGGCTCCAGTCCACAGGTGGTCCTAGGAGCCACCCAGGTAGCAACAGCAGATGACTTAAAACAGGACGTACCATAGGAGGCAAGCCTAATGACATGCCCAGAGAAGCAAGGCAGGCCAGCAGCACGTCTATTATAATGTGCATTTATTTACATCCCAATGAAGCTCGCGCCTGGGGAAACAGACCGGACATTTAACAAAGCAGGCTTGAACCAAGCATGCAGGCCCCACCCACCTTCCCCAAAAAATCATGTAGGCCTTGTTGGCTCTCTTTTTATTTTGGTAAATGTAAATGTTTAATCCTGCCTCTCAGTGCAATATAGAACTTACCATGGCTAGTTTTCATTGTGTTATCATGGAGCTGTCTTTGGAATTGGGTAAGCTGGGCGTTTTGTCCCAGTTGGGCTACTTGCTAACAGTGTGACCTCAGGCTAGTCACACAGCCCTTCCAACCCTACTCACTTTTCTAACTTGCAAAATGGAAGTAAAGATTAGAATCTTCCAAGTTATTGAGTAGATTAATGAAGATAATGTCAGAGAGTATTTAATAAATGTTTCTGCTTCCCGCCTTTTAGACAAAGGAGTCATTGTAATAACGTAGAATCTTGAATAGACTTTAGCACAATGTGGGAAGATCGGAGGAGTAAGATTTAAATTATACGTAACATATGTGTTTTTGTATTTGTGGGTTGTACTTACGGTTCCCCATAATGCCATGAATAAATGACTACATTTTGAACAAAGGATTGTGAATAAGTTACCAGGTACTGGGCTGCAATAGGCTTTTACCAGGATTGCTTAGGAGAAAACAAAAATCTCAATACATTTAGCTTAAAGATCTAATCAGCTTGAATCAGGCAGCATCCATGTTATAAGACAAAGGGAACTTTATTCAGCATGACTACACAGTTTGCTTTTCTAATGTAGCTGGAGCAGATTCAAAGAAATACCATAAACAAAAAAGTAAGTCAGAGCCTGAAGTGGTGATGCGTGCCTATAATCCCAGCACTCAGGGGGCAGAGGCAAGGGGATCACATCTTCAGGGACAGTCTGGGCTATATAATGAGTTTAAGGCCAGCCTGGACTACTAAAAGAAACCCAGTCTGCAAAAATCAACAACAAAAACAGTACTTCAAGTTATTTTCCTTGCAGAAGTTAGAGAGGAATTCCTACCGTGCGGGCTCAGGTTGAGTGGCCCTTTTCTGGATTGGTTGGCCTGTTTGGATATTTTCCTGTTTTTTTTTTTTTTTAATGTTTCAGTTTGACTGCATGACATTTAGTAGGAGTGAGTCCACTTTAGTCTCGTCAGTTGTGGCCGAGTATAGGAGCTCAGAACAAAGGCGTCCCATAACTTTTGTTTAACTTATGTTTCTAAATTTACATTTGGTGGCTCATACACTGTGTCTTTGAATAAAGGTTTGGAATATTTGTGTTCCCTGACACAAAGCCTCGTCTCTGCAACCAAACTTGCTTTACCTTTAGAAGAATATATGTTCAAGAAAAATATTGCTTTTATTTTCTTATTTCATGGGCAGTGTGGAAAGCCTTTCAGTGTTTGGGTGTGGCCCTGTGGCAGCCTCTTCATCCCAGACCAGAAGTTTAAATTTGTCATCCTTGTGGGATGTAAAATGAGGTCATGTACCAGAGAAAAACAGTGAATGACTCACTCACATGTGACTTTTGGGGAAGGAGTAAGACTGGGCCCTGGGCAGCCCAGGCCTTCATGAGGAAGGCTCGGGTCGCTGTCCTGGTGTGGGTGAACCCGAGTGGAGCCTGCCACGCTGGGCTCTCCAGGTCAGTGTCCACTCCCACAGTGAGTTCACTATAGTTCAGCATCCAGCAGGTGCAGGGAAATTGTGTTCATCAGCACACCAAGAAGGGTCTCAACAGGGAAGGGTTCATACACACATGTACACTCCCACAGACACACAGACACACAGACACACAGACACACACACACACACACACACACACACACACACACACACTGCTATTTATTTATCTACATTAACAAATAGCCAGTTGTGGTGACCCATAGCATTCTGAGAGGCTGAGACAGGAAGATTGCAAGTTCAAGCCCAGCATGATCACTTTGGTGTCTTAGCAAAATAAAAAATACAAAAGAAAAAAATACAAAAAGGGCTGGGGATACAGCTCAGTGAGAAATATCTCCCTAGGTACGGTCTCCATTACACACAGACACACACACACACACACACACACACACACACACACACACACACATTGTTGTGGTTTAGTTCTGGAATGTCCCTCAAAACTTCATGTCCTTGGATGTTGTGGATTACCCATGAATTCTACGTACTGTTAAGAGGTGGCAGGGCTGGAGGAATGGCTCAGTGGTTAAAGCGCTTGCCTAGCAAGCACTAAGTCAAGCGCTAAGTAACTGAGTTCAATTCCCCAGCACCACATAAGCTGGGTGTGGTGACACACACCTGTAATCCCAGCACTCAGGAGGCAGAAGCAGGAGGATTGCCCTGAGTCTAAGGCCAGCCTGGGCTCCATAGTGAGTTCAGGACCAGCCTGTGCTACAGAGCAAGACCCTATCTCAAAAAAAAAAAAAAAAAAAAAAAGGTGGGACCTGGTCAGGGGGGTGGATTACAGGTGATTACAGGTGGAGGACTGGCGTGTAGTAGATTGTAGTAAATTAGGTGCGTGGCCTGGAAGGACATATACTCTTAGCCCAGATTCTTCTGGAAGCCTCTGACTCTTCCTCTTGTGGTGCTGGGAGCAGCTGTCCCCACCAGACCCTTCCTGCCATTGCCAGCTGCCCATGAATGGGCTGAGACCTTCCAAAACTGTGAGCTAAAATAAACACATTTCTTCCCTTGGGTTAGTTGTGGATGTTGGGTAATGTATCTCAGCAACAAATAAGAAACAAAGGCCCACACAAGAGACAGAGGGAGAGAAAGAGAATGAGAGAGAAAGAGAGAAATAAGATTTTTTACTTAAAAATACTATAATACTCCAGTACTAGTAGACAGGTCCACTTGGAAGCCAAATTCTAGCCCAAAGTTTGCTTGGCAACCGTGGAATCAAAAACAAAGAGTGTTAGGTGGATAAAATTTGTTTTCACACTGGGACGTGCCTAGCTCCTGGGCCTCTTTCCTTAGCCCAGCATCCTGGTGACTGTTCAGGCAAGTCTCTGTGCCAGTTTTGTGTGGAGCCGGTATTTCTGGTGAACACGTTTTTTCTTTAAATATGCTAATATCTTTCAGCAAACCTGTCCCAGCCCTTGAGCCGTTCTTCCTCATAGATGAGTTTGCATATATTTGTTTTGGTGTCTGTGTGCTGATTTTACTAGCCGAACGCTCAAGGAAAATCTACTTTGCCTGAGAGAAATAAAGGTCACAGCTGGAGTCCTTGTTCCACACACCCGCGCTCCCCCATAGAGGCAGAAGAAACTTGGTCCTTGAGTCAACACTGGGTTGAATACTTTGATCGGTAATGGTGAGACAGTCGGGCAGTTTGTGGAACAGGGTACGCTGTGTGGACCACCGCCTGGGAAACAACAGGGGCGTACTCCCAGCACACCTAACTTTTCCTTAGGAATTTGTTGTAAATTATTTTTGTGTATTTATATAATCATGCCTGAAGAGCTTGTACTTATTTTTTTTCCAATGTAACTACTGTTGGTATATGGTCACATATTTCACTCTTTCTTTCAGTAATCCTAAAACTGTGTCTTTAAGACTCCCTTATCCCAAGCCTTCCTTGTAGAGTCCCAATACTAAGAGGTCACAGTTATCTGCATACAGTACACTCCAGGGTTTTTTTAGACATCATTAGGGGAAAAAATGGGTCATATGAAGTCTTCATCCTTCCATCCTGAAGAGTCCTGATGTTTTTAGGGTGACTTGAACCCCCTTGCAGTGTGTTTGCGTTCTGCAGATGGAAGAGTGGAGGCATGATTGCTCATTATTTTGCCCCTTCTGTGAGCAGAAAAGCTTCTAAAAACCTAGCACAAGGCCGGGTCATTGTGAACCTGGTCACATTGTTCAGTTTATGAGTGGCCTACTCATTCCAAGGCCTCAGACTGATAATGGCCTGTGGCTAGGGGGTTGGGACCCCACCCACCAACAGTACGAAGCCAAACTCTTTAGGCGCATAGGCCCTCCCAGTCCATTCCTCACCTGTTTCCAGCCTTATCTCTGGTTCTCCTGTGGATGAACCCTCTGCTGCTGCAGCCTGGTCTCTTACTATCTTATTCTCACCTCTGATCTTTGCTCAGGTAGTTCCTGGAATCAGCTGGCTTTCCTCCAGGAAGAGACTGAGCCTCTGTCTAATTTGAGGGCAGTCGGCAGTGAATGATGGGAAACCAGGAAGCTGGAGGATGAGAAATGACTAGCACCAAATATGTCTAAGTGCAGTACAGTGAGCTGAGAGGGACTGGCTGTCACTGAAAAGCATTGTGGGATCAGTGTTCTTCAAAGTACTCTTCAGACAAATACTCAGGGAAATCTTGTTAAAAACAGGATTCTGGAAGCAGGTCTGGGGTGGAAACATGAGGTTATGCATTTTTAACGAGCTCCCAGGATGCCCACATTTCTGGTTCTGAGATAGCCCTGAGTGTCAGGGATCTTACCGAATGCTTAGGAAAGGTGCTTCGTCCGTGTGACTTGGATGTGAGAACAGGAGGCAGGGGCCACCCTCCAGGGGCCTGCCGATGCATTATGAGAACCACATAAAATAGTTCTGGCCTACAGTGAAGACATTGCTTGCATTCTGAATAACTGGAAAAAATGCCTGATGGTTCAGGTTTCCTTGGCGAAGTAGGGGATGCTGGAACCTGAGGACAAAGTGGAATAAATGGGCCTGCAGTAAAGGGAAACGGTGCTGGCGTGAAAACAGCCCTTGTGAAAGGAACAGATTCTGACGTTGGTCGTGCTGTTGTCCTGTCGTTACACACACACGCACACACACAGAGAATCCAGGCTGAGGCACTGTCCAGGTGGATTGTCCCTTCTCTCCAGGAACAGATCTCTTCCAGTCCCCCCAAATCACACACTTCAAAAATCCTTATCTGCTCATGGTACTTAATCCCAGCAAGACAGGAATCATTTCTGTAGTCTGTTTCTCCAAACATAAGAGCAAGCAGGAACCAATTTTGTTGGCCTAATAAGCACATCTTGCATAACAGTCGCTTTCTAATGATTAGCTTGGCTCTGTATCTTTGCCTAACCCATAGATTACTCTTCGATGAAGTAATGTCATTTTCCTTGGCTTAGGCAAACAACACAAGGTGTTCTCACTGGTAATTTTAATGCCATTTCCCTTATCACAGTAATTTCCCCTCTGCTTTTTTCACAGAGGGAAATTCTTCTGGGTGACTGTCACATCTTGACATAGAAACATGGCCATGGTAAGTCGTGGAGGGCCTCACCCCAGCCGGTGCCAGCCGCAGACAGGTACGGGATGTGTACTCAGGGACTGCTAGCTTAAAAGTGTTTGCTCAACAGAGGGGTCAGAGAAGGATATGAAAAGGCTCTTTCTAGTTCCTTTTTTATTTTTTGAACCTTTATTTATTTTTTTTTTTTTTGTGCTACTGTGGTTTGAGGCCAGGACCTGCACCCTGAGCTATATTCCCAGCTTTTTTTTTTTTTTTTTGAGGACCTTACTAATTCACTACATGCTCATTTCAGAAAACTTGGACAAATAAAAAGTAAAAACCAAACATCTCGCGGGTTCTGTTACCAGGAGACAACTACTGTCAACATGTTAAGGTAGCCCGGTCACTTCAGGCTCGCAGGGCGGGTGCTTCATAGTGACATGTGCTTGTCACCTCCTTCTGCTTTCCACTGTGATCCAGCTTCCTGTGACTTGGCTATTTGATCTCTGGGACAAGCCTGAAATTGGATCCTTTTGAGGGTTTACAAAGTTTAACGCTAAGGTAGAAACTGAGCCCTTGTGCTGTACACATGGCTCTGCCCGAGCCGGCCATCTGTTGCCCTCCCTGTGAAGGAGCTTCTGAGTAGGTGGGCGATTCCTTCTGGAAAGGAATAATAGAATTTGAAACTTACATCGGGAGAAACTGGGGATCCTGCCAGCTCTCGACGCTTTCCTTTAGGAAAATTAATATGCCAGCTATTCTGGATGCATAGTAATACATGCTTCGAAAAATATTTTTTCTACATTAGATATTCTAGAATGTTCTTTCTGGTCCCTGGCACAGGTGTACTCATGTTTGACCCCGATTTCTTAGGCTTTTATTTCACAGAGAACATTATTCAGAAATGTTTATGGTAGCCCTGCTTTGTACACGATGTGGCAATGGGTTCTTAAGGACTTGAAATTCGCAGACACTTTGTGTCTTTGGCAGGTTGAGGGGTTTCCGGCAGGTGAAGCCTGTGACCTGGTGACCTGTTTATGTGCTCTAAAGAATTATCTCAGGTGCTCTTCTCTCTTCTCCTAATGCCTGCTTTTCCATCATGACTGTCATTTTACTAGACAGACAATGGAAAACTGGCTGATATACTTGCAGTATTGAAATTCCAAACTACTTTTTTTTTTTTTTTGAGGCAGAGTCTCACTCTGTAGCCCAGACTGGCCCTCTACTCACTATGGAGCCCAGGTTGGTCTTGGACTCACAGCAGTCCTTCTGCCTCAGCCTCTTGAGTGCTGGGATTACAGGCGTGTGCCACCACATTCGGCCTTGATCTTGCTAGGCAAGCCCTGGAACAGCTGTGCTATCCTTCCAGCCCTCAGATATTTAAAATGAAGATGTGAGATGCAGGAAATGAAACCTTTCAGGTAGCTTGTAGCGTTTTAACACGTGAGCACACACATGCAGCTGACTCTTCTATCAAGATAGGACGTTGTATCACGCCACAAAGCTCCCTGTGTTCCTTCCCTGTCAGTCACCACTCTGGTCTTCACACCATCTTGGAAACACAGTCGCTGTTGCGATTGTTATCGGTGTAGACCAGCTTTGTGGCTTCTACAGTGTACCCACATGGCTCTCTGGCTCCCAGGTTGTGGTTCCTCCATGCCTTTCCGGTGGTCCTTAGTGTCCCAGTATATTAAACTCTCATCTTCCTGCTTAAAAGCTGGCAGACGCTTCTTCCCAGCTTGGCAGCCCACTGCTTTCACTTTCTTTCCTTCCTTTCTATCTTTAGTTTTTGGTATTGACAAGTTTAAGCATAGACCAGAGTAAACAGAGGACTGTATTGTGCACCTGCCAATAATTAACTCATAATCAATATTGTATCTCCTCTTTCTCAGCCTGCAGTACTAGGAATTGAATCAGTGTTAGGTAGGCACTCTACCTCTCAGCTACCTCCCAGCCTGCCTGGTTTTTTGTTTGTTTTGTTTTTTGAGTCAGAGTCTCACTCTGCAGCCCAAGCTGGTCCTGAACTCACTATGGAGCGCAGACTGGCCCTAAACTCATAGCAATCCTCCTGTCTCAGCCTCCCCAGTGCTAGGATTACAGGTGTGCGCCACCGGGCCCGGCTTATGTGGGGCTGGGAATTGAACTCAGGTACTTAGCGCTTTAACCCGTTGAGCCGTTTCTCCAGCCCCTGTTCTATTTTATCTTTGAGATAGGTTCTTGATGAATGGCCCAGGCTGGCCTGGAACTTGTGATCCTCCTCCTTCAGTGTGTCTTCTTCTCTCTCTCTGGGTAGTACTTGACATGGAGCTACATCTCCAATCCTTTTATTATCTTTATTTTGAGACAAGGTCTTGCTGAGTTCCTAGGTTGGCCAGGGTGGGCTCGAACTTGCAGTCTCCCTGCCTCAGCCTCCCAGAGAGATGAGATTCCAGGCCTGTGCCACTGGCCTAGCGTATTTTCTTTTTATCTTTATTTGTTTCAAAGCTGATTCCAGACAGCATTTTCATCTATCAAGTATTTCAATTGTGTAAGCACAAACCTGAAAAAAACTATAATACTATTATCATGCCTTAAAAAATCTTGACTGTCATACCTTACTGCCAACAAATACCAAGTCAAAGCTGGGTGTGCATGATGGTGCATGCTCTAATCCCAGCACTCGGGAGGCTGAGGCAGGAGGATTGCTGTGAGTCTGAGGCCAGCCTGGGTCACACAGTGAGTTCAGGACCAGCTTGGATGACAGAGCGAGACCCGTTCTCAAAAAAAAATCATGTCAATGTTCAAATTTCCAGTTGTCTTATAAATAAATTTTCTTTCTTGCCGGTTACTGGATTCAGGATCTGAAGAAGGTTCCATGTCTTTGTAATCTCTTAGGCCATAGCTCCCTTCCATCTCTCCCCTGTAATTAATTCCTTTTGGAATTAATTATTTGTTGAAACGAGACCATTTGTTTTAACTTTGTTTTTATTTTTCTTCTATTAACTATAGATTAGCTTCTGACCCCAGATTTGTGATTAGTTCAGATTTGGGTTTTTTTCCTCCTTCTTTGGGAGGGACAAGGTTACTTTCTAGACAACATCTCACAACTGCTGTTGTCCCCAACAACTCCAGCCCCTCAGGCCCCTGTCTGGTTCCTCCTTAGGAGTGGGCTACAGCCTCAGGGCCCTGGCAGCGTCACTTCCCTCTGCCCAAGCGCTTTCCCCCATCTTTGGAAGACCCAGCTGCTTCAGGCCGTTCATCCTCAATCGACAAGTCCCTGTACAGAGCAGCCCAGTTCAGCATGTAGCTATCTGCTTTGTAACAGTTTCCCCCACCAGGCACTTTATATATATATATTGGTTGACTTGTTTACCGGAAGCCTCCCTCTCGACTGGAGCATCAGCTGTCTGGGGCACGAGCCTGTTTCTACAAGGTCACCCTGGCGTCCCCAGCACCTGGAACCATGGGGGCATTGGCGAATATTCGCTGAATGAGATGCCTCTGTGTGGGTGTGGTGCTGCCTCCTGGTTACGTCATTCTCTCTACTCAGGCAACCAAAGGCGGTTCCATCAAAGCTGCTTCAGGATTCAGTGCCACTGAGGATGCCCAGACCCTGAGGAAGGCCATGAAAGGACTCGGTGAGTGGAGATACATTCTCCTTTGGTCGTTGTACGTCGCAGGGTCACACGAGGTTGGCATGTGCGCTGGCAATCGTGACTCATTCTCCTTTAAGAAAACATAATGGGAACATGTTGGCTTTTCAAGATCAATTGGATAAGAAGGTAGGTTAGTTGGCTTTCCGTTGGTATACCAAAATATTCGAGACAGTCCATTTAAAAAGAGGAAAGGTTTAGTTTGACTTGTATTTTTGGAGATTTGAGTTCACAATCAGCTGACCCATTGCTTTTGTGCCTGTGGCAGACTGTTATGGCGGGAGCTTGGGGAAGGGAAGCTGGTTCACATTGCAGCCAGTAACGAGGAGGAAGGGCTGGGTTCCCAAGATCCTTTCCAAGGACATGTCCCTGGTGACCTAACTTCCTCCCATTAGGCCTCGCTTCTTAGAGCTTCCACTCCCTTGCATTAGCACCAAACTGGAGACCCAGCCTTTAATTCGTGGGCCTCTAGGGTCATGTCAGAGCCAGATTGTAGGAGAGGGCATTAATAATTCTTATCTTTAATACAGCATTTTAAATGTAAAGTTCTCATTATGACTCTCCCCAATTGTTTAAATATGCTTTGCATTATATTAGGAATTTCTGTTTAAAACATCAGAAAAAGGGCTGGAGGAATGGTTCAGTGGTTAAAGCGCTTGCCTAGCAAGCTCTAAGTGCTAAGTACCCAAGTTTGGATTCCCCAGCACCACATAATCTGGATGTGGTGGCACACACCTGTAATCCCAGCACTCAGGAGGCTGAGGCACCATGAGACCTTGTTTGTCTATTTTTCATCCAAAAAGATTTCACTTTATTTCACTTCAACGTTATGAGTGGTAATGACAACAGTAATAGTGATAGTGGGTGTTGTCCTGCATTTCCGGCATAAAGACAGCTACTTCACCAGGATTATTTGTTTCCAGCCCTGGCCTTACCGAGGAGAGGCTGGGGTATGGGGAGGAGAGCAACCTAGCCTGTGGTCTCAGAACCAGGAAGTGACAGAGTCAGGATGCTAGGCAATTCTAGACAGATAATCTCAGACAATCTGACTTCATAGCTGGAGTCCAAGCCAGCAGAGCTGCCCTGCTGCCCACATCTAGCAGAAGGTTGGCCTGGTTTATATGTTCTTTACATTTTGGCTTTTTCATAAATAAAATGGAAAATGTTCTGGGATTACTTTTTTCAGGTTTCTGCTAATCCTTTGGTATGTAGTGAGTATACTGTAATGAGATAATGGACCACAAAACATTCACAAAAAAAATTTTTTTTTGAGACAGGGTTTTTCTCTGTAGTCCAGGTTGGTCCCAAAGTCACCAGGTATCCCAGGCTAACCTTGAACTCATAGCAATCCTCCTGCCTCAGCCTCTCAAGTGCTGGGATTATAGGCACATGCCACCACTGCCAGTTTATGTGGTACGCGGGACTCGAACTCAGGGCCTTGTACCTGCTAGGCAAGAACTCCAACTGCTGAGCTATGCCCCTAGCCCCACAATTCTCAAAAGAAGAATCAGCAGATGTTTGCTACAACTAACCAACCCTTATTCGGTACCTACCATGTGTGGGCCAGTGTTTGGTGAACTGTTAGGAAAGACTAGGGAACAGCACTGCCTGGGGCTGGGGTGGAGCTCGGGAGTAGAATGCTTGCCTACCACGCAGAGGGCCCTGAGTTCCATTCCCATCCCTGCCTCAGTCAGTCAGTCAGTCAGTCAAGCAATCCATCCTTCCTAAAAGCTAGTCCTGGTGGCCAAGCAATCCGTGAACACTAGCCTAGCTGAGGCACGCACAGAAATAGCTATGACCAGCACCACGACACGACGATGACAGGAGCACGAGTAAGACCCCAGGGCTGGAGGACGAGCTCACGTTTCTTTTGGGAGCGTCAGGCAGAACTTGTGGGAGGTTGTAAGATTGGAGCTCGGCCCTGGGAAGTGAGGTGAGTGGGGAAGGAATGTGCCCAGGTGAATGGAGCTGAGGCCGAGAGGAGGAAGGGTGGCTGGCAGCCGGAGGTGCTTGCAGCAGGGGAGTAGGCTCACCGGGCACGTCCAAGTGGCAGGTGCCGAGGGAGGTCCGGCAGTGCACTGAGAACTGCCGGTGTGGTTATGGGGGACTCCAGAGGCACAGTCTGGGAAATGACGCACGTCAGAATTTGGTACCACGTGGAGGTACTAGGGAGCTATAGCCTGGTGATGGGAGTGGTCAGAGCGCAGTACAGGTGGGAAAGAGCCAACTCTGCCAATTCTGCTGCCTGTGTACTTTTATGTGGATATTTACAATAGAAAATGGGAGCCTGTAGGTAGACCCCAGTGTCAGTCTACAGCCCTCCAGTAAACCTGGTGGGCCATGGGGAGCCCGGGTGTATTTCTGAGCAGATGAGGGACACCATTTCTTTTATTTGCTTATTTATTAATCTATCTATTTATTTAGTTTGTGGGAAATTGGGGGTTAAACCCAGGGAATTTAACTCAGGGTGATTGAACCCAGGGTGTTGGCACTGAGCTACATTCCCACACCATTTTTTATTTTTATTTTCTTATTTTGAGACAGGGTCTTGCAGAGTCACTAAGTTGCCCAGACCAGGCTCAAACTCTAGATCCCCCTGCCTCCATCTCCCAGCGTGCTGGGATCACAGATGTGTGCCACCAAGCCTAGAGAAGTTTTCCTATTAGGAAAATGGATCTGGTAAGACCCATTAGGAAAAATACTATGTAGCAGACTTCTACAGTAGTGAGAAAAGAAATCTTGAAGCCCTGGACAGGCGTGGTTGCTCTTGTGGTTACCCAGGCAGGACTGATGCGAAAGAGGCTGCTGGCAGGAGTTTGCATGACTTGGCAGAAGATTTGAATATGGAGGAAGGGGGAGTGTTAAAAACAGTCGAAGCTATTTTGAGAATTCAAATTTGGCAAATGAGGGTGCTTTGGCAGACAGGAGGTGGGCAAAATGTACTGACCCCTCTCCCTCCGCTGGAGTTCTGAAGGAGAAAAAGGATGGATGTGTCTTTTTTCTTTTTCTTTTCTTTTTTCCATTTCTGGGATTTGAACCTAGAGCCTTCTCAGTGAGCTACATCTCCAGCCCTATCTTCAACTCTAAAGTTCTGGGATTACAGGCCTTTGCCACCACGCTTTCTACTATATTGTTAAAAATGTTTATCCTGCAGTACATAAAATTCTATACATTCCTTCCCACACCTCAGTTTTCCAGACCTGTAATCTTGCAAAGAATACTACAGTGAATCTTTGTTTTTCTTCATTTCTCTATGAAATATTTTGGTAGAATCCCTTCTGTACCTTGTCACAGCTTCCTATGCGGCATGAACAACAAGGAAAGAGAAACCACGCCAGACACATACACATGCCCCTGTGCTCGAGAGAGGACAGACAAATTGGAAAAGTCACCACAAAATCACCTTGTAGCAGCTGCTACAAAGACAGGCAAAGCGCAGGGCATTTCTAACTTATACCTGAAAACTTAAACTTTGGTAAAATACCGTGAGAATTTATTGTTGCTTATAGAAAGGGAACCATCCGGGAGTGTGAAAAACAGCCTGAAAATGAAAAACACAATCAAAGGTTTTGAAATCCTCTGCACGCAGTGAGTAGCCAGTTCAAACACCATGAACTGTCACATCAGTGAATTAGAAGACATGTGTGAGTTGTTTCAAAACTCAAAGAGATTAAGAAAGAAAAGATAAAAAGGCACAAGATCCAGAAGACATGAAAATAATTTCAGAGGAGAGGAAAAAGAATTATTTTAAGCAATATTTACTGAACGTTGCACAGTGCTGGCCTTTGTGCTAAGTTAATTCACTTATTTTAACACTTGGAACAGCCCAGTAAAGGGGAAGTTCTATGATCGCTCATAATTTATAGATAAGAAAACCAATGCTTAGATAAGTAAACGATCTTACCAATTAAATAAGAAGCTAAGATTCAAATTCCTGTCTGTTTTTTAATTAAATAGACGTACCCTTTGCTAATGGCATCCAGGAGTTCACCTCTCCAGATGAAAGAAGGACATAGGTCTGGAGAACAGAAAAATGAGATGTTAATACCACTTAGCAATGCAGGTGCCAGCTCCTTAGCAGGCAGAGCGGCACGCTGAAGTATGGCAGCGTGTGTGTGTGTGTGTGTGTGTGTGTGTGTGTGTGTGTGTGTGTGTGTGTCTTTATCTCTAGTTAGCAAGTCTCTCTATTGGCAGAGTTCACAGTGTCCCTGATGAAATCTAAGGGGCATCCCCTAATCAAATGGGGCAGGAAGGTGAGCTGCTCACATTGGATTGATCCCAGGCCAAGCCAGTCTCTGGGAAGAGGTGTTTGTTCCTCCTCCTCCTCCTCACTTATTTCCTTGGCACACATCGAGGTAGAAAGTGTGAAAATGAGAAAACTCCCAGGAAGAGAAAATCACCACTATATAGCGTCTTATGCAAATGCACCACCAGCAAGTGTCACCCACACTCAAAACAAGGACCTCTTTTCTCAGTGTTTGTTTGGGTAACTCCAGCGTCCCCGGAGAACCCACTTTCCCATTTCTCTCTCCAGCCTGAGTCACCCACTCTCTCCACCTTGCCCCCAGGCACCGATGAAGACGCCATCATCAAAGTCCTGGCCTACCGCAACACAGCCCAGCGCCAGGAAATCAGGACCGCCTACAAGAGCACCATCGGCAGGGTAAGCACAGCATCCCCCATCCTCTGTGGGGGACCGGGACTGGCCAGACAGCAGGGACACGGGGACCATCCCGGAGCCAGGCACCTGAAGTGGCCTTGTGTTTTAAAAGATGGATTCTGTGTCTTGATTAAAGGTGCTCTTGGAGGGCTGGTGGGTGTAGCTCAGTGATGGGGGCATTTGCCTAGGAAGTGTGAGGGCTTGGGTTCAACCCTCCAGCACCGCATACTAGCTGGGCCTGGTGGCACACGCCTGTAAGCCCAGCACTTGGGAGGCAGAGGCAGGAGGATTGCCGTGAGTTTGAGGCCAACCTGGGCTTCATAGGTGAGTTTAGGATCAGCTCTGGATTACAGAGCGAGACCTTGTCTCAAAAAAAAAAAAATTGTTGAAATCACTGGTTACCAGACTTGGGAGAAGTATGACGTGGAGAGGATGAGAAGACAGGCACAGAGGAGCAGTTGGCAGGAGGAACTTGTGACGGTCGCAGGCCAGCAAGATAACAATGGCGGACAACAGTTAATGGAGTACTTCAGAATAGTCAGTACAGAAGAGTTTGTGTTTTTTCAACACAAGGAAGTGATATGTTTCAGAGGTTCTAGTTAAAAATGCTTATTCTACATCTGATCTGATCTGATCATTATGCATTGTGCACATATATCAAAATGTCATCTTGTACCCCATAAATAGGTACATTTTCTATGTGCCAATTAAAAATAAATCCCTGGGGCGGAGGGCACAACTCAGTGATTAAAGTGCTTGCATAGCGTGTACAAGGTCCTCGGTTTGATTCCCCAGAACCACATGAAGTTTAGCTGGGTGTGGTGCCCCCTACTGGTAATTCCCCCGCACCTGTGACTCTGAGGCAGGAGAGTTGCTGTGAGTTCAGGGTCAGCCTGGACTACAGAATGAAACCCTGTCTCAAAATAATAATAATGATGATGGTAATAATAATTGGAATAATAAAATTATTTTGTTGAAACAGTCTTGCTGTGTAGTTCTAGCTGGCCTTGAACTTACTATATAGCACAGTCAGACCTCAAACTTGTGGCAGTCCTGTTGCCGCAGCCTCGCAAGTGATGGATTATAGGTGTGAGCCATTGTACTATGCAAAAAATGACAGTATTTTAAAAGAATTCTTTAAAAAAAAAACATACTCTTGATCTTGTCCACTATACCTGTCCAGAAGTGATTCCAGCGAGGTGTTGATATGCAGGCTTCAAGATCAAGCATAGTCCGTTCCCACTGAAGTCATCACAGGGCCTTGGTGCTTATGTGTTGCCCTTCTAAGCACAAGACAAGGCTGAGCTTCTGATTCCCTGGTCTTGTGGATGAACACTCACCACTGACTCAAGTATTTAAATACAACTTGTTTTAAATAGGCTCCCCTAGAATATTTAGTGTCCTGACTCAACTATATAAACCTGTTTGTAGCCTACATTCATACCTTGGATGAACTTCAATTGAAGGACACCCACTCAAATTCTAGAATGGCTTCTGTGTGCTAGTACTATACGTGTGTTTGTAGCAGCTTAAGAACCCTAAGAGTGCTCACTCACTGTGTTTTCCCCTTTTGATTTGAGTCCCACGCCACTCCAGGACCATCTAGTCTCTATCTTCCGTGACCCACTCACCAGAGTAATCCCACCCAGCCTTTCCACATCTCTGTGTCAAATCCAGCTGCGTGGTTACTGAGAACCTTTACGTTGAGAAAACACTACCAGTGAGTGTCTCCAGAGTACAGTGACTCTATGACAAGTACCTGGTCCTTGAGAGACCTCGTGGCCAGCCAGGCTCCGACAGGTTTCACACTGCAGGGTAGGCCGGGGCTGGCTCAGCTGCCCCTCCAACTGCATGCTCCGGGCAGCCCCGTCTGCGATCCATGTGGCTGTGCCTTCTGGACATTTGGAAGTCATCTCCATCCTCAGATATGTGTACATGAATGTGTACATGAGCTGTTAACTTTAAACTTAAGTGATATTGCCGCCCATATTCGGGGCAAACTTTGCTTAAGAACTAAGCTAAAAGGAGGGTAGTTTGTTAATATGACCAACATCAGTGCATCAACTGACCTCTAATTTACTCATTCATTTATATATATATATATATATATATATATATATATATATATATGAATACATCATTAAAACTCAGGCATGGTGGTCCATGCCTATAATCCCAGCACTCAGGAGGCTGAGACAGAAGGAATGCTGTGAGTTCAATCCCAGCCTGGCCTACATAGTGAGTTCAGGACCAGCCTGGACTACAGCGTGAGACCCTGTCTAAAAAAAAAGAAGATATCATTAAAATATGTGCAGTAGATTGGTATTAAGTGTGATAGAATCAGGTTTATGAGAACCAGAGATCTAGATTTGAATAACAATCCAACTCCTTCTTAGTTGGTTGATCTTAAGCAGATTCCTTTTTTTAGTGAAGAGAACACCTTATTGGGAAAATTCCAGAAGGGGAAAGAAAGAGGATAAAGATTCTGCTAGCCAGAAGGGGAACTGGAAGTGTGAGTTGCCCCTCTTACGCAGATTCTTAAACCCTCAAACCTGTTCTGGGGGGAAATGTGAATCAGTAACTTCAGAGTTTTCATCTTTTATCCAAATCAATACACTCATTTTCAGAAAATCAAAATTAAGAAACAATCACAAATGATCACAAACATACAACTGAATGCCTTATAATATGTAACAGTAGAAAAAACAGAAATAAGAGACTGGTTAAAAAAATTATATTTCATTTAGTCATGGAAATCAGGCTGGAAGAATGGCTCAGTGGTTAAAGCGCTTGCCTGGCAAACACTAAATCAAGTGCTAAGTAACCAAGTTCGATTCCCCAGCACCACATAAGCCGGGCATGGTGACACACGCCCATAATCCCATCCCCCTGGGAGGCTGAGGCAGGAGGATTGCCATGAGTCCAAGGCCAGCCTGGGTTCCATAGTGAGTTGGTGAGTTCAGGACCAACCTGAGCTGCAGAGCAAAACCCTGTCTCAAAAAAAAAAAAAAAAAAAGGAAATCTCTGGAACTGTAAAGAATGTGAGAGGTGAACATTATCTTGGGAATAGATAATCAGGATATATTGTTAAGTAAGCAAATGCATTGAACTTACTCTCTACCATCATTTTGATCTCAGAGCCTTTCATGCTACCAAATTTTTGAGGGCTTTCTCAGTTTTTGAAGATTGTATCTATTCATATCGATCATATTTAAAATGAAAAATGAGAATTTTTTAAGATATGAAGTAAACTTCTTAATTAATGTAGTACATTTACTATAAATCTTATAAAAATGGCTGTATATTCCGAAATACCATGTAAAGGGAAGACTGGCTGTGTTTTACATTTTGTAAATCTCTGCAGTATCCAGCTGAAGGGAAGACAGGTGGTTCTCATATCTGCTTCTCTGTTGATTTTCCTTCAATATGTGGTTTTGCTTGAACTATATGAAGGAAATATGGTCCTGTACAGATACGTACTTGGAAAAGTGGGGAGTATCTTAATAGCTTTTAAACATATTTATAGATATCCAAACATGTCGCGTAACCTTAGATAAAAGCTCCATGGTACGCTGTGGAAAGGATGACAGCAAAAAGGCAAATAATGTCTTTGTGATACTGTGAAGATAGTTTTGACTTTGCCTGTCCCCAGAAAGGGTCATGCAGACCCCAGGCATCCCTTAAGCATGCTTGGTGAGTGGCTGGTATAGAAAAAGTCTAAGCAAGGCTGTGTTCTTCTGTTGCAGGACCTGATAGATGACTTGAAGTCTGAGCTGAGTGGCAACTTTGAGCAGGTGATCCTAGGCATGATGATGCCTACAGTGCTGTATGACGTTCAGGAGCTGCACCGAGCCATGAAGGTGCGCCTCTCCCTGTGGCCTTGGGGCCCGTGGTACCAACACTCCATGCTCTCCCAAGAGGTGGTGGTGAAGCCCTTCTGATAGTGGGAAGGATGCTCTGTAGAAGAAAGGTTCCCTCTTGGGATGACAACTTGAAAATATTGCAGTGACTGTACCTTTAAAAATGTTTTCCAAAAACTTATGATGTCAGTTGTTCCTTCTTATGGCTCTGTGAGGCGTGAATCTAGTGGTCTCTTTGCAGGCTGAGGATGGAGCCAGGGCCTGAGGCAAGTGCTCTACCCCCAGCTACATTCCCAGCAGGAATGATTACAGCTGTGCCACTGGTGTGCTCCTAGAAACTTTCTTGTTGTGTTCAGTTTTTCTTTTCTTTTTTCTTTTTTAATGAGGCATAGAACTTTATGACAAACCCCCTGAGGCCTATAGATCTACTGTCGGTCTAGAACTGGCCAAGAGTTCTAAGGCTCCCTGCGTGACCAGCCAGTCCACTGTGCCCCAGCTGGGATCTGCTGATTTTCAGTGATTCAAGTGGGAAATGTAAATATAGTTACCTCTTCAGTCATGTCAGTAACGACTTAGCCCTGTGGAACATTCTGGATTGGCTCTGGGAAAGCAGAAAGGTAACAAAACCTTTGCAGAAGAGTCTACCCTTCAAATAATAAGAACCAAGTAGGTCAAAGACAGATTAATCCCCAGAACACAGAAATTGTACTTACCTAACCTGCCACAGGTTGAACAGTTGCTAGGTGTTTGTTATGACTAGTAGCGACTATGGTAAACATACTGGTTCGGGTGGGTGACGACTAAAAGTTAATGTGCCCTACTGCTGGAACCCAGGGGATTGTCTCTATGCTCTGCAGATTCACAATGACAGTCCTGTGGTGGGGACTCAGCTTTTTATACTCTTATGTTATTTTATTTGACCAATTGAGGAAACATCAGGTTTGTGCACTGCTTCATGCCGTCCCATCCTTGATTTTCTGTGTAGGGGGCTGGCACGGACGAGGGCTGCCTGATCGAGATCCTGGCCTCCCGGACCCCTGAGGAGATTCAGCGCATCAGCCAGACCTACAAGCAGCGTATGTCCAGCCCTCAGAGGCCCCGGCAGAGGCTTCACTGTGATTCCAGAATGAGACCAGTGGCAGGCGGTCATCCATCACAGACACACTGACCAGAAGGGATTCTTAGTGCTAAGCTCTCTTTGTGGCAGTTCCCTGTCCAAGGAGGGGACTCTTCCTTCACTGGGTGTCCAAAAGGTTGCCATTCATATAAAAATATTGAAAATGTATAATATAAATATGTTTGGTCAGGATTCATTTGTTATGATATTTGAAAACTAATGCTATGAGAAAAATTATGCAAGTGCTAAGTCCAATGTGTAGAACATCCCACAAGATGCCATACGTAGGAAATGAACAGACTTTTGGGACACCCTTTTGCAGATGTCTTTTCGAAGTGCTGACACCAGCAGTTTCTTAGCATTCCAAGGAAGGGCTGTCAGCCCAATTCCTGACCTTCTGGGTCTCTTCCAGCCAACTCAGGGTGTTAATCACTTATTCCCCTCTTAGAAACCTCCAGAGGATGATATGTATGAAGAACCCTTTTTTAAAAAAAAATGCATCCTTTTTTTGCCCTAAGAATAGGACAACTATATCAAAAAATGTATAAAGGTTTTGACCTCACAGTGTTTATTTGGCATTGTTCATATTAGCTAAAACACGTCCAGTGGTAGTAGGTCGGCTAGACAATATGTTGTACACTCACACAATGAACTACTTCCTATGTGGTCGCTGAAACTTGCACAAAAATTTATTAAATTACAGTAAACAGCATAGAATATAGAGAAGGGAAAATATACCAAAAAAGTATATGGCTATGATCCCATTTTTAAAAAAAGAAATGATGATAATATGTATATATGAGGGCAAATGAAAAAGGTTATCTTTTATTATTTGTTATCAGTGATGAGTATTTCTAGGTGTTCAGATTAGAGCAGCATTTCCTCCCTTCCATTTTATTCATTTTCCCCTCAGTTTCCTAGTCCACGTGTGTTACTTTTGTAGGAAGGAAACAGCACAGTAAGAGGTTTTGGGTGGTGTTCAGGCGGAGGATTCTGAACGGTGGGAATTGGGTCAGCTTCCTGACTCCTGTGGGAGACCTGGAGCTCCTCAAGGAGCACCGCCCAGAAACTCCCAAGGGGGGTGCCGCACTGGTTGCCTGGCAGAACAGAGCCCAGACAGCAGGAACCAGAGGGAGGGCCAGCCCTGCCTTCTTGTCCCTGCGTCTTAAGGAATGGGATTGTCTCATTCGCACTCTAATGACAAAGTATGCTACCTTGGGCATTTTACCAGATTTCAGTTTTTGTAAAAGCTTCATGATGACTGGCTGATCATGGAGGGACAGAACGCACCGGAAAGTGACAGGGCAGGCAGGACTGTAAATTCTGATTGACATAGCCAACTCTCTCTCTTGCTAGAATATGGGCAGAGCCTTGAAGACGACATTTGCTCTGACACATCGTTCATGTTCCAGAGAGTGCTGGTGTCCCTGGCAGCTGTGAGTCACTTCCCCCTCGCTGTTTCTGACAGGCCACGGATTTTGTGGAAATGCTTACTCTCCACCCGGTTCACCAGCCTGCTTCTCGGGGGCGTCCCTGGGCTTCTTGGTTGTTTTATCTTATTTTGTCTTCAAAGCCCCTGACACATGAAAATCAAAAGTGCACTGAACGTTATGAAGTTGACGATAGGAGGTTCCAGGGCTTTAGGAGTTTATGGGGTCATACGGGAATAGATCAGATTATACAGGTTGCCTGCCACAGGCATGAAATGACCATGGGCCAAAAGAAAGGACACAACAAGGGGAAGATTCAAGAAGGGAGACTTGTTGCAGAAGCAAGAAAAAGCTTCATGGCAGAGTTGCTGGTTCTGAGAGGACTCGGAGGCGAGGATTCCAGGAGGCAGAGAAGTGGGCTGGCACATTCCGGGTGGGAAGACCAGTAGAGCCAGGCAAGGAGGCAGGGGACACGAAGCGTGCTCAGGGGAAGGCAGCCCACTTTGTCCCTCCTCGGCATTCCTCTGAGGCCTCACTGCCCTCCCTGAACTGGGGTTGCTGTTGGGGTGGAGAGTGAATTTCCTGGATTCCTTAGTCCCACCACAGCTCTCAGAGTCTCTTGATTGTCCTCTGTTCCAACCCCCTAGTGGCTCAAGCTGACCAATGAGATTAGCCAGGGAGGAGAGGGTGAGTCCTCTGGGAAGAGGCTGGGGGGGTGGGCAGTGGAGGGAGCAGTGGTTGATTTTCCTCTCCTCCAGTGGAAGAAACACTGCTCCCATATCAGGGGCCACATCGGGGCCTGTGCCCTAGGCACAGATCAGAGTCCTGGGGGCAGTGTGAGCACGTTCACAGGCCCATTGTCCTTGCGTAGCCCACAGCTGCAAAGTTGTGACAGTGTGTCTCGCTCGCGTGGGCTCCCAGGCTTTCTGTCTTCCTAGGGCTGCCAGATCTTCACGGATGCTCTCTCACCCTCTGGTTTGCTTTACTCCTTCTCAGGGTGGCAGGGACAGAGGGAATTACCTGGACGATGATCTCATGAGACAGGACGCCCAGGTCAGTAGAACTGCAGCCCCTTCATCCAATCGTCTCCTTCGTTGGTACATAGGTCGTGCTGGTGGCCAGGCTGGGGCAAGTTACAGACAAAAGATTTCTGCCAGCAACCTTTCATAATTCCTTGTAGGGTTACCTGGAACTTGGGGGTGGCACTTGGGGGCATCATTGTGGAACCCTTCTGGAGCTGTCTTCTTGACATTGCGGCCAGGTGTGGTGAGCTCAGAGAACCACCGGAGTGTCTCCTGAGCATGGAACAGGCTTTGTGCTTTCCATGGTGTAGAAATCAGGAAGATGTTTATAAAGTAGCTGTACTCCGTGGAGTAAAATTAATCCCAAACTCCAAGAGGAGGCTGCTGTCCTGGCACCCGGCTCGCTGGTGGTTGTTTGCACCAACCCTGCAGCCACATAACATGAGTCATAATAGCCCGTGCACCAGGGGTGGTAGGGCATGCCTGTGATCCCAGCTTTTCGGGATGAGGGAGCAGGATTGCAAGTGTGAGTCCAGCCTGTGCAAGCTGGGAAGACCCCCATCTCGAAATAAAACACCAAAAGGACTGAGGATATAGGTCAGTGGTAAAACACCCCTGGATTCAATCCCCAATACCACAGAAAAACAAAATGGAATAATAATAATAAAGTAACAGCTTACAGAAGTAGATCCTTACCAGGAACAAACACTATCCTAAGTCTATATTCAGCACCTCAATGAGTATTTGCACTAACTCTCAGAGCTGAGTATTCTGGTTGGCATTGTGCAGAGAAGGGAACTGAGGCTCAAAGAAAAGTTTCTTGCTAAGTTCAGACAGAAAATAAGTGGAAAAACTGGGATTTGCATGTAGGCCTGCATTCTCAACAAATGCCCCGCTATGGTGAGGGATCGGTTCCACTCAGCATGTGGGGTATAAACTACTCGTTATGGAGAATTACACTGTCACTTTCATTAGAAGGAAGGAGGTTTGTGTATGGCTTGGACTTCTCAGAGCAGGACCGCTGGATTTCCTGGGGGAGGACCTCCCAAAAGCAAGTATTCCTGTCAGGCCCGTGGAAGCTGCATGACTGTTTATGATCCAGCCTCAGAAATTACAGTGTCTCTTTAGCCATAATTTATTATTTTTGGAGAGAAGGTCTTGCTATGTCACCCAGGTTGAACTCTAACTTGTGGGCTCAACTGGTTCCCCTACCTCAGCCTCCCAGAGTAGCTGGGACGCCAAGCAGGCCTCTGCTCCGGGCCACACTTCATTAATTAAAGCTGTTTGATAGGACAGAGCAAGTAGAATGGATATTCATGTGCTCCGTAACTTATAGTGGGATCGTGGCTTGTAAGGCCGTGAGAACGCATTAAATACACTAAACCTACTGAACATCCTGGCTTAGCAAAAACAGTACACTGTAAATACAGGTTTTTTGTCCTTGTGTTTCCATGACTGACTGGGAGTGGTGGCTTCCTGTGGCTGCCCTTATTACCCTGCATAGTTCAGATTCGCAATTTGAAAGATGATTCTTCTCAACGCATATTCCTTTTTCCCCATTGTAAAGTTGAGGAATCATAGGCAGCCCACAGTGAGTCCGGAACCCTCGGTTGGACCTGAACATGTGCGTTTTCCTTGGCAACCAACAACATAAAACCAAGCTAGTCAGCCGCTGAGGTTGTGGAAATATCCACCTATGTCCTGACACATCCTCTTTGCTTTTTTAAACTTGTGTTTTATTTGACTTCAGGATCTGTATGAGGCTGGTGAGAAGAAATGGGGGACAGATGAGGTGAAATTTCTAACTGTTCTCTGCTCCCGGAATCGAAATCATCTGTTGCATGGTAGGCACTGACCTTGCTTCCCAAAGAAATGATGTGAAATATGGTGAAAACAATATCATCCATAATGAATTAAGAGCCCTTTCCCCTTCTCTTGGTGAAGGAAACTGAGTTAACTGAGCAGTTTAGATTCTTACCTTGGGGTGTATGTGTCCAGTGATGAACAAGACATAATTTCTGGAAATTTTAATT
Source organism: Ctenodactylus gundi (assembly GCA_004027205.1). Taxonomy (NCBI): domain Eukaryota; kingdom Metazoa; phylum Chordata; class Mammalia; order Rodentia; family Ctenodactylidae; genus Ctenodactylus; species Ctenodactylus gundi. The sequence goes on from PVKB01000676.1 coordinate 272,135, forward strand.
ATGCATAATTAACAGACATACCATGTACTCATTTAAGTTTGGCATTCTTGTTGCTAAGAAACCTGTGTTCCTTGGTGGTCCTTTTTCTTTCTTTTCTCTTTCTTTCTTTCTTTCTTTCTTTCTTTCTTTCTTTCTTTCTTTGTTCCTTTTATTTTTTTCTCAGACAGGATCTCACTCTGTAGCCCACTCTGGTCCAGAATTCACTTTGGAACCTAGTCTAACCTTGGCCTCATGGCAACCCTCCTGTCTCAGCCGCCTGAGTACTAGAATTACAGGCATGCACCACCACACCCAGCTTATGTGGTGCTGGGAAATTCAGGGCCTTGTGCTTGCAAGCACTTTAACTGACCCAATGGTCCTTTTTCTAAAGCAGTCCCAAGACTTTCATTTTAATTTAGTTACTTTTTTAAAAAAAATTCAGCACATCAGGAAACAAAAAAAAAAATAGAGTTATTGGTTGACATTTATTCTATTTAACATCCAAGCTCATAGAAGTGATTTCTTTAGGGGCTGTGTTGCGTAAGATGAACACTGGATAATTTCAGATTTTCTTTCCTTTCTGTGACATTTCTAATTTGTGTCTGACAATACTCAGCTTTGTAATGTGCTTTTAGTCTCTTTGGGGGGAAGACACTACAATTTTATGATTTTTTTTTGTCAGGAGTATAATCTTATGAATAACCATAAGGACTTAGTAGATATTTCATCTTTTATTTTATCTCTTTAGGTCTCTATGTAGATCAATAATTTCATAAATCCACCATACCCTTATAACACACATGGATTTACAAAGTTTGTGGGAAATTTGAGAATGAGTTTATTAAATTGAAACACAGAGTAACTGAAACATGCAGCACATTTTGAAGCTGTAATTATTTCATGAAGCTACCTCAGACGCAGCAACCCATGGCTCAGTTCCCTAGTGCATTGTCTTCCCTTACAAATCTCAAATCTCCCCTGGTGGTGGCTCTTTAGAACTGCAAGTTCTCAGAAACTGATTTCATACATTTTATTTATTTATTTATTTATTTATTTATTTATTTTTGAGACAGGGCCTCACTCTGTAGCCCGGGTTGGTCCTGAACTCACTACAGAGCCCAGGTTGGTCTTGTACTCACAGCAATACTTCTGTCTCAGCCTTCCAGGTTCTGGGATAACAGGCATGCGCCACCACGCCCAGCTTATGTGGTGCTGGGGAATCAAACTCAGGTACTTAGTGCTTGCACTAACCGTTGAGTCATTCCTCCAGCCCCTGATTTCATACATTTTAAAGAATGTTCCTGGGTCTGGAGGAATGGCTCAGCAGTTAAAGCACTTGCTTAGCAAGCGCTAAGTCAAGTGCTAAGTACCCGAGTTCGATTCCCCAGCACCACATAAGCTGGGTGTGGTGGCACACACCTGTAATCCCAGCACTCGGGAGGTTGAGGCAGGAGGATTGCCCTGAGTCCTAAGGCCAGCCTGGACTCCGAAGTGAGTTCAGGACCAGCCTGGACTACAGAGCGAGACCTTGTCTCAAAAAAAAAAAAAAAAAGAATATTCCCTTCCAGGCCAAGTCATTAGTAGGGAAGTTAATAAAATAACTACTTATAAGCCACTGAGAGGAAGTAGCTTAAGCACTGCTCAAGTCAAGAAAACTTCATAATATTCTACAATCAAATAGCAAAGATCTTCAGTAGTTTGTGTTTTGTTAGTAATTTTCTATCTTCTAGATGTAGTTAGACATATCATAAACACTGGTTCTCACAGCGTCCCAGTGGAGCAGTCGTTACTTCCCCCAATGACAGCAGTGAAAACCTAAGCCCAGAAAGTTGGTTAATTAGATTCTGTGATTCCAAGCAAGATATATTCACTCCAGCTTAAGAAGAGAGGAACTAAGAGAGAATAGAACGAGAGGGAAAATGTGAAACATGGGAGAAAGTTGAATAACTTTAGGAAAAAACAGAAATCAGGGCAGTTCTTGAGATTTCCCTAGAAACAAGTCATAGATCTTATTCTAAGGTGTGGGTTATCTGGTCTCCATTAAAAATGGCAATTTGGGGGGAGTTAGGGATGTTGTTGAGTGATGGAGCCCTTGCCTAGCCAACCGGAGACTCTATTTCATATTCCTAGGACACACACACACACACACATGCACACACACACACACACACACACACACACACACACACACACACACAAATCCAGTGTTTGAATCCTGCATAGGCTGAATTGGGCTCTCTGGCAATGGCACCTGGTGTCTGATAGCTTTCTCAGGTGACTGTTCTTTGAGAGTAAAAATGACTCAGTACTTTCGGTCAGCCCCATAATACGCTTAATTTAAAGACTCCTCTGGGTCTGGTGGCACTATAGGCCTATAAACCTAGCACTCTGGGAGGCTAAGGCAGAAGGATCACAAGTTCAAGTCTAAACTCGACAATTTAGCAACTTTGTGAGACCCTGTTTCAAAAATAAAAAATGGGCTGGGGATATAGCTCAGAGCAATGGCTCTGGGTTCAATCCCTCAGTGCAAAAAAGAAAACAGTCCCCAGGAAGGCAAGCCGGAAGAGTCCTGATGGGCAAATGCTCATTTATTTGATAAAAGTTATGGCCCATGTTGTTGGGTATGGATGTCCCTATGGGAGTCGCATTGATTGGGGCAGGGCAAAACAGCGCACCAAAGAGCTGATGTTATGGAGCTAAAGAAAACGGATGTCTGCTCTAAAAAGGAACCAGAAGGAGAGAGGAAAACATATTATGTCACATTAAGAAGTACTTGGCCAAAAACAAAAGGCTTTTTTTTTGTGGTAGAGTTATTAAAAGATGCAGCCGTCTGTTATCAAATATGACTCAGTTTTGAGGAGGCCGAACTGTTCTAGCTCGGATGAGTCAAAAGGAAGATGAAAACATCGGCGACTGCCAAGGTCAAAATACCAAAAACGGAGACATACTCTGCTGACTAAGGAAAGAACAAGAGAAGACGCAGGCATCTCTGGAGGTTGTCTCCGTTCTGTGTGTGAGGAAGCAGGTCACCCGGCGGAAGGGCCGTGCCTGCTGCCCACCAGGCATCTCAGCACCCCGTCCTCCATGCCCGAGCCCTGCTCTGCTGGGCCGCAGACCCCCTAGGTTCTCACCCACACTGCTAGTTAGTGTGCTCCTGAAGAAAAAAAACCAGTGAAAGGGCTGGAGGAATGGCTCACCAGTTAACGAGCTTGCCTAGCAAGTGCTAAGTGCCTGAGTTCAATTCTCCAGCACCACATAAACTGGGCGTGGTGGCACATGCCTGTAATCCCAGCACTCAGGAGGCTGAGACAGGAGAATTTCCATGAGTCCAAGGCCCGCCTGGGCTCCATAGTGAGTTCAGGACCAGCCTGGGCTACAGAGTGAGACCCTGTCTCAAAAAAACAAAAATAAAACTGGTGAAAAGATGTTCATCCTCTATAAATTTTAGTTTCCTCTATTCTGTATTATTGATAATGACATTTTGTTATTGTTTGTAGTGTTCGATGAATACAAAAGGGTGTCCCAAAAGGATATTGAGCAGAGTATCAAATCTGAAACCTCTGGTAACTTCGAGGATGCTCTGCTGGCTATTGGTAAGCTGCCACACAGCGGGCAATGGAGCATCTGCTGACTTGCTTCTCTATGATCAGTTTGTTTTCATGGAGATAGAGAATGCTGCTTTTCAGAGGTCAGAGTTGTTTAAGTCGTTCACGGCGCATCCTTTTGAGTTGTTTGTTTGTGTTGTAGGTGAGGGCCTACAGCTCCTGGGCTCAACCCTGGCCTCAGCTTCCTCAGAAGCTGGAGCTACAGGCACGTGCCATCATGCCACACTCCAGAATTTTAAATAAGAAATATTACATACAGAATGGTTGTTATTGTGCCATGTGGTTTACGCCTTTTACACCTTGTGTGCTTTTAAATCTCATATGGAAAAAATAATACTGTACTAAGGGCATCTTGCAAGTCTGAATGGGTAGAACTAATCATTGCCTCAGGTATTATATACAGTAACCCATTTGAAACCTTATGCCTTTCTTTGGCTTGATAAATTGAGGATAGTTTTCATCAGAGAAAATGCTTATGGTATCACCTACGCTCATGAAATACTGTTTGGCTAAACTGTCTCTGGCAAAGAAATCAACACGTGCTTCTTGAGAGATTGTTTGGAGGTTCTAGCAGGGCGGCGGGTGAAGCTCCTCACATACCCTTGACCAAGGCCCAGGCTCCTTTCCCTGGGAAGGTTGTATGCAGCTTTGGGAGAGACCCACAGGGAGCAGTGAGGGGCACCAACTGCGCTAGCCACGTCAGCCCAGGCAATCAGGTGTCGGTAGTCAGACTGACCTCATATCCAGGAGACATGTCTTGATGCTTTGTGGCAACAGAGGGAAGCCTGTCGCTTTTCTCTTTGGTCTTACCTATGATCGTCTCATTTCCTTTCTCGGCAGTAAAGTGCATGAGGAATAAACCCGCCTATTTTGCCGAAAGGCTTTATAAATCTATGAAGGTAAGTGGCTTCATTTCTAGCACCTGAGGGGTTTTGATGTCTCTTGTATCTGCTTTTTTAGGTCTGCTTATCTCCCCCACCCAAATCACAGCTGAAATCTTCAACCTACTTAACATATACTTTACTGAGTGCTACTCCTGTAGCAACAATACTGGTATTTATTGAGTACTTAGGATGTGTGGATCATCATTCTTAGTGTTTTATACATGTGGATTAACCTTATCCATATGGATTGCATTTATCTTCACTGTTTCAATGGTGCAGATACTTTTTTTTTTTTGAGACAGGGTCTCCCTCTGTAGTCCAGGCTGGTCCTGAACTCACTATGGAGCCCAGGCTGGCCTTGGACTCACTGTAATACTCCTGTCTCAGCCTCCCCAGTGCTGGGATTATAGGCATGTTAACCACGACACCCAGCTTCATGCGGTAGTGGGGAATTGAACCCAGGGCCTTGTATTTGCAAGGTAAGTGCCTTAACTGCTGTGCCATTCCTCCAGCCCGAGGATCCAAATATTATATGAATAAAGTGGAAAAGGTTTTTTTCAATATTTGGGGGTTTTTGTGAGGTGGGTAGAGGATCCAAAAAGAATATAGAAGGAAATTGGAGGCTGTGGATAGAGTTCAGTGATGGAGCACATGGCCTGAGGCCTTGAGTTCAAGTCCCACCTTGAACCGCTGCGAACTCCCCCAAATGTTAGTGTATTTGAGCAGGACTAGGAAGTTCTACATGGGAGAGGGAGGAATAGCCTGTGCGGCAGGCATGCTGCAGGGCTCAGAGTATGCCTCTAGAAGACAAAGCAGCTCTGGGTCAGAACACAGTGTGTTGGGTATAACTCTGTATTTTAAGAGTGAATTTTATGGCACATGGATTATAACTCAATAAAAATGCAAAAAAAAAATGCGGAAAAAATAAAAAGAACACAGAGTGTTGGAAAAGGAAGTCCCAGGCCTCCAGAGCTGTGGAGCAAGGGACACCTGGGAGAGTCATTCCACGTCCTGTCTGGCTGAAACCGGCTTTCTTTCGTACCCAGGAATCTCGTTTTCTCCCGTAGGGATTAGGCACCGATGACAACACCCTCATTAGAGTGATGGTTTCCCGTGCAGAAATTGACATGCTGGACATTCGGGCAAACTTCAAGAGGCTCTATGGAAAGTCTCTGTACTCTTTCATCAAGGTGGGTCACAGCTGCCTCGACACTGACCTCGGCAGAGCCAGTGGCCCCCGGGGAAGCACCAGCGACCTCAGCATTTGGTGCTCCGGCCCACTCCTTCCTGGGTCTGTCATCCCCTCCTTCAGATACGGTCCTCTACTCCAGATGTTTCCATCCTTTCTCCAGCCACACAGATCTGTAAACCTTTGCCAGGCCACATGGTGGAAATGTTTTTCCTATAAATACAGTAATTAGCTCATTTCAGGATATCCCTAGGACCAAAAAATAAAATAAAACAAAATCCCAAAACCTGTTATGAGACCATAAAAATTCCCATATGGAAATCCTGGAACTTTATTTCACAATCTGAATCAAAAGGCTTAAAATATACATGATAATAATTCATTAAGCCTCATTTTATGAGAACGTATTCAGCATGAATCCTGAAGAAAATGCTCAAAAGTTAGCTATGGTAGGCTTATGGCAGTGAAAAACTGGAAACAATATATACATGTAACCATGGGACACTACAATGGAAGAGCGGATCCAATTATGTGTGCCGGTGTACCATGGAATACTGTAAAATCATTAATGTTGTAGAAGAATCTTTAATACAGTAGGGAAATCTTTATAAGGGTATATTTATTAAGCATAAAAGCAGTATATGGAAGCTGGGGTGGTAGAGGCCCTGCCCAGCAGGTGCAAGGCCCTGGGTTCCTGGGGGTGAGGGGAGCTTGAGGGACAGGAGTTGCAGGATACAGATACTACGGTACTATCTGCATAGGTATTTAATTGCATAGAAAAAAGATGACAGTGTGCACACACCAAAATGTTCACAATGTTAACAGTAGTAATTTGCAGATGATGGAACAAGGGGTGAGTCTTATATTATTATGTTTTTATTTTCTATCCCAGAACAAGTAAGACTTTTGTAATAAAAAATATACCCCCCCTAAATTTTTTGAAGAGCTGAAGAAAATCCAGTCAAATTTGAAAAAATTAGTTTTGATGACACTGAACTGCATTTATTGATTGACTGATTGATTGATTTTGAGATGTGGTCTTGTTCGGTAGTCCAGACTCAGTCTGAGCTCACTTTGGAACCCAGGCCATCATCATACTCACAGCAGTCCTTCTGCCTGAGCCTCCCGAGTGCTGAGATAACAGGCATGTACTAGCATGCCCGGCTTATGTGGTGTTGGGGAATCCATCTCAGGGCCTTGAGCTTGTTAGGCAAGCGCTCTCACCACAGTGCTGTTCCTCCAGTTCTCCATGCCATTTTAAAAATCCACTTACCTGGCTGACTTTGTTTCCCTTGCCTCCAGGGTGACACATCCGGAGACTACAGGAAGGTACTGCTCATTCTCTGTGGAGGAGAAGACTAAAATCTCAGAAAGAGTCTCAGCACTGAATTATTTCAAACCCTATTTTTCTACACTGCTATTAGCATTATCTCATAATTCTTATTTCCAATTCAGACGCCTCCAGTTGCCGCCTAGGACGCAGACTGCATATTAGCATCTATAATTAGTCACACTGATGTTTTAGAGCTGTACTTGCATGTCAGAGCTTGGAAGACCCAAGTGGAATTTTAAAGTTAGAAATAAACATGTGCTTCTGGTTTTTAACAAATTATGTTTTCATTTGTGTGTCACAGAAATTGAATATTTTAAATTACTTCAAAAAAATTTTTTGAGACAGGGTCTCGCTCTGTAGCCCAGGCTGATCCTGAACTCACTGGTATAGCCCAGACTGGCCTTGAACTCAGGACAATTGCCTGCCTCAGACTCCCGAGTGCTGGGATTACAGGCATGTGCCACCATGCCTGGCTTTATGTGGTGCTGGGGAATCAAACTCAGGGCCTTGTACTTTCAAGGCAAGTGCTTTAACTGCTGGGCCATTCCCCCATCACAATTTCTTTTTGGCAACAATATTTTAAACAGAAGACTGGAAGGCTCTTCTGAAATAATTTTCTTCCCTAATTCTACTTGCAGAGTTGCTGGTGGTTTCTTTATTTGAAATTGTGAAGATGGAGTTAGTAAGAATAATGATCTGCTCTCCTATTTTATATAGTCAGAGATGGAAAGCATCCCAATCTCCTTTTCTGGTTCTGTCTGTACCGTTTGTTGATCTTTATTAAGTTCCACATATGGGAAACTTCCTTGCAAACTACTTAAAGTGTGGGTATATAGACTCTGTGTCTGGATCTCAAACATAAATGCTGAACATTCCTTCATATTGTGGTTAATGTCTTAATCTAGCTTTAACATGAATGGGGAAAATACGTTTTAAAGGAGGTCATTCTGGCAGTGATTTAATGCTCTGAATTTTGCTTGACTTAATGAAACCATTTTGTTCAAAAGTAACTTTTTAAATCTCTTGGGTTTTGTTGATTTGTAATAATTTACATCTATATTGTCCCTTTCAACCTGATGACAGTTGTTCTGGAAAATTGGACTTGAATTAAAAAGTTCAGTTTGTAAACAATATGGAGAAATTATTTTAATAAAAATGCTGACTTTAAAATGATGATTATTCTTTTCTGATAACTTCTGAGATTTTTTTTGCATGTACATGTTAAGAGGTATTTTGGGGGGCTGGAGGAATAGCTCAGCAGTTAAAGTGCTATGCAAGCGCTAAGTAACCAAGTTTGATTCCCTAACATCACATAAGCCGGGCACACACCTGTAGTCCCAGTACTTGGGAGGCTGAGACAGGAAGATTGCTGTGAGTCCAAGGTCAGCCTGGGCGCCATAGCGAGTTCAGAACCAGCCTGGACTACAGAGGCAGACCCTATCTCCAAAAAAATGTATTTTTGAAGGAATTTTGATAATTTCTATTTGGAATTACAACATAAGAAGACACAGAAAAAGAAAAATCAAAACATCATAGAGGTATAAAGAACATTAACTAAGAATACTTGTTCCTTCTCTATTAATTGTAGTTTGATGAATGAAATAATTCCATTTTCCCACTTCTCAGCCCACTGCCACTCTTCTATTGTATTGTAAGTGCTAAAACTATTCGTGAAAACTACAAACACAAGTCATCATTGCAGTTAACTATAGGGGATTAGCCTGTCATTTCAACAGCGATGCAGGGAATCTCCAGATCAACTAATTTGGCTTTGAAAGCACTGTACCTTTTGTTTTATGTTTTGTTTTGCTGTGGAGATTCCTTTTTTTTTTTTTTTTTTTTTTTTTTTTTTTTTTTTTTTTTTTTTTTTTTTTTTTTTTTTTTTTTTTTTTTTTTTTTGAGACAGGATATCACTCTATAGCCCAGGCTGGTCCTGAACTCACTATGGAGCCCAAGCTGGCCTTAGACTCATGGCAATCCTCCTGCCTCGGTCTCCCAAGTGCTAGGATTACAGGTATGCACCACAAAGCCAAGCATTATATGGTGCTGGGGAATCAACTCAGGTACTCAGAGCTTGCTCGGCAAGCGCTTTAACCTCTGAGCCATTCCTCCAGCCCCTTGTATGTTTCTTAAGGTCATAATAAGTAGTGTCATCTCAGTAATTTACATCCAATGAGAATTCCAAACATAATTTCCAGTTGAGGCTTCTTCCCTGTCTTAGTTTTTCCTGACACCCACAAATTTAGGGGAGGGAAGATTTATTTTCGCTCACAGTCTCAGAAGGTCACAGGCCATTCAAGGGCAGCCGGCAGCAATGGAAGCACATGGCAGAGGCAGAGATGGAGGCAGCTTCTCACAACATCACAAACAGGAAGCCAAGTCAGGGGAAGTTGAGTCTAGTCTTTTAAGGAAGGCATGAAGCAGATTATATATCCTTCCAGGTCTCTTCCAAGTGATTGGCCCCTCCTGGATCCACTACACACCTGTAATCCAATTTACATGCCTGTAATCCACTTTACATGCCTGACATCCATCCCTCCAGACTGGGCCCCAATCTCCCAACAGCACAATTCCATAGACAATCCATAACAATCAAATACATGAGACTTTGGGGGGATATTTCAGATTCAAGCCACTGTATTCCCTTATTCTGTATGGCTTACTACCAGTGGGCACCTGGCTTTGGGGAAAGGGAGATTGAAGTCTACTTTCCCACCAGGGCTTCTTCCACGTCACCCCTGCCCTTCAGCTTATCTTGCCTCATTGTAGCAGCAGAAAGGAGACTAAAGAGGGACAGGATCTACTCTTGCTAGAGGATTACACCTGTGTGACCTTGGCAAATGTTTAAAACTGATTTTTGTAGGTTCTTTTGGTAGTCCCGTCACCTGGAACCACTCATGTGAAGGTCCTTGGGAAAAGTGAGTGTAGTTTTCTTTAGCCTCTAGGAATTTGTTGATATTTTGGGTTCTCTGTGCTGAAGTTTATCTGTGCTTGCACCAAGGCCTCTGTACAGGATCTACAATGATCTAGGCTGGCTAATTCATGGTGGCCCACATCTGCTCTCTTGGGAAAATGTGAGCATCCTGTGTGGGAGCAAATTTTGTGCATGATCCCCTCATGGCCGGCATTCTCTGCCTCCCACCTCCTCACCAGCTAGGTGCTCTCAGTTCAGGATTCTCGGGAATGAAGCAAACAGCACTCCACCAAGGCCCCAAACTATCTGAGGTCACAATCAATTCAGACAGCAATTTGGCAAAAGCTAATGAAGTTGAAAACTTTACAGCAAATCCTCTTCTAGGACAGGAGAACTCTAGGTGACTCTTACACACAATGTTCATTTTTGCTTTGAAAGAGAAAAAAGTAGAAAGACCCTAACTCTCAGTAAAGGTTAGTCATACCATGAGCAAGGAAAATTAGAGACTTAATGAAAAGTATAATTTTGAGAGAAGTGCAGAATGATGGGTATGGTATGATTCCACTTAATTGTACGTCTAAATGTGCAAAAAAAAAAAAAAGATACTGCATGAGTATGCACGTAAAGACATGCATGTGAACACATCCCTGTTGCACAGGAGATGGAGCCCAGGGTCTTCACACTGAGCTAAATTCCTGCCCATTTTTTAGTTTTTATTTTGAGACAGGGACTCAGTTGTGATCCTCCTGCCTCAGCCTCCCAAGTGCTGGGATTGCAGGCCTGTGCCACGAGGCTCTGCCTACACCATTCTCAAGACAGCCATCAACACGAGGGAGACAGGTGGGGTTATTGTTCTATTCTAAAATAATGAATCATCAATTATACCACAGTAAGCTGGGGGTGAGGAGAATGAATCAAAAGAAGTATAAAATTTCAAGTCATTAATGGGCCCACAGATGTTTGTACTGCTCTATTTGAAATATTTCGTCATAAGCATTTAAGGAGTCGGAGTCAGGGACTGAAGGCCGATGTCAGAGTCTATGGCAAGGGTTGTGACCCTAGGAAGAGTCTTGATTCTGCTACTACTTCCTGAAGGCACCTTAAGCCCTTGCAGTCCTGGTTTCTGACCACGTTCACAGGTCCCACAGGTGCTGGAAAGAAAGTGCAGAGAATGTTCACCATTACCCAACCGGTTCATGCCTGTAGCAAGGGGAGACTAAAGAAACCCGGGTAGCTCCGCTTTCTAGGTCCCCCTTTCACACGAAGCCGTGCCCCAACCTCATAGAGCAGCTTCTCAACACGCAGAAATTCCAACAATGAGCCCAAATTGCATGTTTTTGCCCCTTGCTTAGCACAGTGACTAGTAAACATCTGGGGCTCAAGGACCATTGTACAAAGAACGAATGACCCAGCGCTCCAAATCTTGCCCAATTCAAAGAGGTATATGAAACAACACCAAAAACTAGACCGCCCCAAAATTCAGCTTAACGACACGCAGCTGAGTTGGAACCGCCCGCCGGCAGTCTGCGCACGCGCGATCCGCCACGCGGCACACCCCGGCCACTTCCGGAGGCTCAAGGCGCGCATGCGCCGAACGTGCGGCGCGTTGCTGCGAAACGAGGGGGCGTGGCCCTGCGGTCCGGTAGCGCGGCGCGGCGCGGCGCGGCGGGACGCGGCGGCCTGGGCGTGGAATGAGCGCTGTGGCGTCCGCTTTCAACGGCCGAAGCGGCGCGTGAGGGGTCGGCGTAGACACTTGGGTCGGGAGAAGGCCGCCGGCGGCCGGGGATGGCGGGGGTCGCCCTCCGCTGGGTTCCGTGAGGTGCGCCCCTGAAGTTCCGGGGAGCCGCGGCCCATGGGCTCGCTGAGCAGCCGGGTGCTGCGCCACCCCGAGCGGTCCGAAGCCCGGCAGGAGCTCGGTCCCGGCGGGGGGCGCTCGGCCCGGCGACCCGAGAGCGGCGGCGACGCGGCCGACCATGGCTTCTGTTACTGTCCGGGCAGCCGCAAACGCAAGCGGAGCCGCGAGGCCTTCTGCTACTGTCACCCCGACTCCGAGACCGAGGAGGAGGAGGAGGAAGAAGGCGACGAGCAGCAGCGGCTGCTTAACACCCCTCGCAGGTGCGCGGGGGACGCGCCCGCCCCTGGCGGGCCGGGCTGGGGACGGCGGGGCCGATCCGGGACGCGCCTCCTGTTGGTACTGGAAACCGCCGGCGCCGCTCGATGTTGTCACAGCCCCGGGATGAGCCCGAGGCCGTGCCGAGCCGGGCTGGCGTCTGGCTCGTCCCTGGAGACGCTTTACCTGCCGGCCTGGCCTGGGGACACCTCTTGGGGAGGTGGAGGCAGGATGAGTTTCGCATCCGGTTGCCCGAAGGACACAGAGACGTAATCTAGCGTGAGAGGGGCACCCCTTTAACTGTGTCACCTAGCCAGCGGCGGGAGGTGTGGGGGGGTCAGTTGCTCAGTTTTCCTTAACTGCAAATGAAATGTATAATGTGCGTTTGTTCCTAATTAGAAACAAAGTATTTGAAAGTCTGTAGTAGCTGAAATCGTTGGTTGTGGGACTGCAGCAACTTACTTAACCTTTTTATTCTTTTCGGAAAGGTTGAAAAAATTGCTAGTGAACTGAACTGTGGTGTACAGTAGAATCTATTTTTTCATACACCGTCTGGTTGCTCTGTGTGCGTGCGTGTGTGTGTGTGTGTGTGTGTGTGTGTGTGTGTAAGGTCATAAGAATCGGAGAGGGGATTTTTTTTTAAACAAAGCTTTTAAAAAATGATTCAATCAAAAATTTTTGCTGCACAAATCTTACATCTTACTCTTAAAAAAAGGTACCATGGGTGGTGAGAGTGTAGCCCAGTGATAAAAGTAGAGCTTAAGTATTATAGATAAAAATTATTCATAGTTTGGGTTTTTTAAAGCTTTTGGTTTTTTGTGCCAGTGTATTTACAAAAAGAACAGCAGATTCTGAGCTGCATGTGATGTATTTTCCTGTGATGTAAATATATATAAATATTACCTTATAAAGTCCTACAAATTGGAAATGAACACAGTGCCTGGAGTATATGCACTCAGGAAATGCGTCTCCTTGAGAAAGTGGTCCTCTTACCATTATAAAATGTTCACCTTCTTTATCACCTGGTGACAACCGATACCACCTTTCACTTGTTTTTGATAATTGGTGTACCTTTTCCCATCTTTTCGCTTCTTACCCATGTGTGTCTTTATATTTAGAGTAGAGCCCCTTAGATGGCATATAGTTCTTGCTTTTGTTTCCAGTCCCATAGCACAGTCTCTATTTTTCATTACATTTAAACTACATATATTTCCCATAATTACTGAAATATTTGCCAGGACCCATTTGGAAGAGAAACCCATAGTAATTTGAACAAGGAAATTTAAATAAATTTAAATATAAACAGGGATTTAACTGTTAAGGACAAAACAACAAGGGACAGTGATCTCTTTTTAAAAATACGGGAATCGGAAACAAGGACTAGTCACTACTTCTAGGGCTTAGGCACGGTGTCCGAGAGTCAGATTTGGAATTGGGCCCTCCCTTCCCAAGCTAAGATTCCCACGAACCTGGGGAAGGTGTAGCCTGCTGGAAGGTGAAAATGCTTGCTAAGTACTGTAGGGCTGTGGCTGACAAGCTGGAACTGCCCAGGAGCAACGAGCAAGTTGGGAGGCCAGCTGGACCATATGGCTGGGAATATTGTATCCATATTTGCTGTCTGCACCTTAACAGGAGGATTTCCCTCCCAGGGTCTGATTTGGAATGGAAAGTGTTTGAACCAAACCTCTATAAGAAAATGTGTCTCAGAATTTAGTATATTTGTATTAGCGGGGGAAAAAAAATCTGACTTATTCAGTCCTGAATAGCTGGAGAGTATACGAAATTATTAAAACATTAAAACCTGTAATTTTGTGTGTTGGCACTGATACACTCTCTGAGGGTGTCTGTTGTGCTTTCCCACCTCAACAAATGCCTCATGAAAACCATTAGCTCCTAGGTGGCCTTCCACCTCGTGCCTTTTGTTAACTACATGTCTTGCTTTTACATTAACAGGACTGTTAAAACTCACACTGTTCTGCAACCAGATGTTCAGTGTATTATCCATAAATTGGCTCTAAAAATTGAAACCAGTAAATAGTCTTATAGTGTGCTTGTGTGTTGCAACTCCTTGTCTGTTCAAAGAGGAGAAAGAAATTTTCTAACCTGGGAGTTAAGTTGGATCTTCTCATAAATCCCATCAAAGCCTCTTCGCTTTATTTATCCTTTGACTAGATGTGGAGCTCTAATATTTCTGATATTTTTGTTTTGTTTTTTGTTTGTATTCTAGCCTGTAGCATGGAAGAGAAATTTGACCCTGACCTAGTTTTTTTCTTTTCAGGTGACTTTTCCCCCCACTTAGCATACTTTTGGAAATTTTTTCTTTGTTATTTTTAATTGAAGTTGAATATGCCTTAGCATGGGTCTTTTGAGGGCCTCGGTAATTAGTGTATCCTTATAATCTGGAGACTCATGTCCTAGTCCCTACGCACTTTGATGTTCTGAGTAATCCTTTGTCATAGCATCTTGTTATTCTACAGGTGCAATAATCTTAAGAGCTCTAGGTATATTAAGAAGAGGGATTTTAAATTTTCTTTTCCCTGAATTATGTATTTCCTATAAGGTCAGGTTTTTTCCACGCATGTACACATGTGTGTGTACGTGTGTGTGTGTGTGTGTGTGTGTGTGTGTGTGTGTGTCCCCATCTTCCTCTATCCTTTCCCTCATTTTTTACTTCTAGTAATTCTTGATTATCCTCTTACGTTTAAGAATGAATGGCTACTTTTTGTGTTTATGTGTGTTTTGTTTGAGTAGACTGTATTTTCCTAGATCTCTTTTTTGGGTAGAAAGACTGACTAAAATGGATATGAGTGGAATATGCTTTGTTTTAGAACAGACATTCCCAAGCTCTGCGTTTGTCTTAATTTTTTTCATGGTACACTCTTTTCCTCACAATTATTTCTTTATCAGTATGTATCTGCACTACTTAATGATTACGTTCAACTTGGGGAGCTGGTGTATTTACATATGGCATCTTACTCCTTTTTTATTTCCCCTTCCTCTCCCTGCCCTCCTGTCTCTCGTTTCTCCACATCATCTCCTTCCCTTCTGTCCCTTCTGCACAAAGTCTATCTTCCTCTTGCCTGCTATCTTTTTTTTTTTTTTTGAGACAGGATCTTACTCCATAGTCTTTGCCGGTCCTGAACTCATTTGTTTTACCTTTCCTTATTTATATTTTGAGTTTCTCATATTAGAGAAATCAGGCGATATTTAGCCTCTGTCTGAGTCATTTTGCTAAACATAATGTGGTCTCACTGTGCATCTTTTCTACAAATAACTCAAAGTTATCTTTATGACAGAGTACTTCATTGTGTATGTTTACCATATTTTCTGTATCCATTCATGTGTTAATGTACATACAAGCAGCTTCCAAGATTTAGCTGAATTTTGCTGCTACAGTAGGTGTGCATGTATCACTGTAATATGATGTCTTTAACTTTCAAAAAGATACCCGGGAGAGATACAGCTAGGTCGAATGGAATTTTCTATTTCAGCGTTTTGGGGAATCACCATACTGGTGTCCATAGCGCTGGTACCGGTTTATAGTCCACCAATAGTGTGAAAGCTTTCCTTTTCCCCACAGCCTCACCAGCATTTGTTGTTTCTTGATTTCTCAGTAATAGCCATTCTTACTGGAGTAAGATGGAATGTCATTGCTTTGATTTACGTTTCTCCAATGACCGAAGGTGGAGAATGTCTTCATGTATATATTGCCATTTGTACTGCTATTTCTGAGAGTGTCTATTCATTTAAATTGCCCATTTTTTTGATCGGGTCTTTTATTTTGGGGAGTCATATTCTTTTAGTTCTGTGTATATTCCGTATTACTCCTCTGAGGAGGAGCTGGCAATGTTTTTTCCTGTTTTGTCAATTCTGCCTTCACTCTGTTGTTTCTTTTGCTGTGTAAAACCTTTTTAATTGTATGCAATCCCATTTATTGAGTCTTGTTGTTACCTCTTTTACAATAGGTGTTCTGTTGAAGTCCTTGCCTATGCCCATGCTTCTGGGTTGTACCTGCTTTACCTTCCAGCAGATTCAGTGTTTCTGCCTTAATATTTAGGTCTTTGATGAATTTTGATTTGATTTTAGAACAAAAGGAAAGATGTTGGTCTAGATTCATTCTTTTGCGTGTGGGTAGCTAGTTTATCCTAGCACCTTTCTCTCTCTCTTTTTTTTTTTTTTTTTTTTGAGATAGGGTCTCCCCCTGCAGCCCAGGCTGGCCTTGGACTCAATGCAGTCCTCCTGTCACAGCCTCCCGAGTACTGGAATTACATGCGTGCGCCGCCACACCCAACTTATGGGGTGCTGGGGAATCAAACTTGGGTACTTGGCACTTGATTTAGTGCTTGCTAGTCAAGGATTTTAACTGCTGAGCCATTCCTCCAGCCCCTCCCAGCACCTTTTGTCAAAGAGGCTGTCTTTTCTCCAGCATATGTTTGGCCTTTTGCTGAAGATCGCATGGCTAGAGGTGGCTGAGGTTGTCTCTCTTTCCTCAGTTCTATTCCACCGAATTGTCTTATTTTTGTACTAGTGCCAGGTGGGAATTAATCACTGTTGCTTTGTAATATAACTTGATGTGTAGGATCGAGATGCCTCCTGCTTTCTTTGTCTCATTTCTCAGGATTGCCTCAGCTGTTCTGGCTCATCTGATTCCATGTAAATTTGTCATGGTACCCTTGGTACAAAAGAAATACCTCATAGTTAGGCCCGAACAGGTAGACAGATTATGTTGTATGGAAGATATTATATGGCTTTGACATTTAACATAGTTCATATTCCCTTCTGAGTTAGTGTGGTGCTGCGGGTGATGTGACATCTGTGGCTGAGGACTGAATTCCAGGACTTGGCACATGCTAGGCAAGTGCTCTGCTGCCTAGCCACATCTCCAGCAAAGGCAGGTGTTTTTCACACAGTTGGAATCACTGTTTACATTGAATGAGTCGGAAGCTGGCAGACTACAGATCCCTCAGATGCCAGAATGAGGTTTGCTTTGCCTAGGGACCAGCACCTACTCAAATCCCTAGGTCTTCCCAGTAAATATGTTCTTTTTCTCTGTAGAAAAATCCTTGGAATTTTTTGCCTGTGTGTCTACTGTGTTCACAGAGCAAGAGGGAGACCACTAACGGTTTTCCCATTTTCATCCCTACTTCTCACTTCTGCCACATTTCCATTAAACCCCAGCGGTCAGAAGGACAGATAGGCATGGCCTCAATCCATGTTTTGGGCTGTGACTTTTTCGTTCCAGTTTGTTTTCCTTTTTGTTTAGGGGGAGTAATTTGAAAACAAAAACATAGAAGGATAAAGCTGCCACTGACAGGAAGGGGTCCTACAATGGGTTGTCTTATTTTCTGATTTCTATATCACTAAAAATCTCATCAGATTCTAAGCCCACTGTCACATTTTGATATTGTGCATTTGTTCCTTTTTATACTTTCATCTTTAATGTGTAGCAGACATGTATTTATTGTGCTGTCAGGAACCAGAAAAAATATTACCTCATCTATCCCAGAAGAACACAGTAGAGTAGGGGCTATTCCTATCCTCCTTTCTCCTGGGGTGACTGAGCCGTTGGGGACCTGGGATTCTAACCCGGTCCACCACCAAGACATTGCTGTTTTTATCTGTCTGCCTACCTACCTAACCTATCTATTTGGCACAGGATCTCCCTGTGTTGCCAGGCTGGTCTGGAACTTCTGGGCTTGCTTAAGGAGTCTTCTACCTCCGCTTTCCAGTGTAACTGGGACTGCAGGTGCATGCCACCATGCCCAGTTACATGTGCTATTTTTATGTATATTCAGAAGAGATATTAAATACGCTGGCTTAAGACACCAGCTGAAGCAATTACTTCATTTTTAAAAAGAAACTTAAATTCTTTTTTAATTACAGAAAAGCTGACAGAATTGGTGACTTTAAAAGATTGATCAGACTCTTCCTACCCTTTTCTTAGTTATTGGATTATCTTACTCAGTGAATTCCAAACTTTTTAAATTAGTTCTTGCTTGGCGTGGTGTTATGCAGAAACCCAGTATGTGTATAGATGCACTAGGTCGTGCTTCTCTGGGCAGTTAGGAGAGATGGCCAGAACTTTACCACTTCGTTCTTCTGGGTATCCCCTCAGATGCTTCTCTCTTGAGCATGGTTTTGAAAACCATTGATCTTAGATTTTAAACTGCAAACCACTTGCCCAGTGTGTGTGGTGTGGGGTGTGTTGTTTGTGGGGGGGGGGTGGATGTGGGTGTGTTGAGGGTGATTTTAATCATTTTAAAACTAGTTTTAACTGGTTTAGTTTGGTGCTGAAATATGATTACATAAATTATTTTAATAAGTAAGGAAAATTTCACCTTTTTCTCCATTTTCTCATTGCTAGCAGATTATAATAAGTGTACATAATAATACCATAATACATTGTTATATACTGTTATATTGATATTCACCATAGTTCTTGTTTCTAAATAAGGAGAAAAGCAAAAACTACCATACTGACCTATCTTCTTAGTTGATTGAATATGTAATTAACCTAGTTCATTTATATATGTTAGGTAAAGGTCTCCTTGCTGTGAGGCCACCTCTAGTCATTGCTATCCCTCCTGTGGTGACTCCAAAGATAACCACTCCTTATCTTATGTACTTTCCCAGGCATGAGCAAATTTGAATATGTATTCCCATCTTTTACATAATGCACAGGCTAGCTCTAATAGTTGAACAAAAGGAATATTTTGCAATATGTACAAAATCAGAAAACTGCTCAGTTTTCATATATGTAACTTAAATTTCTTTCTTTTAACAGGAAAAAATTAAAGAGTACATCAAAATATATTTATCAGACATTATTTTTGAATGGTGAAAATAGTGACATTAAGATTTGTGCTCTAGGAGAAGAGTGGAGCTTACACAAAATATATTTATGTCAAGTAAGTATTTGGTTTTTCTGTTGACTAATCAGGGTCGTTACCTAAGGAAGCCCAAACTCTTGAAGTTGTGTTCTTTCTTATTGCCTTTTACAGTAGTCTTTCTGATGGGTAATGGTAAAGTCCTGTCATTTTTTTTTAAGTCCATTGTATTTGCATGAGTAAAATTCGCCCTGGGACACAAACCCATGAGTTGGATCAAGCACAGTTGCTTGAAGTGAGTGATGGCACATCTATGATAGTTGCATTGTAGCAGAGCTCTTGACTAGTGTACTAGCCACTCAGGTATATATCTCTTGTCTTCTTGTCTGATTAAAAGTCAGTTTTATTAGAAAGGGGCAGCCATTGTTAGTAAAGAACTGGCATGTACTAGGATACAGATTTGTGAAATTATCATTCTAGACCTGCTTGTCACTACTTCAATAATGGTGCTTATGTAGTACTTTGTGTTGATGAAATGGGAAGTTAGGAGAAAATGATTCACATTAAAGTTAAGATTGCTAAATGTCTTTGTTGATGATGATTCAGATTGGATAAACTCATCTGAAAGACTGCTTTGTAGTTGAGATTGAATTGGAAGTTCTTTTTTAAAATTTTTAAATTTAAGAATGGAAAGTTCTTGACACTCTTGTCTCCCAGAAATTCATTTAAGACCAACAAGTATATGAATATTAGCTGCTATACCTATTTGAATTTTGTGCTATAAGTATTCCTGCTATGCTTTATAAAAATAGAGGCTTTCAAAACAGAATAAAATGTTGCTCTAATGGCTCAAATATCTAATTCACTTTTTTCTTTCATATGTCTACATGCTAGACATTGTTCTTAGAACTAAGAATAAAAAAGTGCATAGTTCTTGGCCTATAGATGTTGTTTTGTCCTCTGTTGTTTGAGAATAATCACTGATAAGACTTTATAATACTGAACTTTCTACCAAAAATGTTTGAGAAGGAATTCTTTTCTCTCTCATTTTAATCATTTAATTATTGATTTTTGACTTGAGGAATACATATAGTTTCAGGTATTATATTGAAATATTCTTAACCTATAAATATGCTCCATATCTTTCTTTTAAAAACTCTGTTGGACATGAGTGTGAGAATATCTCTAGTAAAACTTTACTTCTTGCCTGGCACAGCAGTGTATGCTAGTAATCATAGCTTTTTGGGAGCCTGAAGTAGGAGGATCAAAAGCTTGAAACCAGCCTTGGCAGCTTACCAAAAGTTTATTTCAAACAATTAAAAAAATGAAAGGCTGGGCCTGGTGGCACATTCCTAGAATCCCAAGCTGCTCTGGAGGCAGAGGCAGAAAGATCCTAAGTTCGAGGCTAGTCTTGGCAAATTTAGCAAAACCATTTCTCAAAATGAAAGATATAAAGCTCCCTGGATTCAATACTTAGTACACCAAAAGGTAAATAAATAAATTTTTAAAAGCACAACTCGTGGAAACTAAATTGACAGTAGTTCGAGCCAGTGTAAGCCCTCGGTGGACAGTGTCTGCAGTGTCTCCTGTGTACAGCTGGCTGTCATTATCACCAGGTCCTATTCCCTGACGGATGCAACTACAAGCGAGAAACACTCAGAAAAAAGAAAATCACTTCAGTACTGAACATGTGCATTTTTTCTCATCATTATCCTCTAAATGAAATATAACCATGCTTACATAGCATGCCCATGGTATCAGGCATTGTAAGTTGTCTATAAATGATTTAAAGTCTACAAGGATATGTGCATAGGTCATACGTAAATGTAAGAGACTTGAGCATCTGCAGAATTTATCTGCAGGGGTTCTGAAGCCAGTTCTCCAACAGGTAAGTACAAAGGTGTGACTGTGATAAACACTTAGTAAAATTTTAAAAATAAACTTGTTAATATTTAATCCATTCTATAGTATAGTAATTTTAGTTATAAGCGATGTTATTTAGAAGTATTCTAGTGCATTTCCTAGAATTCAAGTCCATTCTAGATATTTCTGACTGGAAAAAACCCTAAACTTCGGGTTTCCTGATTTCTTTGTGAGGCGTCCTTTTAGTGCTGACTTGGGGCTGGTCTGAACCCGTTGTAACCACTCAGTTGTAGTTAGGATTTAGTAGCTTGAGAGTTTTTGATTCCTTTTTCCTTGTCCTCATTATATTACTGTGTATCTATTTGTGTGTTGTCATATGTTTATGAGAGATACATAGTTTCTAAGCTGGAATTTAGAACATCATCAAAAAGGCAAATTATATGTAAAAAGCTAACCAGGCTCAATTAATGATACAGGAATTCAGTTCAGTTAGTAATACAAGAATTTTGTTTAGTTCTTGTTAAAATAGTACTAAATGTATACTTTGATATATCCACTAATGATCTTATATTAATTATGACCTTAATTTCATTTTTCCTGTACACATATTTAACAGTTCTTTTTCTCTTGAAATAATATGGTGGATTAGCTTTGAAAGAATAGTTCCTTAGAATTAGAAATTTAAAAATTACTTGAAAGACGAAGTACTGAATAATCATTGATAACCCTTTTTTTTTTTTTAAGTCAGGCTACTTCTCTAGTATGTTCAGTGGTTCTTGGAAAGAATCCAGCATGAATATTATTGAACTGGAGATTCCTGACCAGAATATTGATGTAGAAGGTACTATCTCCATAATTGTTCCTGTACAAAAATCACAAAAACATAACTATTTTATGTTTTTGGTAGAAAATAAATGAATATTTTGATCTAACCTCACAGGCTAGAGAGAAAAAAAAAGCTCCATTTAACACCTAAAGGTGGTAATTTTATATTAATTTGCTCCATAGTTTATCACTTCTACTTGTACCTCCTCTTCACTCATGAGGGCTTTATTAATCTGTTTACTCATCTTTGTAAATCTGTCTTCCCAGGATTCAGAGGTTGTAAGGAGAAGGAAAGAAATATGTGAACACTTTTTAAATTTTCTCTGATCTTTTTAAGATTTTTTAAATTATTAGATATTTCTTGGGAGAGTAAGGGTATAACCCATGTAGTTGGTGTCATTTTAGATGTGTGGGAAGCCTTAGCTGAGGAAGCAGAGGCCCTGAGTGGCTCAGGAGCTCGTTTTGGCCCTCACTGCAGCTAGCGAGCCTACGCGCAGGCTGCAGCCATCCCTGCTCATACGTCAGTTCTTCTGCTCCCCTAGTGATACCAGGAGGAGGCGCCCGGTGCCCACTGCGTGTTTACAGACTGTGGAGCAGTGATGAGAGGGCAGTGCAGAGGAGGATGCCAGCGTGTGTGTCGCGTACACAGAGTCAGCAACTCTGTACCACACTCCTTAGGGAGAAAGCACCAAGGAGGCAGATTCACAATTACCAGTGAGTCTGTGCACTTGGATTTAATGAGTGTTTTTCTCAAGAGTATCTTACAAAGCTTATTCCCAGGCTGTCTTAGTTCTGATCACTAACTACTGCCAAGATTAGACATAGAAGAATATAGCTAGATTTGGTAGAATAAACAGAAATCTACCACAGATATTATACTAACACAGTCATCATTTTTTGCAATAATCCTGCAGGAGTAATTACTGCCGTTTCATTGTTCATGTGTACTTTTGCTTGCAGCACTGCAGGTTGCCTTTGGGTCACTGTATCGAGATGACGTCTTGATAAAGCCGAGTCGAGTCACGGCCATTTTGGCAGCAGCCTGTATGCTGCAGTTGGTAAGTGTGCACGTTATTCAAAAAAGGATCAGGTCACAATGGTATCTTTTGTTAGCCTCTCTTCCAAAAAAATAAATTCTCCTGAATAACAGATTTATTAATTCAACAAAAAATGTATTCAGTGTCAACCAAGGCCTGGAAATCCAAAGATAAATTAAAATGCAATCCCTAAATATGTACAATTTTTATGAGTCAATTTTTTAAAAAAGCAATGTGGTCCCTACCTTCAAGAGCTCACAGTATAGTACATATGGAGGAGTAGAGTGGAGTGGGAAGTTGATGAGTAAGTCCAGAGGTGAAATAAAAGCTCTCCAGTATTATAGGTGTAATAATAAATATCTTGTAGGAGTTAGATCTGTAAGGGAGGGAGTAGGAAAGTTGACCTGGTAGTGTCATAGAAGGAAGTTCTGTTTCCAGATTAAGTCTTGAAAGTCTGTGTGTAACATATGAAGAAAAAGAATGAGCATTTCAGGGGGATCTGAGTAAACTAAGGCCTAGAGATGTGAACCAATGAGGGCTTAGAGAATTGACGAAGGCTTCAGGGGTTAGAGAGAAAGGCTAGGCACAGATTGGGAAAAGCCCTCTCTATACATTGCAAGATGCTTAGCCTGTACATATAAATATCTGTAAGAAGATTGTAATCAGGGAAAGACAAAGTTGTGTTTTAGAAAATACATCAGGATCAGTGTGTGAACAGTAGTTTGAAGGAAAAATGACTACAGAATTCGAGACAGAACCTCTTGCAGCGGTCAGAGTGAGGTCTGACTGAAGGTGGCAGCAGTAAACCTGGAGAAGACAGCATGGCTGCTGAGATATTAAGCAAGGATAACTCGCTAGATCTGGCAGAAAACGTTAGAGAGAAGGGGGACCAGTCTAGAATGATTTCCAGGTAGGTGCAAGAACCAATCAAAGGCAGTGTTTTATTTTAATCTTCTCAAAAATTAAGTTCTTTTTATCAACATTTATATACTGCTTTATTTGAAGTATTAATAGCTTGGTAAATATCCGTGGCTGAGAGAAATCTTTGATTTTTAAAATATTTTGGCCCCTTCAGTATTTAATTTCTAATAAGTATATTTTGTTTCCTAGTTTTGGACCTTTTAGTTTTGTTCTAAACCCGTTTTCTGCATTATTGTTATAATTTACTAACTAACTTAACAATATACTTACATGATGAATATATTTTGGAAACTTGAATTAAAAATGACAGTATTCTTCCATACATTGGTTTATTTTAAAACTATAAATAATTTTTAGTGTAACTTGTTTAAAACCATAGTATACTTGTCTTAGGGGCATTTCATTCATATTGGAAGGTATTTTAGACTTTAATTAATGCTTTGTAGCAATTCATACTGTTTACTTGTATAGTTCTTCACATGGTTAGCTGATGATGTAGTGTTCTTAATTTCAAAAGGACGAGCAAAACAGACAAATTGTTGTCTAAAAAATTCTGCAAAGTTCCCAGAAATGACAAAAATAGAGAATAAAGAGAATAGCAATAATACGACCCCCAAAAAGTCCATCTTCTAATTCCAAATATTTTAGTTGAATATTTGTTACATTTTCCCCATTTTTATTTGATTTATTTTTTAAAATCGGCTTTTTGCACTTAATGAATTTTCTTCCTTTTTTATTTTAATATGTAAGAGCACATATCAGAGCTAATTTTTCCCACATGAAATGGGCCTTTCCAGTGCTTATTTATATTTACAGGATGGTTTAATACAGCAGTGTGGTGAGACAATGAAGGAAACAATTAATGTGAAAACTGTATGTGGCTATTACACATCAGCAGGGACCTATGGATTAGATTCTGTAAAGAAAAAGTGAGTTACCCTTTCTTGTTTTTCTATCATCCCACTTCTAGGAATTTGGTTGGTTTGATTTCTTAAGAGAATGTTTATCTATAAGAAGGCAAATTAAGATGCTTAAAAAGGATAGTGGGATAGGATTTTATTTTAAGAGCTCCTTTTTTTCCTCATGGACTAATTAGAAAATTTTTCAAAAATATCTTTGTAAGTGACCAGATGGGTTATACATAAGAGTAGATATGACATAAGCTTATAATTCCAGCCTTCTGGGAGACTGAGGCATGAGAATTGCAAGTTCAGACCCAGCAACTGTGCCTCTAAATACAAAATTCAAAAAGGGCTGGCTGAGATGTAACTAAGTTCAAAGACCTTGAGTTCAGTCCCTAGTACAGCAGGGGTAAAATAAAACATAGGTGTAACCTGTGTAACTACTGGTAGTTTTTTTTTTTTTAACTATTGAGAACTGTAAAACTGATTTTTAGATTTTAAATAAAGTTATATAAGTATGCAAGCCCCTTTCATAAATCCGCTTAACACAGGCTTGGAAGTTTTCTTAATTAGAAGCGAACCTATTAATATAAAGGGAATATTCCTTTAATAACTACTGACAAAAAAATACTAAATCTCAGTTCATTAAGCTGAAAATTTTGAGCATGTCCTAGCAAGATTAATATTGTTTGCATTGTAATTTTAAGACGCACCTTATAAATTCTGAATATGTGATATGTAATAATTACATGTTTTAATTTTAGGTGCCTTGAATGGCTTCTAAACAATTTGATGACTCACCAGAATGTTGACCTTTTTAAAGAACTCAGGTATTTGAATTTTAAATAACTTTGAAATTAAGCATCCTCAGATAACATTTTTTCATTTACATATGCAAAATATTTTTATGGAATAAAACAATAATAATGAAAAAGTAAACCATTTAATGAAAAATTTCTGAACTGTATCCATGAACTAAAGAAATGCTACACAAATTTTTGTTTGTAAATGATGAAATGTATGTCTGTTGCTTTAACAAATTTGAACAGAAGGGCTGGAGGAATGGCACAGCCACAAGGCCTTGGGTTCCATTCCCCAACACCACAAAAAGCTGGGTGTGGTGGTGCATACCTGCAGTCCAAGCACTTGGGAGGCTGAAGCAGGAGGATTGCCATGAGTTCAAGGCCAGCCTGGACTACAAAGTGAGTTTAGGACCTTCCTGGGCTACAGAGCAAGACTCTGTTTCAAAAAAAAAGAACAACAACAACTTTTTTTTAACAGAAAAGTAGATTGCTGTTATAAGACTAATAATGTTTCAGTGCTGCCTTATTGATTCTGGGCTCTTGGAGAGTCAGAAAATTAATGATTGTTCAGGGCCATGAAAGATGCAAAGGCAATTGTGTCATGGCTTCTCCTGGCAGGGAGCTTTTTTGGTAATGCTACTAATATAGATCTGAGTATTTCAGAGTAGAAATGAACTTTTGAAGTCTTTAGGGTACAAGTATCAGGAGCTTGTGATGTTTTGATGGAAGTGTATGAAACTAAAGATTAAATTGTATAGCTTCCTGGATGCCTGCTTGCTAGCTTGTTTTGGCGGTAGGAAGGCTATGAGAGAAGTGGACATTTTTATACTTACATACATTAAGAAATAAAAATTCAAATTTCTTTTCTCAATATAAAGCACCATTTATAAGATTTTAAATGGTTACGCTACCCCTTGGATTCTTTTCTTTCCTCTGCCCTTAAAACATATTTTATAGAAAATTTTGAGAAACACTACTTGGTGATGTCTAGGCCACCCCTGCAGTATGATTGATTTAAAAATTATTAGAAGACCTTGGTTTCTTTAATTTCTCATTGAGCTTTTTCAAAAGTAAGCTAGGCAGTTGAATTCAAGTCTAGCATGGCAACTTCTCAACTTAGTGAAACTGTTCCAAAATAATAAAATAAATAAGGGCTGAGGATGTAGCTCACCACAGAGTACCTAAGTCCAATCCCCAGTACCACGGAAACAAACCAAAAAACCAAAAGCTTCTGGCTTTTATGGCTTTAAGGAAGGAGTCGGGAGGAAAAACAAAACAGGTGATGATATATTTTCCACTCTAAACTTATTTTTATTGTATTGTTGTTGGGTTTCTTTTTTCTTTTGGTATGTGTGTGTGGTTGGTTGGTTGGTTGGTTGGTTGGTTGGATTTTTTGAGACAGGATTTTGCTCTGTAGCCCAAGCTGGTCTTCAACTCATTATGTAGCCCAGGCTAGCCTGGGACTCATGGCAGTTCTCCTGCTTCAGCCTCCCAAATGCTGAGATTACAGGCATGTGACACTGTGCCCAGCTCATGTGCTACTGGGGAATCAAACTCAGGGTCTTATGCTTGCTGGACAAGTACTTTAACAATGCTGTGCCATTCCTCCAGCCCCTCCACTCTAAAACACACATTTTTTTGACCTTATTCTCTTTAAAAAGTGTAATAAGTGTGTGGGAGATGAGTTGAGGCAAGGTCTCGCTCTGTACCTCAACTCACTGTGGAGCCAAGGCTGACCTCAAACTCCAGACAATCCTCCTGTCTCAGCCTCCAAGGTGCTGGGATTACTGGTGTGTGCCACCACTTCCAGCGGCGCTGGGGAATTGAATTCAGGGCCTAGTGCTTGCTAGGCAAGTGCTTTTAACCTCTGAGCTGTTCTTCTAGCCACCAATGTATATATTCTGACTAAGCGGTTCTTTTAAATTTAGAAGTTAAAGATGACTTTGAAGAGATAAAGCTGTTTCAGTGAATTTTGACGTGTATCTTTTGGTTTTGCTGGGGTTATTTATTTATTTATTTGTTTATTTTGAGACAAGGTCTCACTCTGTAGTCCAGGCTGGTCCTGAATTCACTATAGAGCCCACGCTGGCCTTGGACTCAAGGCAGTCCGCCTGTCTCAGCCTCCCGAGTGCTGGGATTACAGGCATGTGCCACCACACCCAACTTATGTGGTGTTGGGGAATCGAACTCGGGTACTTAACACGAGTTAGTGCTTGCTAAGCAAGCGCTTTAACTGCTGAGCCGCTCCTCCAGCCCTTTGGTTTTGCTGTTTTGACACAGAAGCGTATGTAAGGGGCAACAGAAGGCTCTTTATCGGAGCACACTGCAGTTTAACTTCAGTGGGACCTCGCTTTAACTAAACAGATCAGAGCTCTTTGTTTCCCTATCACTGAAAAAAATTACTCTGCAGGTATAGTGTTAACTATAATAAGATTCATTGTCTTGGGTAAAAAGCCTGCTGTCATTT
This sequence comes from Ctenodactylus gundi, assembly GCA_004027205.1. Classification (NCBI taxonomy): domain Eukaryota; kingdom Metazoa; phylum Chordata; class Mammalia; order Rodentia; family Ctenodactylidae; genus Ctenodactylus; species Ctenodactylus gundi. The sequence continues at coordinate 299,794 of PVKB01000676.1, forward strand.
TCAATTTGATAAATACTTAGAGGTATTTAGTTCTGCCAGAATTCTTCAAACTGCACATGAAGAACACAGAAGGCTTACTTCTCTGTTTTATCCTTTCTAGTATAAACATCATGAAACAGCTCATTGGTTCTTCTAACTTATTTGTGATGCAAGTGGAGATGGATGTATATACAGCTCTAAAGAAGGTATTGGCATAATACATACAGGGTATCACTTCAGCATTGCTGGTAATAGTGAGAAGCCAGAAATAGCTAATAGTGTCAAGTGATAAGGAGAAGGTTAAGTATATAAGACAAGTTAAAGGCACTATCCAGGCACCTTGACTTAAAGGGTTGTATCCAGTAAGTCATAATAAAGTGAAAAATGAAATTGTTGAAAATGCATTTAATACATGGAACCAACTGAACATCATAGCTTAGCCTTTCTTCCTTTATATGTGCACTTATATTAGCCTACATGAGGCAAAACTTAACACGAATCCTATTATATGATAAAATGTTACATATGTCATATAATTTGTTGAAAATGACCTGAAAGTGAAAAGTTCCACAATTGTGTGGCACACCCTCAGCCGTTGCCAGCCGCCTGCTGCCGTGGGAAGTGTCTCTGTTTACATTTAGCAATTCATGCATAGTTTTAATTTTGATTATTTTATACTTTTCTGTCTGAAATAGAGCCCTAACTTTTTCCCTAAACTTTTTCAACAACAAACATTACTATGGTGTTATTTACATGATCAGAAATGTTTTGTGTAAATTGTCTTACACAGTATAAATATTTCTTACGGTCTCTAGAAATGTTCTCAAAGTTGAGCTTTAGTTCAATTTATAAATTTGTGATGAAATATATACACACAGTTTTTCTAAAAAACAGTGAAATTCTTTTAGAAGCCTATTTGTACTTTAGGTATATTTTACTATACCCCTTTGGAAAGGTTTTAGTATATTTCAGTGTAATTTTATTTTGACAATTTTTTTTTTTTTTTTTTTGAGACAGGGTCTTGCTCTGTAGCCCAGGCTGGTCCTGAACTCCCTATGGAACTCAGGCTGGCCCTGGACTCGGGACAATCCTGATCTCAGCCTCCCAAGCACTGGGGTTACAGGCTTGTGCCACCGCACCCAGCTTATGTGGTGCTGGGGAATCGAACCCACAGCCTTGAGCTTGCGAGGCATGCTCTGTTAACACTTTGCCATTCCTCCAGCCCCTGTTTTGACAACTTTGAAGAGACAGCTGAACTATTCTTCTACTATGAAACTCATAATTCTTATAATTAATATTAGCAGACCTGAAGCAAACAGGACACGAGATGCCCATTCCACTGCCCTGTTCTGCCTTTAGCCTTCCATTCCTGGCTTACGCCACTGTCTACCTTTAACATGTTTATGAAAGCTGGGAATGAGATACCTTCTAGGTCAGGCCTTGGGGTGAGTTGTTTCTGTAGCGGAGATGATATTCCATTGCTAGGTTTTCTTTAAAGAAGTTTAGTATCTGGGCTAATGAGCCCTTAAAGAAGCAGTAGAAGGCTCATGGTATCTCATTCTTTCCAGTGACTCCAGGGTGACTTTCATGGCAATAGTGATAATGGCTAATACTCATCTGATGCCTGCATTGTGCCCAGGCTCCATTCTTGCTATTTTAAACCTATTAGTTCTCTTAATACCTTATGAGATAAACATGTCATCGTGCTTATTTTACTAATGACAAAATTATTGCCAGAGGAATTAGGAAATTTGCTTAGCTTTTAAGTGGTAGATCTAGAATTTAAAAGTCTTAACTACTCATATTCTTTCTCAACAGCAGTAGGAAAAAGAAATTCTTCATTTCCCCCACATTTAATTTTTTTATAGTCTTACTTACATAGTGTGTAGTGAAAATGAATTGTTAGTATAGAATTGCTAATTACTAGTGGAATATATATATATATTAGTACAGTAATATAAGGTGTGTTTAGAAAATAAATACAGGTATTAATTTATTTCTTGATACATACACATCCAGTTTTTAATCAGTGGACTATGATTAATACCATGATGAATGTAAAGCCTGTAAGGATGTCATTTACTAGCTCTACATTTTTCTTTCAAATGCCCATAAACTAGAAATTAAAGCTTTTATTAGTTTAAAGGTAGGACCAATTGGAAAATATACAGTGATGAAGTCTGACAATTTTTTTATTTTAACCTAGTGGGTGTTCCTTCAACTTGTGCCTTCTTGGAACGGATCATTAAAACAGCTTTTGACAGAAACTGATGTCTGGTTTTCTAAGCGGAAAAAAGGTATGCTTGAAATTTTTATTTATTAAAGACCTGTCCTTTTTAAAAATAAATTTATTAAAAACAGGCCTTGACCTGGATAATTAATTTTAGCGTTGCAGAGAATTGTGGGAGTTAACCAGTTCAGTCTCTTACTTACATGAGAAAATTGAGGCGAGATAGGAAAAATGCCTCACGTAGGATTACCTGAATAGCTACTCCGTGAACAGTCACTGCGCTCTGATTTCCCCCCAAATTATTACTTTCTCAGTTTATCTTGAGACTGCATTTCTTTTGTTTAACCATATTGCATTTTCCCTAACTACCCCGTCTGTTAGGCTGAATTCTTAGCCTGAGGCCTAGGGACACTAGCCCCTGAAAGTCCATATGGAATCTGACATGTGCTTTCTGCATTTGGTGTGGGGGTGGGAGGTCAACTTTTCTGTTTTTTCCATCAGATTCTTAGAATCTAGATATGGGCTTTTGTTTTTGGGTTTTTTTTTTTTTGGTTTGTTTTGTTTTGTTTTTGAGAAAGGGTCTCACTCTGCAGTCCAGTCTGGTTCTGAACTTAATATGTAACCCAGTCTAGCTTTCAAATCACAACAGTCCTCCTGCCTCAGCCTTCCAAGTGCTGAAATTACAGGCATATGCCACCACACCCAACTTATGTGATGCTACGGAGTCAAACTTAGGGCCTTGTGCTTGTGAGGCAGGCACTTTAACCACTGGGCTATGCTGCCGGCCCTGTATACAAACTTTTGATGAATAGAAGTTCTTTTGAAATTTCATGCTCTTTGTGTCTAGTTTATTAAGTTAACTTTGTAGAATTATTTTATGCAGCAAGATTTCCTAGCTCAAAAGTAGAGCCAGGTAAATTATTTTTCTGTCAAGCACTTGAACTAAAAATATGAAAAGGAACCATATTACTAGAATCTATCTTGATTTAATTGAAGAACAAAATACTAAGTTTAAATCTTAAGTTACAGTCTTGTGTGACATTATGGCAATTAAAGCAGGGTTAGGAAAATTAGAGGGGGAAAGTGAGGCTCCTCTTTTGTGTTACTGAGATTAAACCCAAGGGCACTTGGCCACTGACCTATCTCCCCAGTATTTTTATTTTTTTCAGTTTGAACTGTGACCATCCTGCCTCCTCCTTCTCAATAACTGTAAATACAGAAAATTGGCACATTTAAATGAATTGAAACTTTTTTTTTTAAAGACATGAATCTTCAATTTGTGTCCTGTAGGATGCTGAGTCAGGAGGATCACAGGTTCAGCCTAACTTGGGTAACTTTGCAACTGGGCAAGATCTTGTCTCCAAATGGGAAAAAAAAAAAAAAGGCAAGAGCTATAACTCTGTTCACATGCTTGTACACATAAGCAAAAGTTACTGTTAATTTTTCAAAAGAATATTTATCCTGCTTTCATAATTGCTCAACTTTTAACAGGTACCAAAATAATGCCAATAATAAGAAAGAGCTTGGGACAGTACCAAGGCCCTGGGGGCTCAGTCTCCAGCTCAGAGAAGTTTGGGAAATTTTATAAAAATTCTTTACATTAGCTGTGTTTGCACAATTTTCAAGAAAGAAATACTTTAGTAGAGAACAACTTTTTAGTTCACAGAAAACTTGTTTCGTGTGCAGTAGGGTTTTAACATAAGGATGTGTAATGGCAACGATCACCATTTTTTCTTGTGTATGCATTCCTGTGGCATCTGTTCAAAAGATAGCGTAGCCTGGGGCTCGTGCACTAATTCCTGTTTAATATCAGTGACATGACAGCACACTGGAATGCAGCTAAGATTAATTTTTAAGAATAACTAAATTCTCCCCAAAAGAAAGTATTCATATATATACTCCATAAAATCTAGGTAAAATGTTTTATTTTGCTTTTTAACAGAGACTGTATTCACTAGTGTTTATCACTTATAGATGAAGCATAATTTAGAATTTCCAAGAGATGTCCCTTGTCCTGTAACTCTTACAAAGACTCTTGAGTTAGTTATTTGAGCTCCAGAGTTTCACTGGAGTATGCAGTCATTGAGGAAAGATTCTGGAGAAATAGTAGTCTAATCCTTTTTTTCAAACCTTCCTTTCTTACCTTGCAGCAATGTAAGAATCAACATCCCTCCCCCCAAAAAAGTATGCAGCTGACTTCTCAGCCTAAGAATCTAATTAAGACCAAACTTAATTTCTGGGACTTTTTCTTAAAATTTTAGCCTCAAATCTTAGGTTGGTAAAATTCTTCAAAACTTTAAAACTCGCTTATTTGTATTTTAATGGATCGTGTGTGTGTGTGTGTGTGTGTGTGTGTGTGCGTGTGAGTGCGTGTGTATGTGCATGTGTGCATGCACATCCCTATCCATAGGAAACATTAGGAAAACAATAGATTTGAAAACTATAGCTATTTAACTCTAAACTTTTTTTTTTTTTTAAGATTTTGAAGGTATAGCCTTCCTTGAAACTGAGCAAGGAAAACCGTTCATGTCCGTGTTCAGACATTTAAGATTACAGTATATTATTAGTGATCTGGCTTCTGCAAGGATTATTGAACAAGATTCTCTAATACCTTCAGGTAAAGGAACATGATGAATTTATGATTTTAAGTAATATTTTTCTGATTATGACTATAATATATATATTATAGGAAAAAAATGAAGAAAATAATTATCTTTTATTCCAAAAAGGTATATACATTTTATGCCCAGCTGGAATCATTGTTTAGGAAGTTATCTATACTTACACTATATAATATCATACTTTATTAAATAGTCTCTAGAATATTTAAATAATATTCTGTAACAGAGATGTTTGTTTCTGTGCTGAGGATTGAACCCAGGGCCTTCACACTGAGCATTGTACATTCCCAGCCCTTTTTTATTTTAAGACATGCTCTTGCCGAGTCACAGAGTTGCCTAGGGTAGGCTCACATTTCGTATTTTCTTGCCTCAGCTTCCCAGAGTGGTAGAATTATACACATGTGCCACCACACTAGGGTTTTTGAGTATTTTATTTTCAGACAGGGGCTTGAGCTCTGAGTTATGATCTACCTGCCTCAGCTTCTAAGAGTGCTGGCATTACAAGGTGTGTACCACCATACCCCGCTGTAGTTCTAAAGTCTTAAAATTGAATCAGATGTGATATCTTTACTAATTACAATTCAGTTTTTGAAATAAGTACCATTTTTGTTTGTTTGTTTGTTTGTTTGTTGGTGAGACTAGGGACTGAGCCCAGATTCTTCACACTGAGCTGCATCACTATCTCCTTTTTTAAAGTTTGGATTTTGAGGTGGTCTCACGAAGTTACTATGTTACCCCAACTGTACTCAGACTTGGGGTCCTCCTGCATCAGATTACCAGAATCCTGAGATTACAAGCCTGCATCACAAGGCACCTACTTCTGGTTTTATTTTCTAAATTTAATCTCTAGAACATGTGAAGTATTCAGTTCAGTAATATGCAAGCATACAAGAAATAGAAATATAGGACTGTGGATGTGGCTCAGTTTTATTTTTTGCCTGGCATGCATGAGGCCCTGGGTTCAGTCCCCTAGCAATTCCAAAAACAAAAACAACAACTCAGCAATTCTGTAATATTGTAGTAGGTGTTAAACACCAAGACCCAGCAGTGATGTGACAGACAGTGCCACGGCCTGTCATGTGTTCCAGATACAGTCACATTTCCATTAAGGCCTTGCAAGAGTGATTTCTGAATGATTCAAGAAAAAAAATCTGTTTTAAACTATTTCAGTTTTGGTATAACTGTCATGTAAATAGGTAAATGCTGTTTTTGGTGAATGCAAGATGGGTACAAGTATGTCTAGTCAGAAATACTTTATTCAGCATAAAATTAAAAGTATATTATATCCTATATTTTGACCAGTCATTTTTCTCCCAATTTTCAATTGTGGAAAACTTCTTAAAATTTTATGATACTCTATCTAACAGATATAAATGGATAGATTTTATTATGTTTCCAAATTACAGTTTTAGAAGCAGAATATTAAATTACTTATCACACCGTAACACTGCAAAAAGTGGCCACCTAGCTTCTATTATTGAGGTGAATTAGTGTATTTTCTCAATGGAAATTAGCTTAGATTTTAAATACATTGAAATAACTTTGATTAATTTATAATTCATTGATCATTTGTTCTGAAATATTGCCAAACATGTTAATTATTGGAAGTTACACATTCAGCAGTCTGGGGAGTTTTAGTACATCCACTATCATGTTTAGGTCAAACCATCTGCTTGCTCTAGAGCGCTACTGTGGAGCATCCTACAGGGTTTATATTGGTGTCACTGCAAACTCAGATTTCATCAATAAGCTTGGACCCAGGACTCCTTACTCTTACTGGTCATGCCTCTAATTTTTAATTTGATGCAGCAGTTATGTCAAAGCTCTGCCACTCTGTTCAAGCTTTCTACCCAGTAACCTCGCTATCAGTGTTGTCAAAATAAGTTGCTGAAAATATGTAAATCCATGTGTCTTAGTTACTTTCTTGTTGCTTGTTGCTAATATCCATAATTTAAGGGAGGAAAGATTTTAGCTCACAGTTTTAGAAGACCACAGTCCATTTAGGGCACCTGGCAGTGGTGGAAACACATGATGGAGGCTGCAGCCAGAGAAAAAGCTGCTCACGCCATGGCATACAGAAAGCCGAGTAAGTGGTAAAGGTTAGAGTTACCCTTCCAGGCAGTATGCCCCCTCTGGGTCCAGCCCCAGTATTCCGCATTCTCCAGCCAGGCCCCACCCCTTAACAGCGTCCAGTACATGAGGCTTTGAGGGATCTTTACAGATCAAACCACAACACCATGTAATTGACTTTATTCAGAAAATAGCTTTGAAACTAGGTTTTTGGGGGCTGAGGGCATAGCTCAACTGTCAGACTGCTTGCCTACCAGGCTCGGGATTCCCCAGCACCACATAAGCAAGGCTTGGCAGCACACACCTGTAATCCCAGCACTCAAGAGATTGAAGCAGGAGGATTACATCTCAAGTTCAAGGCCAGCTGGGGCTACATAATTCAGGACCAGCCTAGACTATAGAGTGAGACCTTGCCTCTAAAATAAATGAATAAATAGAAATGAATGGAAACTAGATTTTGACGTGATTATATTTGAGACTATTTTTGAGCTAAGTTTCTCTGATTTTTGTACTATTATTTTATAGATAGAAATTCTGTACAAAATTATGAATCTGTGGAAATCATTATGGAAACTTCTTGGGCCATTTACCTTTATCATCTATCATCTGTGCCTGACTTATGTGTTTCATAAAGTAATTTTAGCTTGTAAGCTTACTTAGTTTTGCTAAAAGCTCTACGCATTATAAGCCTGCCCCACCCCAACCAGCACTGGAGGTGCTTTGTAAATCAGTAGTTGACCACGCTGGGCTTGAGCTTTTGGTCTTCCTGCCTCAGCCTTCAAGAGTGCTAGGATTATAGATGTACACCACCATGTGAAATCTTTTATGCATAATAACTAATCGAGTATTCCAAAATAATTTCTTGAGTGTACATTATTCATCTACTAATTTAGAGATGTCTTATTTCCCAAAAGGTGAATTGTTATTTTCAGATAACGAAAGAAAGAAAAAAATTTGAATTTTCTGGTAGGGTTTTTGTAAAAACTGAATATACTGTTTGAATCATTAAGCCATTATTTATAAAATACAAACTATCTGGATTTTAAATGCTACTTTAAATTTGAATTTAGGAATGATAATGTTAGCAAGCACTTAGTGTTTGAATCGTACATATTCTTCTATTTTTATCATGTAATAACTAATGTTTACGCTTTAGAATGGCTGTCTTCTGTGTACAAACAGCAGTGGCTCGCCATGCTCCGTGCAGAACAGGACAGTGAAGTGGGGTAAGCACTGCTCTTGTCTCGTGCTTTATTTGCAGTTGCTGAAGATCAAGGCCAGGGCCACTTCTCACTTGTGAGGCAAGCATTACCACTGAGCTGTATCTCTAGTCCAAGAAAGGAAACCTATTACTATGAATTTTTTGTCTGTCATTATACTGAAAAATAAGTACTGGATTAGAAATTCAAAGTATTAGGGAGAGAAAAAATCATGTAATACACTTGTATTCTGATATTTTTTCAAAATCAGCCTACAGAAATCTTTTATATAATAGATTGAATCATCACTTGCTGTATTACTACACTGAAAAATTCATATACTTTGTTTTACCTGGTTTTATATTATGACTTGCTTTCAAGGTCCTGAAATATTACTCAGAATAAGACTTTCATAAAATACAATTTTCAGTATGTGGTGGTATTGTCAAGCTCTGAGTAACAATTCGATTGTTTAAAAGTCCTGTGAGTTTAAAGCATATGACTAAATATCACTGCCCTTCACAGAGGTACTGTCACATTTATTTGATCTATAACACTAGCTCCTCAAAACAGTCAGATCAATCTTAACTTTGAGTATGTAGAAGACTTAAGAAATTTAACTTTTCTACCCCCTGGCCTCTTTGTATACCAAAGAATTTACTGAAATAATGGCTTATTTGTAAGTCTACATCCAGTGAATGTATGAATGTGTTATATAAGTTCATGGTGATTGTAAGATCATTATTCAGTGTCCTTAGTTTCTATTTTTTTGTATAATCCCATTTTTTTTCAAATATATTCACAGCATATTTATCCAGCACAAATACATAAGATTGTTAAAATAGAAAAAAGGAAGACCAAAAAATGAGTCACTTAAAGAAATTCAGGTTTGGAGCATTTTGTAATGTGTGAAGTAATTATGTCATCCTACGTCTTTTGTCTATTCAGCAGTAATATTTTGGATGTTCTTTATTTTTTACATTTTTTCTCACATTTATCCTTATTGAAGATTAATATAAACTCTTACCTGAAAGACTAGTGTCTGGTTTTCTTGACCTCAGAAGTGTATGCCAAGGCTGTGGGTATGGTTCAGTGATAGAGCAGTACATGTAACCTCCCCAGGGTTCTCCTCATCCGAGCTCTCTTCCACATTGCCAAGAGGCATCTGGGAACTCATCAGATTATGCTGGAGCTCATTAGCATGGCCAGCTGCTCTAAATTCTTTGTCTGCTTAATATTCTATTATTCTGTAGTTCCTTTCTTATGGGTAAAAAAATAGTAAACTAGTCTTTCTGTGTAGGATCTTCCCCTGCACAGAATGCACATCCCACCTCTCCCTGCCAGGCTCCCAGCCAGGTGCTCAGCGTCTGCTTTGTGACAGTCCCCCTCCACACGAGGCTGTGGGTTTGTGCCCTCTTTCTGCTTCTCACGTCCCCCTGCTGTCCACATTGTCTTGGCACTACTTCCATCTAATTTCTTATGTGCCCGAGCTCTTAAGTACCAAGGCCATTGTTTGTTTACACTTACTGTTCTTTTTACGTACAACATTCAGTATTCCCAGGTTCTAGGCATTTCGTGTTATCTGTGGGTGAATATATTACATGTATCACTTGGAATTACCAAAAAGTCATTTACTATTATAACTTGAAGTAACACTGTTTCTTAGTTGTTTTGAAGAGAAAGGAACCCACTTAAGAGTAATAGGTGAAAAAATTATTCAGCCTTTTTCTTCTAAAATACTGATTTTTATGGAATTCTTAATATATAAAAAAATGGTTTGTATGTAAAATAAATAATACTCAGTACCCATTAATAAGTATTCCCAAATTACATATTTAAATAACAGATTTATTATCTTTTACTTAGTAGTTAAGACTTCTGAGTATTTTTCTGGTGAACAGAATTTCTCACAGATTTTTTTTTTTTCTTCTCTGGTTTGGTTGACCCCTAATAAAAGTGACTTCCAAGTCAGGGCAATAAGTGAAACACTAAAAATTTTGGATCTTTTTTATTTAAACAATAACAACTGACCAAACTTACTCAGGTTGTTTTGTTGTGTGTGTGTGTGGCGGGGGGATTCCTGCAGTGCTGAGGTTGCACGCAGGACCTCGTGCATGCCATGGAGCCGTGCCCCAGCCCAGTACATTCTTACATTTATCTTACCGCCACAAAAAAATTGTTTCTAGATCTAGTAGCAAGATTTTCTGGTTTTAACTCAAGACCTCTTTTTAATTACTTGCTGCCTATTTTCTGTGAAGGTTTATGTGTTTTGTATATTTTTAGGCCTCAAGAAATCAATAAAGAAGAACTAGAGGGAAATAGCATGAGGTGCGGTAGAAAACTCGCCAAAGATGGTGAAGTAAGTATGTGTCACAGCTCGTAGGGTTCTCTTGCAGATTGGGAGAAAATTCAGCTCGCTCCTCTCTTTTCTCTATTTTCATGTTTGTAATTTTTCATATTAAATTTAAAATTATCAGAACAAAGATCTGACAACTCTGTTACCAGTTAATGTACTTTACATAACGCTGCAACAGTTTGTAATACTTAAGAAGAGTCTTATTTGATGGTTTCCATAGCGTGATGTTTGGAGCCAGGAGTCAGAGCCACCATGCTCAGTGATGATTAATTATTTACGCTGGACTGAAACTTTGAACTTAAATGTTGGGTTCAGAGAAGAGAGTTACAAAGAACCCCAGAAACCTAGAAAAGTGATTGATTTTTTTTTTAACAACTTTCCTGAAAGACATTCAGATCCTTTGATTGCTGCCCAGAATGAGTTACTTTTTTTTCTTTGCTACCCTAGATGCGTGCATTTAGAGAAAGAAAAATATTTAATATAATACTTATCCCTGCTGTGCCCAAAGAACCTGTTTTGTATAATTATTTTGTAAAGCTGATTTTGACCCATGAAATTGATTTCACAGCCTAACTATAATTTTTGTCCTCAAAGAAATTTTATTCTCATTAGATAACCATTTGGTTCTTTTTCTCCCAAATTTACCCTAATTTTCCCCCGCTATTTTTATTAATATACAAATGTAATACATAGTATTTACAGTTCCCTAATTTTAACTTCACTTTTTTAAAGGTCGGTTATTTTACATTTGCATTTGCAATTTTGGTGTGCTTGTAGCAGGAGAGAGCAATTATCTTTCTTATTTCTTATTTCTTACTCTTCTTGCTGCTGCAGAGCTTGGTCCCCTGCATCCCTCAGGAGTCGCGGCTCCACTGGAGTGAATGGTCCCACTCCACCACCTACTATCCTTACTACGGTGTGGTTCACAAGGCTCCCTGTCTTTCTTGTCATGACTCTGATCAGTCTTGGTAATTTCAGGATGTGTGCTCCTTGACTTCCCTTCCCTTGGTGAACCATGTTCTGCCCCACTTCAGGGACCCATTCCCCTGCGAACATCCTAGTATTTTCTGTATCGCTGGTTACTACTGCCTTTGAAATCTCTGTTTCAGTGTGCCATTTTTGGACTTCACTTCTGCTTCCGTTTCTCTGTGTCTCCCTCTCACACCTGGGCTACGCTAATTTTTTAATACCGCTGAGAAACACAGTGCATTGTTCTTACTGCCTTTTTTTAATGACACTTTTCTCACCACATCCTGACTTCTTTATGTGGCTTTTATTTTATGTTCCGTGTTAAAATTAGCCCCTTTTAGCTTTCTTTTTCTCTCTTTGACTCTGTCATACTCACTTGGCTAAAACCCAACTCTGTTAAATCCCAGCTGTCCGTGTGCTTCCGTACCTGCATTCAGACAATGCATGTGATACAAAGGCCATTTCTCAATGATTTCACTTACAGGCAGCCATACAGATAAACATCCAGCCGCATGGTGATCCTCCCACATGTCTCTAGTGAATTTCTCCCCCACTTTTTTGAGATAAGGTCTCATTCTGTAGTTCAGATTGTTCCTGAACTCACTATATAGCCCAGGCTGGCCTAGAACTCACAGCAGTCCTCCTGCCTCAGCTTTCTGAGCGCTGGGATTGCAGAGATATGCCACTACACCCAGTTAATTTTTATGTGGTGCTGGGGAATCAAATTTAGGGCATTGTGCATACTAGAAAAGTGCTTTAATCACTGAGCTACACCACCAACCCATCTAGTGAATTTACTGGGTACGCCCTCTCCCCTCTCACATGACAGCCTCATTCCTTACTACAATAAGGAGACAGTCTGTCTCTCCTCTTAGCATTTATGCAGTCTACCTGCACCTGTGATTGGCTGTGTGCTTTCCTCATCTGAGAAAGGCTGGACTGTCTGCTTCTGTTCTAGTCCTTCTTGGCTGGGTCCCACCCATTCTCACCTGTTCCATAGTTTTGCTCCTGTAATCGTCACCTCCATTTCCTGTATCATCTGTTTTTCTCTTCTGTTGGACTATTCTCATTGGACCTATAACCTCCTGTAGCATCAGGCCTTAAATTATGCCTTGATTTCCCATTCCCCTCCAGCTACCAGTCCATTTCTCTACACCCCTTTAAAAGAAAACCCATTGAAAAAAAGTTGCCTGTATTTATTCCGTATACTTCACTAATGCCTTTTTTAAAATTTCATATACTGAGAGTTTAGCCCATGACTTCACCCATGGCTAGGCAAGTGCTCTACCACTAAGCAATATTCTTAGGCTTTTTATTCTTATTTTCAGGTAGGGTCTCACTAAGGTACCCAGGCTAGCCTCAAACTTAATGATGCTTCTGTCTCAGCCTCTTTATTATGTGGGATTACAGGTGTGTCTCACCACATCCTGATCTAGTACCTTCTTGAATCCATTTCAGTTCATTCACATAACACCACTGAAACTGCTGAGCCAGGATCAGCAGTGACCTTGCATTGCTAGATTAGGTAGTCAGTGCTGCCAGCTCTTGGCAGCATGGACACTCAGCTGATGTCTGTTCCCTTGGTTGTTATTGATATTCTACACTTGGACCACGTACTCTGCTGGTTTTATTCCTACATCACTGATGGCTCCTTCTAACCTAGGGCCTTGCTTATTCAGCAGGACCAGAGGCTCAGTTCTTGGACTTTATCCAGACCCATCGTCGCAGCTACTCCTGCAGTGTCACAAGCCTCTCTGCATATAATTGGGATATTGCATATTTTATATGAAGCTCAAGACAATTCCTTTTCACACAAAAAATAAAAATAAATAAATAAATAGCTGAAAAAAAGGGCAAGCTGTAGGGAGGACACATCTGCCTTTCGGGAAAAGTAGAGGACCCATGGGAGAAACTGTTGGAATGAATTAAAGAAAAAAACCTTTTGCACTTTTAATTTTTGACCTGCCTTGTGTGATAAATTGAAATCTCTCTCTTCCTCTCTTTTCTTAATCTCTTAGTATTGCTGGCGGTGGACAGGTTTTAACTTTGGATTTGACCTGCTTGTAACTTACACCAATCGGTACATCATTTTCAAACGCAATACCCTGAATCAGCCATGCAGTGGGTCTGTCAGCTTACAGCCTCGAAGGAGCATAGCGTTTAGGTAAGGATGGGATGTCCCTGGCTACGAAATGGAAGAAATGTGACTAACCCGGATAATTTACAGCTTCTAATCCTAGAACTCTGGTGATATACAGAGTATGTGAAAGTGGTATAAACTGAAGAAGTCTCTTCCTGTGCAATGTATTATAGATTATCAAAAGATCTAAAGATCTAGTATGTCAGAGAAATGGATAAGCTAGTATATGAATATAAGGTTGATACAAGGCTTGAAGCTGTTGCCTTGTTATTTTGGGGAAATAAAATGTCCTAAGCAGAAATATGAAATATATGTCTATTGACTTCCTATAGAATTTGATAGGTCTGGGCTGGGGTCATAGCACAGCAGTTAGAGTGCTTGCCTAGCAAGTGCAAGACCCTGGGTTTGATTTTCCAGCATCACATAAGCTAGGCGTGGTAGCACACACTTGTCATCCCAGCATGTGGGAGGCTGGAGCCAGAGGACATATATATTCAAGGCCAGCCTGGGCCACGTAGTGAGTCAGGACCAGCCTGGACTCCTATCTCAAAAAAAAAAAGAAAAAGAAAAAAAGAGAAATTAATATGTCCAACTTTTCCTGATGATTGAAGTGGCAGTCTTTTTCTGGAGAGAATGCTATAGATTGACGAATAAGAAAAATAACGTTATGAAGAAATTATCTTAAAATCATATTACCTAATATGGTTTGTAAATCTCTCTGAAAAGATCAAACATTTGATGTAAGAATGAAAACCGAAACTCTTAGAAGAAAACATCAAGGCTTCATAACATCTGATTTATCTATAATTTCTTTGCTATGATACGCGAAGCCTAGGCAACAAAAGAGGAAAACAAACTGGACCTCATCAAGGGAAAATTTTATGTGTGAAGAGACCCTTATCAGCAGCATAAGGGCACCCCTGGGATGGGAGAGAATATTTGCAAATTGTATTATCTGATTGGAGGTAGTATCCAGAACATATAGAAAATTGTAGGTTTTTACCTAAAATTATACAAAGAAAGAAAAAGCGTAGTGGCATATGTGTAGTCCTAGGTATTTGGGAGGCTAAGGCAGGAGGATTGGTTGAGCCCGCCAGTTTGCAGCAAGCCTGGATAACATAATGAGATCCTATCTCAAAAAAAAAAAAAAAAACACGCTGAATTTAAAAAATAAGTAAAGACAGTGTAGAGTGCTCACCTAGCACACATGGGCTCTTGTTCAATCCCCAGCACTGAAACTTAAAAAAAAAAGCAAAAGAACTTGCATAAAGTTTCTATAGAGAAGATGTACAAGTATTTCACATCAGGAACAGCCCACCAAAAGTCAAAGGTAGCCCAGCAAAGGTAAAGACTCAATGTCAGATTACAGTTGGTTGCTTTGTAATAACAGGCTAGCCAGCCCAGAACTATGGCTAGGTGTCAGGTTATGATAGGTTGCTATGTACAATGTATGTGGTGATGTAAAATCCTCTGTATAAACTTTGTGTAAAACTTGGCTTGGAGCTGCTCTCTGATGACTCATCCAGAATCCAGACAGTGCAGCTGCCACTTGTAATCACATCTCACATGTAATAAAATTTTACCTTGCCCCCCACCAAAAAAAGATGTGCAAATGGCTAAGAAGTACATTAAAAGATTCATAACATTAATAGTCGTTGGAGAAATGCAAATCAAAACTACAACAAGATACCACTCTACGCCTACTAGGATAGCTGTCACTCAAAACAAGTGTTGTTGAGATGTGGAATAACAAACCCTATGTACTGCTAGCATCCATGTGCCATGGGGCAACCGCTATAGAGAATGTGATGATCTCCAGAAGAAATGCAGAAATAGAGTACGATCCAGCAGTTCTCTCCTTGGGTGTATCCCCAAAGAAACTGAAATAGTTCTGTGCTTGTGCTCATAGGAGCATTGTTACCGTAGCCAGAGGATAGAAATGAGCCATGTGTCTGTCAGCAGATAAATGGATAAACAAAATGTAAGTACAGTAGAAATTCAGCCTTAGAAAGGCAGGAAACTACCAGCCCATGCTAAACTTGAGTGACCTTTACTGAAATAAGCATGTCACAAAAGGACAAATTCTCTAATTTCGTTGGTACACAGTACCCATAACCCGAGTAACAAATTCGTCAAGACAGCAAACTGATGTTTGCCAGAGCTAGGAAGGGAGAACGAGGAGAGAGTGTTTAATGAATAGAGTCTCAACTGGGTAAGATGAATACATTCTGGAGATGGGTAGTGGCAATGACTGTGGAAATGTGAAAGTATTTAAAGTCATAATTTTTAAAATCTTATAAAATAAAAGGCTTAGATTATGGGCAAAAATAAGTATTAAGATGGGGTCAGTATAATATAATCGGTAGTTTGAAAATCATGTGTGTGTGTTTTGTTTATCCTAGGCTACGCTTGGCTTCTTTTGATAGTAGTGGAAAACTAGTATGTAGTCGAACAACTGGATATCAAATACTTACACTTGAAAAGGATCAGGTATGTTTGATTACTTTTCTGTTGTTTCATTATATTTGTATTTTTAATCCACTTTTGAAAAATCTTAAGTATAATTGATACTTAAATGATGATACTTTGATTTCAGGGTTGGCTTGACAGTTTTTTTTGAAAGTAAAGTACTATGTTCATTTCAGCATAACTTTACCTGATCCCACTACAGACCTAGCACCATTTATCCAAAAATCTGAAATCCAAAATGCTCTAAAATCTGCAACTTTTTGATTGCCACGAGTAGAAAATCTGATAACATGAAACTTAGTTTCATGCACAAAATTATTTCAAAAATTATATAAAATCACCTTGAGTAAAGTGTATACAAAGTTTAACTGAATTTCAGGTTGAGACTTAGGTTCCATCCCCAAGATGCCTCATTATGTATATGCAGATGTTTCAAAATCTGAAAATACCTGAAATCTGAAAAATTTTTGGTCTCAAGCATTTCTAATATTAGTAAAACTGGGATGACAAAAAGAAAGGAAAGAAAAAAACCCACACAGTTTGACAATTCAATTTGAGGGAGAGAAAAATCTAATAAGGAAATAATTGTCTCGATAATCACTTTCAGAAATATATTAAGTGATTTATTCATGGTCTACATTTATTTTTCATTACCAGCAGATATCTTGAAGAAGATTCATTATGTCTCCATAGCTTCTGAATATCAAGAAAATATTTTTGTCTAGCACATTAGGTTTCTAAGATGACAAACATCTGGAATGTTCTCCAAGTTATTTCTAAAACCACTTGTTTCTTCCTGTATACATGTAGAAGCTTTAAAAATGTTATTACAAGGAAATAAGTTGTTTCAGAAATGATGTTGAAATATTGAAGTTCATTTCTATTAAAAACTAGCTAACATTCAGTAGGGCCTATCATTTAAATAAAAGATTCAGACCTCTTTCATTCTGACAGTAATTTACTTCAGACTCCCTGTGTTCAAGAAGGCCTTAACAGCATTCTTACAGAAGGCCCTTCAGCTGTTGCTAAGAGTCACAGAGGTATGGTAGGTGGTGTGAGATAATGGCCATTTCGGAGCAGATGCATAAGGATACAGATCTTCTTCCACTGGAATTCTCTCCTAGTCCTGCAACAGAAAGGACAGTGAGGGGCTGGAAGAATAGCACAGCACAGCAGTTAGAGCAATTGTCTAGCAAGTACAAGGCCCAGAATTTGATAACCACACCACCACGTAAGCCTGTGCTTGGGAGGGAGAGGCAAGAGTGTTGCCATGAGTTCAGTGCCAGCCTGGGGCTCCATAGTAAGTTCAGGACCTGAACTACAGAGCAAGACCCTGTCTCAAAAAAAAAAAAAAAAAAAAAAAAAAAAAAAAAAAGGCAGTGACTATCTTTATCTTCTACCTTGACTTCAAATACAAGAAAAAAAAATGCATATGTGTAGAAAGACCAAGTGTTATGGCTCAGAGCAGCCAGAAAGTTAAAAAGTACCAGATAAAGGTACCATATTAGTCAACTATTGCTTGATGTTCTTTAAAACCTGAGCAGTTTCTGTGCTAGGAGTATAGGAAGCAAGCACACGCTGATATTAATTGAACCTAGTATAAGTAGCATGGTAGAATGAGCTGTTAGTATTGTGCACCATTAAGGGAGAAGTGTGGTTGGTGAAGAGAGAAAGGGAAAGTCAGCTCCAGGAAAGCCTCCTCTCCTAGGAAAGTGGAAAAGTGAGTGGATAGCTGAGCCAGGCCTCCAGTGAGTGAGGTGAAGGAAAGAACCACGTTTCGTTGATGAACTGAAAGACGGTTGAAAGAGTTCTACCCAAGTAGGGCGAACGCTTAATGCACTGTGGGTGGAGTCTGTCAGGGTTTTAGTGAGTGAGTTATGTAAGTGTTTTATATAGGTTGTAAATGTTTGTTGTGAGAAAATTAGAAAACATAAGCAAAAACAGAAGGCATATATAATCACACAGAGTGCTGATATTTTTTTGTAGATCTTTTTTCCAAAATTGGATTGTACTGTTTTGTAACCTGTTTATAGTGAAAAAATACATTTTCCCCATAATTATATTAGTGTATATTTGTGACACATAATTATTACATTCATATTAATCATTGAAAAATGTGTTTAGAATATATTTATATTCAGCTGGTATCAGTGTAGCTGTTCCCAGTTTGGTTGGCAGCATCCAAAGCATCGTAATCAGGAGCGAGTCAAACAATAAGTTGCCTTCTTCCATCAGGCCTGAGGGAGACACTCCCCTTTCCCACACTGGTGTCATAGAGCTTCTCCACAGAGCATCTGATCTGGTGCTTGTCGGCAGTGACGTCCACAGTGAATATTAGCATGCTGAGTGTCGTCATCTGAGTAGTGACTCACTGGCCACGGGGCTCTTGTTGATGGCATACTGGTTAAATATGGGGGCGAGACAAAAGGGGGTCACATGCCCTGTGCCTGGGTGGAGAAAGGATGAGCCCTCTCTTGGAGCCCAAAGCCCAAAGAGTCTAGGTGCATCAAATGGTTAGGTAGCAATTCTAACTGTTTTTCTTTTTATACATAGTTTTTTAATCAATAAATACATTTGACATTTGACTGTAGCATTTTTCAACAGCATATTATTTTGACTATTCTAAAATTTAAATAATACTTTTGCATTGAATATATTATAAGAAAGAAATGTCTGTAAATTTTTTAAAGAACAAAAATTGGAGCTTTTGGAATAATGAAAATACCATTGTTGAATATTAAATATATGCCTGACTTTGCAAAACCTAGGCATTACCTCACTTAGTCCCCATTGGAATCCCGTGTGGTGGTTACTCTCTTACTGGCCCCATTTTACAGCAGGAAAGCTGCAGTTGACAGGCTGCACACCTAGTGGACAGAGTTACAATACGTAAGCTGTGGCACAGACTTCAGGTAGAGCTCTTAACTCCTGTACTCCCTTCCTTAGTTCACATCATTCAACAGCTTAGTTTTTTAATTTTATTTTATGATTCTGCTATCTAGTCATTAAATCTATAACATCTGTCTTACAGGAACAAGTGGTGATGAACTTGGACAGCAGGCTTCTGATCTTCCCTCTATATATCTGCTGTAACTTCTTGTACATATCACCAGAAAAGAGGACTGAAAATAATCATCACGCCGAAAATCCAGAAAACTGAAGATTTCATCCATTGGAAAGTAGCACTTTGAGAACCTTTTAGGCCATTTTAATTTAATGGCCCTACTGATAATTCACATCTAAGGTGACTAACAGTGACAAAGGCCTTATGAACTGTACAGACAATATAGAAGATGTTTCCTACCCTCATTACATTTCTATGCATAGAAGCAAAACATTTTAAAGCCATGAAAATATGTGAGACCATGCAAGAAATAAATATGTCATTTCATGCTTTTAATTTAGCATTGAAAGAAAATTTCTGTAGGTAAATTGCACTTTTCTTTGCATAAAATATATTTTATTCTTAGCTCCAACTTTGATCCTTCCTAATGTTACTGAACTTCATTTGTCTGTCTATAAATTTATTTTTATCTTACTAAAAGAATGCTACAAGAATAATCTGAACAGTTATAAATGTTCTTTCATTGGTGCCTTTAAAAAACTGTCTTAATTTTTCAACTGCTTAGTTTTATTCTTCCATTTAGTCTAATTCTTCTCCAGTCCATACCTGTTTTTAATCATTAAATACTTCTGTCATGATTGAGGAAACTAAGCTGAGGACCTTTTTTATTAACTTACACATTTTCATGTTTATTTTGAAGTTCAGCTTTCTTAGGCTTTTAAAAAACAGTAACAGAAATCAGCTGTAGATCTTCAGATTAACTGAAATGAGGGAAAAATCACTCTGACCTGAGGATATTCCTTCGCCTTACATGGTCTTGTCTTTGACATTCAATATGCGTTTATTATTAGGCTGTGAATTATTTATGTACCAGATACTACACTTTTAAACATGTTCATGTTCTCTGACCTTTAGAATTATTTATGTTCAAATTTTTGTTGGGAATCCTGTTTCCTACTTAAGCTCAGGACTTTATAACCTCTAAATTCAGTGCCTTTGAGTTATACATGCTAATAGAAATTTCATAGTAAATGTATGTAAGGTTGTAAGATCTAATAGAGAAACTGGTAATAAAGCATTAATGTAAAATAGAACATATTTTTGTCAAAAAACAAGATGTACTCTTGTCCTAATTTACATCTGTTGGCTTCTTGTGGTTTAGGTATTTTGAAAATAGCCCAGCCCTTTTTTTCCTTCCAGTTAGATTGTGTAGTTTTGTGGTTAATGTATATTTTTAGTAAGTTCTAAATATGGGATTCATTTTTATGTATCCCTGCAAATAGTAAATACCCATTTGGGAAAGAAAATAAATTAGCTCTTACTTAAAATGGACCAAACACCAATCCCCATCACCACAGAGAAAACCAAATCATATCAGATTAAATGGGTCCAAAAAAAAGAAACTTAAATGAAACCAGGATTTTCTAGTTAGATTTTTTTTTTTTTTTTTTTTTTTTTTTTTTTTGTCAACCACTTTTAGCTTTTTCGATTCATTGGCAGGTTTTTTTCCAGGAACAAATTTGCAGGATCATAAGCTGCTTTTGCTCTTTCAGAACTCACGTACTTGGTTAGCATAAAAGAATTTTTTCAGTGCCTCTTCTTGCACTCTGAGAACTGTGCTTGTCTCTGACTCAGTCGGTGATTTGACCCTGTCAGGAGGCCACATTTCGTAATTTTATATTTGGCTGTAATTATTCCTTTCATGAGATGCTGTTTCTTCCTTTACATCTTATTGCAGAAGAGGAGGTTCTTCCCCTTTGTATACAAAAAAAACATATATCAAACTTGATTTATTTGAATAAGTTTTTATAAATCTTAGAAGCAAAGATAAAGTTTGAATATACTAATGAAGGAAAGTATTTCATTTTATATACATAAATGTACTGGCCAAATTAGAATTACCTATCTGTAGAATTAATAATTCTATGGAATTACAGAATTCCTATCCTTTAGTTCTTTGCTGGTCAAGTTGGGTTTTTTGGGGTTTGGTTTTGTTTTTTGAGACAGGGTCTCATGCTGTAGCCCAGGCTGGTCCTGAACTCACTATATAATTATCAGCTAGTACTTCACATTAAAGTACTAGTAAAGAGTCTGCTTGTTTTCTTACCACGTACTTTTACGTTTGTGTTTGCATATTGTTCGTTTCAATAGGAATATGTCCAATCAAGTGTGAACAGTGCCAAATGACGTGCCCTCTAAACTGCTGTGCATGGGAGCTTGTGCATGTGCCGGCCCTGGCCTCCCAGCCGCTACTGGTCTTTGTGCTTTATACTGCTGGGGCTAGAAAACAGTATTTACTCATTAACCATTACTTTTGCTTGTCTATCAGTAAGAAATGTTTAAGAGAATAAATATGTTGTAGAGTTTCATGCTGCATCATTAAAGACATAAGAATGCACTTTTCCTTTTATTTAATGGGATTTGGCTTGAAACAGCACAATAGGAAAAATTACATAGTCATGTTTGGTTTTTGTTTTTGCTGTTTGCTATCTGCAGTACTGACTGAACCCAGGCACCCTTCACACTGAACTACATCCCCAGCCCTTTTGTAAAAAAAAAAAAAAAAAAAAAAACAACAACAACAAAAACGTTTGAGACAGGGTCTCACTAATTTGCTGAATTGCCTGAGCTGGGCTCAAACTTGGAATCCTCTGGCCTCAGTCTCCCAGAATGCTTAGATTCCAGGTGTGTGCTACCACACTTGGCTAGTCACTAGCTTTTTTTTTTTAAACAACTGTTTAACAGCTAATATTTTATCTAATTTCAAGTCTTTAAAATAAGATTGCCATCTTAAATGAACAATTTTCACCATAAAATGCAAAAGTGGAATTAGTATTTATTACTGTTACAGTACTGGAGATTGAACCTGGAACCTCGCGTGCACTACTGTGCTACATCTCAGCCCTTTTTATCTTGAGATAGATTCTTCCTGCGTTGCCCAAGCTGGCCTCAAACTCAGTCTTCCTTCGTTCGCCTCCCCATAGCTGAAATTTTAAGTGTGTGCGTCCTTACACCTGGCTTCCCAACCCAGCCAATTCTAACTATCAGTCTAAACCAATATGTCCCCTGCCCTGTTCACCCCAGAGCCTGCTGACGTGCTTATCCAGCCTCGCCTGTTCTTCCAATGGAAACCACCACAGATGTGCTTTCACCTGCCCCTCTGCCACTCCTCGCGCTCCCCTGTGGGGTCTACCATGCCACGCCTCCTGCTGCTAAGGAACCATGCATACAATCTCCGTCAGTCACTTCCATGGCTGTGTATCTTACCATGTCTCCTTAAGTGAAGTTCAAGTATATTTAAAAACAGTATTGGTCAAGTGTAGTGGCACACGCATGTAACCCTAGCATGCAGGAGGCAGAGACAGGAAGATAACGATTCCAGGCCAGCCTGAACTACAAAGTCCAAGTCAGCATGACACATAGTGAGACTGTCTCAAAAAAAAAACCTAAACATATTAACTAAGTGCTTGTGATACGCTATTCTTCACAACAACCTGAAGTATTTAAATTTTACTATCTGCCCCCATTTTTTTTTTTTTTTTATAGTCCTAGGGATAGGCCAGGGCCTTCGTACTTATCTACCTCCTCGGCCTGTATTTTATTTTTGAATTTGAGACAAGGTCTCATTAAATCACTAAGTCCAGACTGGACCCAAACTTGCAGTCCTCCAGCTGCACCTCTCAAGGTGCCGGGATTCCAGGCCTGTGTTACCAGGTCTGGCTTCATCCCCATTTTAGGGAGGCACCAGTGGAGCCTAAGTGCATTGCCCAAGGTGGCAAAGCTGGTGAGCAGTGGAACTGAAATTTAAACTCAACATCCAAACCCTCTCTCTCTCTCTCTCTCTCTCTCTCTCTCTCTCTCTCTCTCTCTCTCTCTCTGTCTCTCTCTCTGTCTCTCTGTCTCTTTTTTTTTCTCTCTCTCTCTGTCTCTCAGATTTCACATAGTTTGGGAACATACCCACAGGGGGTTTGTTGAGTCATGTTGGTCACTATGAACCAACTTGAAAACCATATATGTGTGTGTGTGTGTGTGTGTGTGTGTGTGTGCGTGTGTGTGTGTGTGTATGTAGAGAGAGAGATAGAGCTCTATATATAGAGCTCTTTTTCCTTTTTAAAAATTGTCCATGTAGGAGCTGAAGGAATAGCATAGTGGTTAGAGCACTTGCCCCTCAAGCATAAGGCCCTGAGTTTGATTCCCCAGGACTGTGTAAGCTGGGTGTGATGCTGCATGCCTATAGTCCCAGCATTTCGCTGGCTGAGGCAGGAAGATTACAGTGATTTTTGAGGACAGCCTGGGTTCCACAGTGAGTTCAGGACCACCTGGACTATAGAGCAAGACCTTGCCTCAAAAAGTAATAATACAAAAATTTTACATGTAAAGCATGCATTATGTTTTGATTACATAATGAAAAGATTTGTAGACGAGTTAACATCGCTATTTTCCGTTATTATCTTCATTTTTATGGTAACAGCACCTAAATTTTTCATTTAATATAACAGTATTATATGTCTCCTCTTCATTAGCTATCGAAATTAGTTCGTGCTTCATAACTGTAAATTTGTACATGTGACCACAGTTCCACATTTCTGTCCCTGTTGACCACTGTTCTTCTGTTTCTGTGTGTTTGAATTTTTTAAATTCCACATTAAGTAAAATTATGCAACATTCTCCTTCCTGTGTCTAGCTGATTTCACTTAGCAGAATGTCTCCCAGTTTCAGGCAGTTCCTTTCAGATCTGCTTCCAGTTAGCAGAAACTTTTACCCCTCTGTCCTTGATTCCTAAATAAAGCACCCTCTCTGTACCTTTGGGGGAAAAAAAATGTCCTCCAGTTTCATTCATATTGTTACAAGTGGCATATCCTTTCTAAGACCAAATATTTCATTCCATGGTTACTACACTTTCTTCACTCATCTACCCACCCATCATTAAGCATTTACCTTGTCCCTATGTGGATACTGCTGCCCGTGGGTGCACAGATCTCCCAAGGGGCAGATTTCACATAGTTTGGGAACATACCCACAGGGGGGTTGCTGAGTCATGTTGGTCACTATGAACCAACTTTAAAATCATACAATGCACCAAATTAACAGGCTAAAGAAGAAAAAGCACACAACCATGTTAATATAAAAAACACAAAATTCGAAACCAAGAGATCTAGTTGAATCTTGGCCTAAATCTTGAATTGTACAAAATTAATCCGAAGTGAATATAGATTTAAATAAAAGGGTAAAACTACAAAACTTAAAAGATAACAAAGGAGAAAATCTTTGGAACTTAGTCCATTGAAGTGGAAATAACTACCATAACAAGCGGGGGACTAGAGGAATAGTACAGTGGTTAGAGTGCTTGCCTAGCAAGGGCAAGGCTGTGGGTTCAATTCCCCAGCACCATATATGCTGCTGCTGGTGGATACCTGTAATCCCAGCATTCAGGAAGTTAAGGCGGGAGGATTGGTGTTGTGAATTCAAGGCCAGTTTGGGGTGCACAGTGAGTTCAGGACTAGCCTGGATTACAGAGCAAGGCCCTGTCTCAAAAAACGGGGAGTAGAGGTGGCTGGAGGAATAGTTTAGTGGCTAAAGAAGCAGCAGTCCCTAGATTCAGTTCCCCAGCACCACATAAACAGGGCCTGGTGGCAAACACCCATAATACTAGCAATTGAGAGCCTGAAGCAGGAGGATTGCCTGGAGTTCAAGGCCAGCCTGGGCTACACAGTCAGCTCAGGACTGGACTGGACTACACCAGTACTAAAGATCAAGCCTAGGGCCTTTGTGCTAAGCCACATTCCCAACTCATTTTTACCCTATTTTGTCTCACTAAGTCCTTAAATTGCTCAGGCTGAATTCCATCTTATGATCCTCCTGCCTCAGGCTGTGGGATTACAGCCCATTGCACACCAGCCCATTTACAAACAAAAGAAATTATTACACCTTTTGGAGACTAAGAAGTCAATGAAGTCAATAGTGACAGCCCATTTACTAGCTTAGTTACTTTCTCATTGTTGGGAAAGATTTATTCTAGCTCACAGTTTCAGAAGGTCACAGTCTAGATAGCCACCTTTTAACATCTATGCACAAGAAGAAAGGAAGCATTCTGAGTGTAAGGGCACTAACCCCATTTACAGGGCCTCTACCCTCATGACCTAATCAGCTCCAAAGGCTCCACCTCCTAGTTACGTCACTTTGGGAATTAGGTTTCTGCATGTAACTTTTGAGGGGACACAAACATTTAGCTTCGCCTTCACTGACCAAATTGAAATTTAAACTTTTGGCTCTGGCAGAGTCCCTGTTAAGAGGATGAAAAGACAAACTACCTACTAAGAGAAAATATTTCCAAGTCACATATATGACAGAGTGCGCTTGTCTAGAGTACATCAAGAACGCTCATAACTCAACAGTAAAAAATAAATTATCCATATAGGAAGTTGACAGAAGGCATTATCCTCTTGCCCTTCTAGTCCCAGTGCCCAGGTATGCAGACCAGCCCTGACAGCTGCATCCTGACGCCATGCCACTCACAGCAGAGCACTGGGTCCCAGCTCCTGGTGCACGGTCCTGCTGCCTGCTGTGTGCAGATGGCGGGGCATCCGCCCACTCCTACTCCTGCCCTTTAGAGGGTCTCCTTGGCTTTGCTTGCAAACAGATCGCTCCTTTTCAGTTACTGTCAGCTATATTGAATTCCCACTGTTGGATATGATTTTTCTAATTGGAAATTGCTCAGTTTCTACCAATGACATCTTCCTTAATATCCACTGCTGGCAGAGATTTAGAAAGTGGGAAACACAAGTGAAACCCTTTATCATTTGTCTTTGCCTATCCTGTGCCCCATCTTCACCAGGTTTACCAATGGCCTCCGTATTGCTAAATCTAGGAGGCCGTTTCCAGTTTCCATTTTAAAGGATTCTCTGCTGTATTTGACAAAGCTGATGGTATTAGTTAGTTTCCTACTAGTTACCTGAGGCTGGTTGGCTTAAAACAACAGAAATTTATTCTCCCCCAATTCTAGAGGCTGGAGGCTCTGCCTCTGTGGCCACGCTGCCTACTCTTCCTCTCTGTGAATCTCCCTCCACCTCTTCTGGCATTCATGATGGAATTTAGGACCCCCAGTAATCCAAGACGAACTTCCTACCTAAATATCCTTAATCACATCTGTAAAACGAGGTAACGTTTACAGCTTTCCAGGATTCGAAGCAGACATCGGGGACTGTTCTGATATGCAGAGCTCTATCTCCTTGAATTCCAGCACACTACCCTCTTGGGCTCGATAGTCATGCCCTGGCTTGTACTGCAGGCCTCTCCTCTTCTGTTTAAACCCACAGGTCCCCTAGGGGTCACCCTTGGCTTGCCACTTCTTCTGTTTGGGACAATTCTTACGGACTCCCATGGTTCGTAAATCCCCCACTGCTGTCTTCTAATCCCTGTCCTAAATATCGCACTCAGTGTGCATAAAGCCAAATGCACGTGAACGTATCGTTTGTATGTTCATACTTAATAGTTCAACAAGATGGAATTCAGATTCTCTGAACCACAGCCGGCTCTCGCTCAGTGAGGGAAAGGGAGATCATCTTCTCCGGTGTCTTCCACGCGGACTCCCCTCCCCACTTCACGCCTGTCCGCAGGAAAGAGTCAAACACTCCCTTTCTCTTGTAATCTCACTCTTAATAGGCACCACTAAGAGATTAGGCGCAGTGCAAAGGGACAGTGCAGGGAGAAACTTGCGCGTGAAAATCAGAGTCTGTAAGCCGGGGCTGGTGACACAGGCCTGTGATCCCAGCACTCTGGGAGGCTGAGGCAAGAGGATCACAAGTTTGGGCCCCAGCCTGGGGACCTTAGCAAGACCTTGTCTCAAAAACAAAACTCAAAACGGGGTAGGGGAGCAGCTCAGGGTGAAGGCCCTGGGATCCAGCCCCAGTACCACACACAAAAAAATTATAGATGGCAGCAGTAATTATAGATGACCAGTAAGCCAATGTGGGGCCTTTCTAAGCACAGTTGCCAGTGCACCTGTGCAGGTCACATGCCCATGGAGCGCGATGAGCTCTGGAGGGAGGTCTCTCTCTCCTCCCAGCCCCGCGGCCACCAGGACCTGCCATATTGCTCTTCACATGTTACGTGATCCTGCTCTCCTGACTTCTCTCCTGCTGTCGCTATAATGCCGTTTCCCATTCTTTCCATCCGCTTGTTCTCTTTGGCTCCAGTCTTAGGTCTGGCGGGCAGAATGAATTATCTAAAACACAAATCTGGTCACACAACTGCCCGGCTTAAAATGCCCCAGTGGCCTTTTATCACTTTAAGGATAAAGCATCACCAGATACTTAATAGGGTCTCTCATGATGAATTCAGTGTGGTGAAATCAAACCACGCACAGGACGTGCGTAGCATGACACCTCTGTTCGTTTGCGGCTGCAGCTACCTGCTCCCTTCCCTGGAAAATGACCCCGTTGAGTCTCAGGGCTAAACTCAGTGGTTTTATGCTATAACACTGCCTGGCAGATAGTTCACACAACGTGTACTAAGTAATGCTGCTGTTCCAGGAAACTCTTGGGTGATGATACGAGGCTTAGTGTCCATATCACATATAACACACATTGCCATGTTATAGAAAAAGTGTCTGTGAGCCTGCCTGCCGTCTGCTTCCACAGCTAGATTGCCAGCCAAGAACCATGCCATTCATCTTTTCATCCCTAGGGCCAAAGGAGTACCATGTCCTACACACAAATCATATTCAAAAAAGTTTGCTTATTAAACTGACCTCTAGCTTACCTCCCAATACATTTTGACAGTCTCGGAATAGATTCTTGAAAAGTGTAAGCCAGGCGTGGTGGCACATGCCTGTAATCCCAGCACTCTGGGAGGCTGGGGCAGGAGGATTGCCATGAGTCCAAGAACAGCCCGGGCTCCATAGTGAGCTCAGGACCAGCCTGGGCTACAGAGAGAGGTCCTGTCTCAAAAAAAGAAAAAATGTTTTCAGCCACCATATTTTCCCTGTACCTCTGCGCACACCTTCCTGTAAATCCCCTGCCTTCTCAATGGACATTGCCTTCGATCTTTAATGATGCAGGGACCACTATAAGGGCAGAGGACAACACAACTCCTGAGCTTCTAAGCTGTTACTCATTAAAAGCATTATTTGTGTTTTCTTCTAAGATATAAACTGTGAGTCTTCACTTGAGATTAGAGATGTCCAGTAGGTGACAAAAAGTAGAACAAAGCTTTACCTTCATTTTGTAAAACTCTGTATAGAATCCTTCTCATCTCGGCACTCAGGCATGTCAGTTATTTGGGAAATGTCTAAAAGTTGGCAAAAGCAAGGTCCATTATCCCTACATTTACCCAGGCTACCTCATCATCTTTTGGGACTGAGAACAACTGTGCCAAAAAGTCTCCATTTCCCTAGACCAATGGAGTCCAAGAGTCTCACATGATTGAATCATAAGGATTCCCCACAAGGGAACCAAATTGCCCCTTGAGGTAGGAGGATTCCTCTAGATCAGCCAGACCCCAGCCCACCATCATATTCCATAAAAATAACTTCTGGGTTTGTTGTTGTTGTTTGTGTTTTGAGACAGGGTTTCATCCTGTAGTCCAGGCTAATCCCGTACCCACTCTGGAGCCTAGACTGGCCTCAAACTCATGGCAATCCTCCTGCCTCAGTCCCGGCTTGCGCAGCGCAGCGGGCCTCCCTTCGCAGCTGGAACCTTCTCGCTGGACTTGGTGTTTCCCAGCCGGAAGCCAAAGGTCAGCCCCGGCATCCGGAAGTCGGTGCAAGCCCTTTCCGGGGCGGTGTGAGGAGTGAGCTCCGGATGGGTCGCAGCCGCAGCCGCTCCCCGCGGCGGGGTGAGTCCGAGCCGTACGCGGCCTGGGGTTCTGCCGGGGCGCCCCCGGTGCCACGGTGACGGCGGCCGGCGCGTTTCCCTCGGGGGAAGGCGCGGGTGGACGAGCGCCGAGGCCGGCCCACGCCGTCGCCCGCGACCCTCCCAGGAGGGGCGTTATTTTTGCTTTTTGTTCTTCGTTTCTTTCCGAAGTGGAGCTTCGCCAGCTCGTTATCATGCTTAGCGACTCTGACCGTGCTGTGGCCGGTGCTTTTAGACCCAGGCCGCGGGTCCTGCCCTCCGCGCCGGAGTGGGGGTCGTGCCTTTCCGGTGCGGCTCCCGCACTCAATCGGCGGTGTCACGTACGTGTGAGGTCGCCCTCCACGGCTTTCGGTCTGTGATCGTGCTTGGCCCGCAGATGCTCAGTAAACGTCGGGATCCAGGAAGAATGTGGGGGTCCCCAGCCCCCATAAATGAGGCAGGGCCACGTAAACAGCTTGGGCTTCCGTTAGACCTTACACCCTCGTTTCTGCCTCTTGTTAGGTTGTTTTGTTTGGCTGTTTTTATTTTTATTTGTTTATTTGAGGCAGGGTCGGTCTCTGTAGCCCAGGCTGGGCCTGGACTCCCTGTGGAGCCCAATCTGGCCTCGGACTCACAGCAGGCCGAGTGCTGGGATGACAGGCGTGCGGCACCATGCCCAGTGGTGCTGGAGAATCCACTTCGGGTACTTAGAGCTTGCCTAAGCACTTTAACCGCTGAGCTACTCCTCCAGCCCTTTCTTGTTAGTTTTTTTTTTTTAATCACCGATCTTAATACTCAGTTTTCTTAAAAGTTGAGTCTCTGAGCTACTTAGGTGTGGCCAATAGAAATTGAGAAGTACTGTGTAGACTCTATAGAATATAGACACTGGATTTCCTGTGGAGGAAAAAAAAGAATATCTTATTTGCAACCCTTTACGTTATTTACATGTGGCAGTATTAAAGGTTTGGGTATACTGTGTCAACAGTAACGGTTAAAATCATTGTCATTTCTTTTTACCTTGTCAGTGCTGCTACTAGAAATGGCTGGCGTTGGATTTGTCGGACAGCGTAGCTCTTGGTATTAGAGGTAATCTAGGTAATTAGGACCCTCCAATTGTTGTGTGTTTATGTCAGATCGTAGGCGGTCCCGGTCCACTTCCCGGGAGAGAGAACGCCGGCGCAGGGAAAGGTCCCGATCTCGTGAGAGAGATCGAAGAAGGAGCCGTTCCAGGTCCCCACACCGAAGACGCTCCAGGTGAGAACAAAAACAAACCGAAGCTTGGCAACAAAGCAGCGAAGAGGTCGAAAGACCGTAATTTTGCTATCACAAAGGTATTTACACATTAAGGAAATATAGAAGCTTAATTTCACTTTATTCTAAAGTTAACATTTCCTTTGGCAAAATGGAATTGTTACATAGATGTCTTCAGAAGTAAATGAGAACTAATGAATAAAATCTGCTGAACGTTGTTGAATGTAAGTTAAAAAGTTACAGTGTTACAATTTTTTGTATTTTTGATACTGACAGTTTACTCAAGCATGTAATGGCAGATCTTAGAAATGGGTGCTTTCTTAAGCATCGCTTCCTGTTTAAGTGGACTTTTAACCATTCTTGTGTAGAAAGTTTTAAGGCAAGTTTTTCTGAGTCACAAAATAATCTTTAGCTGTAGCTCTTCTGATTGCAGCTGATGACCAGGGAGTAAACTCTTGCCTGCATGTGTCTGTATGTGTGTGTATTTTTTCCTAATCAGATCCTAGGCAAATCTTTTTCTTCTCTCACTTGTGAGGAGTAGACTCAGGTCGTCAGGAGCCTGCCTCTGTTCGGCCTTCACCCTCTAAGAACCTCTGTGTATTTGTGCTCCTCAGCAGAGGTGTCCTCTGTGTCTCTCCCTAATATCTTTGCTTATAAATACTAGATCTCCAAGACGACATAGATCCACCTCTCCTTCCCCTTCACGACTGAAGGAAAGAAGAGATGAGGAGAAGAAGGAAACAAAAGAAACAAAGAGCAAAGAACGCCAGATTACTGGTAATGTTGTTAGATAAATAGCTTTGTTCAGATAACTCATGATAAGATTGTAAAAAAGAAGGATAATTTGTGGACATTAAATATTAATCTTCGAATAGTGTTCATTGCATGTGGTTTTGAGACGCTTGTTTTAATTGGTCCTTAGAGAGTTGCTGGTTGTCTGTGGTGCTCCTGATACAACCTAGGAAGCATTAAAACATGAAAATGTTCTGTTGTGGAAGCGTCTTCCAAACCGGATGACGATGCCTCAGCTGACACTACAGGTGGCCCAGTCTAAGGGCTCCAGCACAGAACAGTCTTTCTTGCACCCTAAATTACATTCTGTTTGAATTTGTGTATTCGCTGCTCGTCAGGTGGAATGTTTGCTAATCTGTTGCTGTTGTTTTTTTCATTTATCATTTGTGTACAAATTATGCAAGATTTCAGAAATGATACGGAAGTTCAAAAACTTGTTATTTTTGCAGAGGAAGACTTAGAGGGCAAAACAGAGGAAGAGATAGAAATGATGAAGTTAATGGGATTTGCTTCTTTTGACTCCACAAAGGTAAGTAAAACATACAGCTCGTGAGCTACTGTGGTTTGAATTAACCCATTACACCTGTCCTGTCTTACCATATTATTTTACTGTCACTTGTAATTTCACTCACTGGCACACATTTATTTGGCTAAAAGACAATAACTTTCTGTTTGAAGGGTTTTGAGAGCACAGAGGAGAAAGCCTTGAACTGCTCTTGGGATTCAGGAAGTGTTTGCCAGAAATGATGCTTGGGTTAGAGGTGATCTGATAAAGAAAAAGCAGGAAGATCTTTCAGAGGACCCTGTGGATGTAAAAGAGCACAGTGTGTGCTGGAATTTCAAATGCAGTGATTGGTTGGTCGTAGGAAGCTGGTGGGCTGGTGCTTGTGACTGAGACTACACGAGGAGCCGTGTCAACGTTTTTGACAGCCTTAGCAATGGCAAAGAACTTAGAATTGATGTTTTAGGTGTTGAGAGGAAGAACAGCACTTGGCAGGGCAGATGGAAAGTGGGTGAGATAGAGGCAGGGAGAGCTGTGAGTTGTGTGAGAGAAAGATGATGCAGGCCTGAGCTGAGCTGATACGCACTCCAGGGCCAGAGTAGGAGGGGTGGGGTCAGTAGTGAGCCGGGCCCTGAGGTATTGTGCCGGAGAGCCTGGCTGATGCAGGCCACCCAGAGGAAGGTTACAGGAAGGGGAGCTGCTGGGACACATGTCACAGGCGCCCAGGGGCGTGGGGGTGGATTGGAGAGTGAGTGCGTGAATGCTGTCCAGCTTTTATTGTAATACTAAGAGATGAGGACAGAGGAGGGCAGTGATTGTAAAGAGTAGGAGATGGGAAGGATCATGGGGGGGGGGGGGAAGAACAGAGAGATAGGAAGATGTGGGGAGAAGCGTGGGGAGCGGGGAGGCCACAGAGGGGAGGTGAAAGGAGGAGAGGAGGACAGGTGGGAAGAGGGAGGTATGTAGGGGAGAGAACACGCACACATGCACGTGGATGGGTGGATATTTTTTTTTCTTGGTGTCCAGGGCTTTGGCATTGGGCTACGTCCCCTACCTCCTCCCACCACCATCCACGTTTTTAATTTGGATTTTGAAATAGGATTTTGCTGAGTCGCTACATTGCCCATGTTGGGTTTGAGCTTGTCGTCTTCCCACCTCATCCTTCTGGAGTGGTAGAATTGATTATAGGACTGTGTCGTCCTCCATGTAGTTTTGCAAGTAGAAATTTGACATTTTTGAGTATTTGTCAAGTATTTTTTTTTTTTTTTTTTTTGAGATAGGGTCTCACTCTGTAGTCCAGGTTGGTCCTGAACTCACTTGTCTATCCCAGGCTGGCCTTGGACTCAGGACAACCTGCCTGCCTCAGTCTCCTGAATGCTGGGATTAGAGACAGGTGTGAGCCACAACGCCCAACTTTATGTGGTGCTGGGGAATTGAACTCAGGCCTTGCACTTGCAAGGTGAGTGCTTTAACGGCTCTGCCATTCCTTCAGCCCCCAAATGCAGTTCATTTCTTGGCCACACTTGGTGGCCTAAGACCTGGTTTCCTAGCATACTGGGAAGCTGAGGCAGGAAAATGGTATGCTGAAGCTAACCTGATCACTTTACCAACTTAGTGATACTTTTCTCAAAACAAAACAAAATTTAAAAAGCTGAGGATGCGAAACAGCTAGGTCCAGTGGTACAGGCATACAATCCTAGCACTCTGGAAGTCTGAGGCACTGGGGAGTCTCAGGTAGAAGGATTGCTGTGAGTTTAGGCCAGCCTGGGATACATAGTGAGTTCAGAACCAGCATGGACTACAGAGTAAGACCCCGTCTCTTACAAAAAAAAAAAAAAAAAAAAAAAAAAAGACTGAGGATGTACCTTAGTGTGAAGGACTGCATCTACAGAGATAGACTAAGAGACAGTTTTTAAAAATGTGATATTGGAAATTGAACCAAGGGCTTCTGCCCACTGAGCTTTGACCCTAGTACCTCACTGTACCTCCCACCCCTTTTTGAGAGAGGTGGTTGCTGAGTTGCCCCAGGCTTGGCTCAAACTTGCAATCCTCCTGCCTCAGCCTCCCTTAATGGGGAGGATTACAGATGTGTGCCACCACATCTGGCTAAAAGGGAATTTTTTTAGATTTTTTGTTGTTAAAATAAACCATCTGTGGAACAACAAAAAAAATCACAGTAAAACTCACTTTGTAGGTTCATTATCTCAGCAGTGGTCCAGTCTCTTGATCTTTGTTCAGCCATCCAGCCAACCAACCAACAACCTTTATGAGAGTGCGCTGGGTGGAATTTAGAGAAGGAATGCTTTTCACTTGAATTATCCAACAATTATTCCTGAATGTTGCTAAAATAATCTCCAAATATATCAATGGAATGAACTCATTGCTACTTTAGAAAAACAGTGACTGTCAGTCATACCACCTGCTGCTGGAATGTGTCCTTATTTTTTTTATTCTCCCTCCCCCCACCCAGGGGAAGAAGGTAGATGGCTCTGTAAATGCCTATGCCATAAATGTGTCTCAGAAGAGGAAGTACAGGTATGCATAGCCCCCTATTATATTTGAAATATTAAAATCAACTTCACATTGGGGGGGAAACCCTTTACTACGGGATAATCATTTTTTTTTAGGAAATGCAGCAGTTTTCCATCCTGTCCTTTATTTTAATGAAGTAGTATCCTCCTTTCTTATATTCTGATAAAAAGACAAAAGTAGCTGCTACAGAGAATAGTTTGATTAAATGTTTTTGGAATGTAAATAGTAAATTCCTCAAAAAAAGCATAATCTCAAGTCTGGGATTTGATTTCACTTAATTACAGATTTAAAATAGTTCCCTTCTGATTTACCTAAATTAATTATGTAAGGGTTTCAACTATAAGTGTGTTCTCCTGTGAAATACAGGCATATCATATTTGTGCCATGGAGTTGGAACAAACCATTCCATACCTGAAATCTCAAAATGTGTTAAAACATTGCCTTTCTCGCCACTTTTATCACTAATGGAAGATTAACCCAATTAATTTAGACTGTGAATAATGTGATTTGAGAATGCTCCAGTCAGTCTTACAGACCTGTAAGTAAGGTCTTATGGGAGGATCATTAAAGGGTACTTGAGTTTGCTTAATGGGTAGCAAACTCTTCTCTGTTTCATTAAACCAGATGGTTAGTGTGACCTAAGATAAGTATGAATTTTCTTTTGTGTGAGAATGTAGTACTGAGTACTTAATATAAGGCCTTAAGCTTGCTAAGCACTGTACCACTGAACTATACACTCCCAACCTTTATTATTTCTTTTTATTATATATACTTTTATTTTGAGATACGATGTTGGTTTGTTGCCAAACTGATCTTAAGCATCTGAATGGTTTCTCTAATATGAGAAATATTCTGGGTTTCATAATTTCATAATTAGATGGGGTGATAGTGGATGATAGGGAGGATAAAAAGGGTGTGGGAGGGTCAAAAATGGAGAGAGGAAGGGTTTGTTGCTGACGCAGTATATATGAGCACAAAATACTCAAGTTCAGTGTAAACATTATGTATTGCATATATACATGTTAATAAATGAAGTGGGAAAGAAAGGAACATTAAAAAAAAAAAAAAACTTCTGCTCCCCCTTCCTTGGCCTGTCAAGTAGCTGGGATTACAGGTATACATCTTCAGGCCCAGTTCAGTGGATTTTTTCTTAAGCGTATAGAGTCTTGCCAGATAATTTTGAAAGTATACTTCCATACTGCAACTTGGAGTTTAAAGAAATTCGAAAGGCTTTTACTTGAAAGTAAAATAATGGACTGCTGGTATAGCTCAGTGCTAGAGCCCTGGCATTCACAAGCCCTGGGTTCTATTCCCAGCACAGCAAAAAGATGGAAAGAAAGTAATCTTTTCTTAACGTGCGTCAAGTTACAAACCTGCACTTTACCATTTTAAAGGCAGTTTTGGGTTTAATTTCCGAAGTATGGCTGTTGTTGCTATTGTTTATGAGGAGTCCAGAGTTTTTTAAAAAATAAACAATGAATTTTCTCTTCTCATAGGCAGTACATGAATAGAAAAGGTGGATTCAACAGACCTTTGGATTTTATTGCATGAGAATTGGAATGTTGAAGAATCATTTTCCCCCCTCATCTTGGTCAGAGAGTGGATTTTGTATTTTGCATTTAGTATGCATCAGAAACAGGATCTCAATTCTTCCTTTTGTAAAGTAAGAAAATCTTATTTATGATACATTCAGTTCACTTACCTTTACCCAAAAGAAGATAGGTTAAATATTACATTTTTTTTTTCTTTTAGGAAATAATCATTTGAGGCAACCACCATCCCCATCCATTTTGTTTGTTTTTATTCACTGTATCTGTTTTCTTCTTGGATGCTTGCTAGAACTTTTTAAAAAACATAAGTAATTTGGATATGAGTTTTCTCCAATAAAGCAATATTTCTACCCATTTTATATTTGCTAAATATTTTTATTACTAGATAAAAGAATCTTGTTAAATATTTATTTTAATAGATACTTTGATTCTTAGTAGTATAAAAATTAGAAGAATGAAAAAGTATAGCTTTGGATTTTTGTGTCTTTTTTCACCCAAAACACTTTGTTTTCTTTAATTATAAAGTGGTACGTGTTTATTATTATAAATATTTGGGAGAAGCTTTTTTTTTTTTTTTGCTGGGGGGTGAGGGAGGTTGAGACAAGGTCTCACTCTCTAGTTCAAGCTGGTCCTGAACTCACTGTGTATCCCAGCCTGGCCTTGAGCTTACAGCAATCCTCCTGCCTCAGCCTGCAGTGCTGGGGTTACAGGCACACATACGCCATCACACCCAGCTTATGTGGTACTAGGGTATTGAATCCAGGGCCTTATTCTTGCTAGGCAAGTGCTTTAACCACTGTACAATTCCTTCATCCCTGAGAAATAAAAAATTAAAAGCCAAAAATCATCTATACTGTACTCCTAGAAATAATTAATACTAACATTTTGTTCTATGTGTTCCCAATCTTCTGTGGGTGTATATTTTTCAGTTACCTGTAAGATGGAAATATATATACAATTCGTTTTTTCTTTTTTTCCCCACATACTCTGAACATCTTTTTATATTTTTAAATATTCTTTGGAGAGGCTAGAAGAATAGCTCAGCAATTAAAGCACTTGCCTAGCAAACTCAAAGCCCTGAGTTCAATTCCCCAGTACCACATAAGATGGGTATGGTGGTGCATCCCTGTAATCCAAGCACTCGGGAGGCTAAGGTAAGAGGATTGCCTGAATTTGAGGCTAGCCTGGGCTACCCAGTGAGTTCAAGACCAGCCTGGACCAGAGAGAGATGCTGTTTCAAAAATAAATACTCTTTGGAAACTTAGCATTTGATAGCTACTTGATTGTGCCAAAATTTATAAATTAATTTCAAACTGGTGAACATTGGGTTGTCTCCCATGAATTAGTATTATAATTAAAACTGGGACTATTACCTTCATTACATATATATTTTTGCAGTTGATTCATTATTTCCTAATGCTCAATTTTTACATGTGACATTACTGGGTAAGGATAAGTGGGCGTTTATGTGCACGTTTTAAAGTTTAGTATGTTTGGCTAGAAGGTAAAAATGAATTCTCACTAGTAAAACAGAAGCATTCCCATTTCATGTACATGCCCAAATAGTTGGTATAGTAATTTTTTAATCTTTATTACCTGATAAGTAAAACAATGATATTTGGGGTTTTATTTATTTATTTATTTACTATTTTGTGTATTTGTATTGCTAATTCCAAATCTTAGATCCATTGTCGTTTAGCAAACTGCCCTCCCCACTTGAAAAAGCTCTTTCTTTCTCAAAGATAATCACCATCACCCATTTTGTTTCATATCTTGCTATTTGAGGTTTTATGGCTAAATTTTTAATTGTATTTTTTGGAGGTGACTGTTATAAATACATGCAACATATTTGTGTGTTAGAAGTTTAGTTGTGTGTCCATTCATAGATATTCCATACATTCAAATATATATATAATTGTATATCTTGTTATTTAAATAGAAGTAAAGTATACATACAGTTCTAGACCTTTCTGTTCACTTACTAATACATCTGAAGATTATTTCTTGTGAATACATATTAATTTGTCCTTTATTTTAAAGGCCTCTATTGTAGTTCATTATAGGATGGACCATAATTTTTTTTAGCTCACTGTAATGGACATTTGTATTATTTATAATCTTAAATTTTTTGCTACAATTTTAAGCTTTTATTGCATCTGAGATTAGACTCCCCTTTGTAGTATTTTTTACAAGCTTTCCTGGCAGGTTAGTTCTCTATAAAGGAAATAATAGTAATATTACTTCCCTGCATGCTGCAGTGTACATGCACCTAGTTCTTTTAATTTTTATGAGATAAAGAGCAGGCACTGTTGTCTCTGTTTTCCACAGGAGAAGGCTGAGGCTCTTCACCCTGTAATGACAAACGTGACTGACATTCATACTGGCTGTTAGCCTGTGTAGGCATGACAACCTGCAGGCCTCTGCTTTACCCTCCCTTTGGTTTTGTTTTGTTTTGGTTTTGGTTTTTGGGGGTAGCGGAGTAGTGTCTCACTCTGTAGTCCAGACTGGTCCTGAATTCACTATGTATCCCAAGTAGCTGGTCTCAAACTCATGGCAACCCTCCCACCTCAGCCTCATGAGTGCTGGGATTGCAGGTGTGTAACCACCTTCCAGCTTCCCCCATTCATTTAAAAAAAAAATGTTATGATGAAAAATGTAAAGGAACTTTTTAATATAAAAACTTTAATATTAAATTTTTGTTAACTATATTTTATATATGGCCCAAGAAGATTCCTTTTCACTCAAAAAAACATGTTGAACATACACCTCATACAGTGGTAAATATTTAAATATGCTTTATCCATTGTACAGCTTGAAATACCCATTGCACCATCATCACCAGTCCAGGTAATTGATTATTCTGCTTGGACTTTTTGCCAACTGGCATGCATCCATAACAAAGTATCATCTACCTATAGATTATCTGTGATCAGACCATATCTATTTCTCACCATATTTGCACACAGCTAAAGAAAGCAGACCTAAGTGCTGTTGTTTTAATAGGAAAGCCACATCTAGGTTAAAGTGATATTCTCTAAACCAAACTATGTGGGGTTTTTTTTGTCTTGTTTTGTTTGAGACAGGGTCTTGCTCTGTATCCCCAGACTGGTCCTGAACTCACTGTGGAGCCCAGGCTGGCCTTGGATTCACGGCAATCCTCATGTCTCAGCCTCCCAAGAGCTGGGATTACAGGCGTGCACCACCATGCTCAGTTTATGTGATGCTGGGGAATTGAACTCGGGTACTTAGTGCTTGACTTAGCGCTTGCTAGGCAAGTGCTTTAAACACTGAACCATTCCTCCAGGCCCCAAACTGTAGTTTTTGATTGTCATTTTATTCGTATTAGTAGAGATTTGGTCTGAGATCCTTAAGAACATGGATTGTAAACAGATAACCTGAGAGAAACTGGTAAATTAGTTTGCTGTCCAGGAACAACAAAGATACAGGATATGGGACATCTTCGGAAATCTAGAAAAGACCTTGTTGATCCTGGGAGAAGTCTGGATTTAAAGGAACTCATCAATTAGGTTGCCCAGTTCTGGGAGGATAACAAAGGTAGAACATCCATATCTCCCCCGTCTAGTAGGCTGCTGGTGTCTGTAGGATGTAAGTTGAGCCCAGTCTTGTGTTTCCAAGTATCCAAGTGTGAAAGTGCTCTAGGGCTTGGTTCTTGGACTGTACACTCTCTGCTTTGGTGAGTCACACAACCCTGTGGCTTCAGACACCTGCCATTGCTTTCAAATTTATATTTCTAGCCTGACTTACTGAATTACAGTTTCATGTATGCACTTAAATTATTATATTAGGCATCTCAATCTTAAAATTAACTGACTTCTTCCCGCAGTCTTACTGTGTGGGGCTTCCCCCATCTCACTCACTCAGGCTGCTGCTTGGGCTCTTGCATTCGGACAGAAATCCCGGGGCCCTCTTTGCCTCCCATCCTGCTTTCACGCTTTCCATCTGATCCGCTAGCAAATCCTTTGCTGTTTTTAATGTGACTGCTTCTCAGCATCTAACCTAACCCACATCTGTACTAACTCTTGCCTGGACTATTGCAATACCCTTCTTGTTTTCACCCTTCTGCTGGCTTATTCTGTGCCCAACAACTTGTGTGCATCAGGACGCTCCTGGCTCCAGTGGTTTTCTATCATTTATAATAAGCTCAGTCTTTACTGTGGTCTACACAGACCTCTGCATAATCTAGATTCTGGCTTCCCACAACTATACCCTTGCTCACTGCACTCAGCCCCATCAGCCATCCTACTTGCGGTTTGAAAACAGGCATGTGTTTATATCCGAAGTCTTTCCACTTTATCTCCCTGCCTTCTGGAATATTCCTCTACCTTCCAAGTTTGCACAGGTAGCTTGTTTACATTATTCAGAAACTTAAATCATTCCTAACCCACCCTAACCAAAACAGGGAGCTACCGTTACTCTTTCTTTACCCTAAGACTTTTTTGTTAACATTTTTAAAATGAGCTAAAACTCATACGAGGTACGTGGGAACACAGGCAGACATGTGTCACCATACCTATCTCTGCTTAACCTTTTGAAGCACCATCAAACTTTAGAAACACAGCTGTGCTGTTTATGTACCCGCCATTATCCTAGGAGAATCCAAATTCTTCACTTGCACTCTGGGTCCTTCTGTCCTCTTCCGGCACTTGCCACTGCCTGACGCTTTCAGGTTTTATTACTGTCTGGATTGTCAGTAGATAGTGAGCTCTGAGAGCCCAAGCCATCGTCTTCTCTGCTGTAGTCCCAGCACCACTACTGGCATAGACTAAAGCATTCAGTTAATATCTGTTGGATGCATGGTTATAGTTCTATAAGCTTTGTGCAATCACTTACCCTGATTTTTACCTTTTTTTAATCAACATAATACATGGTTACATATTTATTGCAGAAATTGTAAAACAGTATAGCAAAGCTAATTTCTTTTTGGACAGTAATCACAATTTTATTGCCCTTCCCGAGTGCTGATTCTTTGCATATATTCACCCTTAAGTTGTGCATGTATATAGGTAATAGAATTGGAAATAAGGAAAAACATGTAGTCTGGGCCCTTTTTTTCTGCTTTATTTATTTATGATGCGAGAGATTGACCCTGTGGCATCAGGTATGCTGGGCAGGTGCTGTAGCACTGAACCACATGCTTAGCCCTTATTAACTATTTGAGGTAGTCTCAGTAAGTTGCCCAGGCTGGCCTCAAACTTGTGATCCTCTTGCCACCTGGAATTATAGGCGTGTACCACAGTGCATAGCTAGTTTGGGCCTTTTAAAAAAAAAATAATACACAGGGATCATTTTACAGCTTAATTATTTACTCAGCACAGTGCCTTGGAGATCTCTCTGTGGCAGTACAAATATCAGTCTGCCTTTTAGGATAAGTGGTGTTTTGTCCATTACCCCATTTTTGAAAATCAAAAGTATTTGTGGAATGACTAAATTTTGTGAAGCAGAGGGTTATGTTTTGTGTTTTGTTTTGTTTTTTCTTTGGTACTGGGGACTGGGTCCATGGCCTTTACGCTGAACAGCATATCTCTAGTCCATTTTCTGTTGTTGATTTTGAGACAGTTTTCACTGAGTTTGCAGTCTAGGCTTGAGTTTGTGATTCTTCTGCCTCAGCCTCCTAGAGTGCTAGATTACAGGCCAGCACCACAGCTAAAACAATTTTAAAACTTAATATCGTTATTGGCTGTCATGACATTGGAGTATCTAAAATAGCAGCAAAGAATGGAAGTAAGACTAAAGCAGAAACTTCCGTGGGTGGGAGGAATGGGTCCGCGATTAAAGTGCTTGCCTAGCAAGTGCTAAGTACCCGAGTTCAGTTCCCCAGCACCACATAAGCCGGGCATGGTGGCGAATGCCTGTTATCCCAGTAATCTGGAGGCTGAGGCAGGAGGATTGCCATGAGACCAGGACTACCAAGACCCTGTCTCAAAAAAAACTTTAAATTCTGATTTTTTTATACTTCAAGTAACAAAATTCCATAACAGCTTATCAAGTAAAGTTTATTTTAATGTCACACTAGCCAGAAATGTTGAACTCAGTTACAAATAGAGGGTTCTAAGTACTATTCTTGCCCAACAGGACGATAAGCCCCTGAAGAGTAAGAGACTGGATGGATCTTAGCTTCCTAACATGCAGCAGAGATTTTCTGATAAATTTTTTGTCTTTGTATTTCTCCATTTTGTTTGTTTGTTTGTTTGTTTTTTGTTTGTTTTTTTTGAGACAAGATCTTCCTCTAACGTTCAGTCTTGGCCTCAGCTCACTGTGTAGCCCAGGCTGACCTCAAACTCAGCAATTCTCCAGCCTCAGCTTCTTGAGTGCTGGAATTACAGGCATGTACCACCATACCTAGCTAATATGGCACTGGGGAGTCAAACCCAGGGCCTTGGATTTGCTAGGCAAGCACTCTAATCACTGTGTCGCTATTCCTTCAGCCCCTAGTTTTATCTTGATATGTGCAGAGATATATTTTCATCTTATCTAATGTTTATACTGTTACTGTTAATGTTTAAACTGTTTTGAGGTTTAAACGTTCTAGAGTTCCTGCTTTTGGTGGGGCAGGGCTGTGCCTACCTAACATGTAATGTGTTTTAGGTTTAGATATTGGAGTCTTTTAAAGAAGAACTAAAACACTGTACTTTCTGGTTTCCTTAACTGGTAATTGTACATACCTTTAAAATAATTTTAGGGGAAAAAACAAGCCCCAAACCTTTGTCCTCTTGCTACCACTTCGCTTCCAGTAGGTGGCACCAAATACTCTGAAGTTCAGGGGATACTAATTCTTGATGTTCCCATCTAATTGTGTTCTTCACCTTCAGGGAACAAATGTAGTACATTCTTTGGTCTTAACCTCTGATGATTATATACAACTTAGTATTTTTGTTTTGAGTGTAAATTAGACGTGCTGGTGTTTATTTGCT
Organism: Ctenodactylus gundi; assembly: GCA_004027205.1. NCBI lineage: Eukaryota > Metazoa > Chordata > Mammalia > Rodentia > Ctenodactylidae > Ctenodactylus > Ctenodactylus gundi. The sequence continues at coordinate 342,280 of PVKB01000676.1, forward strand.
GTCTTTCCCTCGGGTTCCAAACTCCCCACACCCTTTTCTGAAAAAGTGATTTTTCAATGAGGTGATTCTACAGGAAGGGCCATATTATAATAAGTCTGGATTAAAATAGAGTGGAATGTAAACATTGAGTATAAAAGAATAAAGGGGTATGGTTCTGGACGAATGGCACGGCGGTTAAAGCATTTGCCTTGCAAGCACAAGGACCTGAGTTCGATTCCCCAGCACCACATAAAGCTGGGTGGGGATGGCACACACTTACAATCCCAGAACTCGGGAGGCGGAGGCAGGTGATTTTTCCTGAGTGCAAGGCCAGTCTGGGCTACACCATTGAGTTCAGGACCAGCCTGGGCTACAAAGCAAGGCCCTTTCTCAAAAAAAAAAAAAAAAAAAAAAAAAAAGAATAAAGGGGTATGCCAGCCATTCATAACAAAATTTAACAAAATTTGGAAGAGCCAGCATCCTTGTGCACACTTGTAATCCCAGCACTTAAGAGGCCAAAGTATGAGGATCCTGTGAATTCAGGCCAGTCTGGACTACTGAGTGATATCCTGTCTCTCAATAAATAAAAACTATGTGAAATCCAAAGTATTAGGATATGTAATCAAAGTGCTACTAATATTGGCTTAAGTACATTAATAAAATTGTATATATTTCACTTATTTTTCAAAATTATTTTATAAAATACAAATAAAAATACTCTAAAATGGTTATGTCCCTATTATTTATTTTGTGACTTCTTAATGCATTTAATAGCTTTGTCATGTAAAGAACTAGCTCTTAGATCTATTAGCCCATTTATGTCAGAAAATGTGTTTCCTGTATGTCAAGCATGGTTTAAAACATGCTTATTCCATTTATTCTGTTTCATTTAATTTTAAAGGATCTATAAAGGATACTAAAATTTTCCCACCATAATCGTATTTACACATTTATGTTTCTTTTTTACCCAGGGTTTAAGTGTCAGTGCTTTGTGACTTACTCTCAAAATCTGTTCATCTGTCCTTAGTACAACCACTAACTGGAAGATTGGTAGCCGGGGCTGTGGGTGAGACAGACTCAGTTTCAGTTTCCATCTCAGCAGCTGAATGGAGACCAAGGAAAGTCATTTAGCATCTCAGCCTACTTCCAGTTTGCAAAATGTAGGTAATTATTATAATACAGTCTACTTCTTGGGATTCAAAGTAATGTAGGGAAATCACCTGCAACATAAGCAGTGATTACCATATACATTAGCAACAATAATATATTTTACAAAGAAATATACTCATGCTTTATTCATTTCAATTTTGGGGACTTAGTTTAGCAATAGCTTTATCTCTCTTTTTTAAATTGGAGATATCAGTATATTATGTAAGCTGGGTCACCAGAGCTTTTATCTTTAAAAATCTTGATAATTTAGGGAACAACCTTTAAATCTTCGGTTCTCTGTGTGTTAACGTTCTAATAAGCATTTGTATAAGTAGCACTGCACTCACATCCCACTTGCAACCATTGTGAGAAGGGGGCGTTCTTTTTGAACGTTTCCGCCTAGCAAGGGAAGATCCAAAAAAACTGACTCCCAAAGAACCTTGGGATTCAACTTTATCCTGTAGAAACGAGATTTCTGAGCCTTTAAAACCCACTTGTTCCAGAGTAATTAATTCTGCCATCACTTCCCGGTAGGGGGTGTGTGGCTCCTCCAGAGAGGAGCTCCGTGCTGCACACTGCAGCCCGGTTCCAGTGCTTTCTGAGGGGAGAGGCAAAACGCTGCGCGGTGGGCATCTAACCCGGGTCGTGCTTTGCCCCTCCAGCCCGGCAGTGCCCACCGGAGCCCCTGACCTACGAGCCGCCCGCCGGGCTGCCCGCGCAACTGTCCCTTCAGGAGGATGCGCTGCGGAGCGCTTGGCTGCCAGAGGCCGGGGAAGCCAGGAGCCTCAGCGATCACGGCCACCAGAGCCAGGGCTGCGACCCGGGACCTGAGCTGGGCAGAGCACCCAGGCGACGCGAGGTGCCAGTCTTCATTTGAGGGACGCTTAGCAGGTTCCGGAAGTTTTCCCCGAGACAAGGCTCACCGCAGGTCCAAGCCGGGCCGGGTGGGGCCGGGTGGAGCCTGCCCCTCGGTGGCGGGTGAATCAGCGCCGCCCAGCGCCGGGCTGGCCCTCCCAGCCAATGCCAGCCGTGGGGCGGAGTGGCCCTGCCGCTGACCGTCAGCCACTCGCTGCCCGCCGGGCCTGGAGAAAGGTGACATCATCGCAGCTGGGAGTTTTCCGAAGACTCCGCCAATGGAGGTAGGCGGAGAGGCTGGCCTTCTACAGCTGCTGGCCAATCCTAACGAAGCAAAAGGTTGTGGCATAGAACCAATGGAAAACAAGGAGGGAGCACGAGGGGGAGTTGCGAATCCTGTCACCAACTGGAGAGAGGGGGGTGGAGCCCGGGCCTTGTCAAGAGTGGCCAACCAGCGAGAGGAGCGGACTTTGCAGGGCGGAGCCACGGTGCCCACTCCCAATCGCACAAGGCCAGGGGCGGGGCATTCCTCAGGGTGCCCAATGAGGGCCGCAGCCGAAGCGGGCCTGTCAAGGGAAGGGGCTGGGGGCGGGGGGAGGGTGAGTCGGGGATAAACACTCCGCGGCGGTGTCGGCTGCCGCTCTGCTTGGGGTTCTGTGGCGGTGTCGGCTGTGCCCGGCTCCCTGGCCCCCTCCCCCTCCCGGCGAGCGTGGTTGCCAGAGAGGCTCCTTCAGCCCTGCTCCGGGGGCTCCACAGTTAGTGCGAGTGTCCGGCGGCAGCGAGCCCGTGGGCAGTGGGGGTTGGTCCCGTGGCTCCAGCCCCCGGTGCAGAATGGCGACGGCGGTTCGGATGAACATCCAGATGCTGCTGGAGGCGGCCGACTATCTGGAGCGGCGAGAGAGAGGTGCGCAGGGATGGAGAGGGTCCGGCCCGAGCTCGGGTCGGGGATCCTGGGGGCCAGGCTGTGGGTCAGGGCGCCCAACCTCCCCGGGGGTGGTTGGAGGTGCCGAGAGCGCGATCGCGAGCGCTCCCAACCCCTGCTGCTCTCCCCACGCGCGCTCAGAAAAGGAGGCCGCTGCTGCCCCAGAAGCAGTGGATGGGGGTCAGAGGGGTGCTGATCTCCCGGTGCGCAGCCCCGCCTCCTCCCCACCCCCTCGCGAGGAGGGTGCCGGGCCCGCTCCGCCAGTCTGTCCCCTCTGGTTTAGCTCACCTGCGCTGCTGCCGGCCGGCTCCCTGGGGGCCCGGCTCCGGGGCTCCCGGCTCCGGGGCTCCCGGGCCGAGGAGTGTTGCCTTCCCGGCCTGACTCGGGGTGTTTGCCCGGCACCTCCGCCTGAGGCTGGTCCCACGTAACTCACGCCAACCTGCTGGACGTTGCCAGTGGGAAACGCCGGCCCGGGAAGCCTAGCCACTTGCCCTGGCTTTCTCAACAATGAGCAGCTGGAATCTTCTTTACACCTGCTGCGAATTGAGAGATTCACACAATTTAATTAAAAAAAATCATTGTTGTCCGAATTCCACCTTGCTCTGTGGTTTCTCCAGTATCTTTTCAAAGATAAATTAATAAATGAAAAAGGAAACATTGTGAAGGGAGAGAGTATTAAGTGTTCTGGGCTCATTCATTAACTGGATACTCCGGTTTTCTAGAAGCTGAGCACGGGTATGCCTCCATGTCACCGTACAATAACAAGGACAGAGATGCCTTAAAACGGAGGAGCAAATCCAGGAAGAATAACAGCAGTAGCAGGTAATTTGGTCATTATTTCTCTTGCTCTTGTAGCTCCTCTGTCAGGCAACACGAAGGGCAGGATGTAAGTTACCTGTTGTGATTACAACCCTAATGTACATTAAGTGGCCGTAGTGACTCAGTAATGTACACACGGTCTTCGGCCACTGGAGGAAGCAGCCCTTCTATTTAAGTTGAAGGGACTGAAAAGAAAAATATAAATGTTTTGTATGTACTTATAAACTTTTTAATTTTGCAGTTTTTCTTGCTGAATGAAAAATCTGGAAGCTTCAAGTCAGATTAACAACAGTAACAATATTTTGCCTTCAAAAGTTGCAAATTCAGGGCAGGTTTTCTATAACTCAAAATGCTGGACATTGTTCAGTGTCTTTCTTACAGTGAAGATAAGGTGGTGGGATTTTGACCTGTAAATTAGATACAGTGGCTTATCTGATCTAATTTGCCACATCTACTTACAGTGGCAAGGAGGAATGATTGAGGTTAAAACCTGTCTGATGATAGAAGATCATATAATATTACAGTACTAATACTTTGCAGTGTTTTCACATTAGCCTCACAGAGTGCCTTACAATTCTTAAAAACTGTGAAACTCACTGGAAAGTATCTGTTTGATGGTTAGTGAAATCCCAGTTTAAAATCTTAAGCATAGTGCCGAGTACTTATAAATATTCTATCAATGTTGCTGCCTTCTCTCCGCCCCCCCATCCTTAAAATATTAATTGGCTGGGAAATCTGTTTTATCATACCCATTCAATTATACCTTTCCTGTCAGTAAATTTAAATCATTGACCTTTTCATCACTGATTGAGAATCCTGATCCCTCCCTCCTTCCCTCTTACGCATAACTCCCTGCAGGTGACTGTATGGGTGGCCTTGGAAGTTCTCACTCAATTCTAAAACTCACTTGTCTCCTTGCCTCTTTTGTCCTGGGGTCACCTCATCCATGATTCTTAGTGTTGGTGGAATTACAGGATGTGACCAGCACACTTGTGACACGCTCTTGACTAAGAAGGTAAAGGGAGGGTGAACCTGGTAATTACCTGGTGGATTTTCCTCATCCTCTCATCTTGGCATAACCTGAAGGATGGTGGCCGGGAGCTCGGTGGATGGTAGGGAGGCCCTTTAAGACAGATGTGAATACGGACTTGTAGTATGAAAGGATATCAGCAAAGCCAGCTGTGTTCCATTTTGTAGGTGTTAATTTTTAAACATTTGTTTAGGAGAACTTTCAGCTCTTCCATTTATTTTTCTGCAAAAAATGTAGACCACTTTTGTTTTTCTGACTGCCCACTCACGCGTTGGCAGGAGTTGTCCATATTACTAATCAAGTCTGTTTTTTCTGAAGTATTAGTTTGTTTTTTCTCCCTAAGAGTTACCGGACAGTTTTGTTTTGTTTTTCCTAAGAGTTGCGGCGTGGAGGGATGTTCAGTAGTGTAACGTGAAAAGGAAGATGTGATGTTGAAGGAAAGTGTCTTGGTCCCAAATAGGTGACTAGGAAAGAAAGGAGGGTTGAGAATTCTGAATAAAGAAACATATTCTTTTCTTTAATGAGCAGCATTGTTCCGGAGAAGTGGCCACAATTCCTCACATTAGGATCAACTCTGCCACTTTAGCTAATGGTTTTGGTTTGTCCTCTGTGTTTACAAACAGGTGGTTATCACAGGTGTCCCATACTTGAGTCATAATGAATCAGTAAAATACATTCAGTGATATAAAAAAATCTCTGAGAGGGCATGATTAAAACTTAAGAGGTAGCACCAAGTAAATGGAAAAAGCAAGAGCAGGTAGTTTTATGTAAGTGCGATCACTTCCTTCATGACCTGTTTGGAATGTCCCTTAACTGAGGGACAATAAGAAAGCAGTTTGACTCCTTCGTTCGAATCGCCCTGATATCTGGTCAGAATTTCAAACTGAGATGAAGGCTAGAGAAAGATTATAGCTGATTTACATTCCCGCTCGTTGAGATTGAAATGGTGTGTTCTCTTCTTATAAAATACAAGGAAATGCTTTTCTTTGGACAATAAAAAATGAGATTTAGTTATTATATTGAACTTACTGGGAATTAAAATGCAACTTGCTTAAAAAGCAACTTGTAAAAAAACCCAACAAGAGCAAATATGAGTTTGTTACTGTTGGTTGTTTGAAATCTTGCAAGGAACTATTGGAATCTTTTTTATTTTCTGCTGATTTTTAAAATCAATGATTATTTATAATTGAACTTTATGACTTTAGTTTTTTTATTATTTTTGTTTCTTCAAAAAGTGAAGTCTCACTGTGTTGACCCCACACTCCTGGGCTCAATCAATCCATCAGCCTTAGCCTCCAAAGTAGCTGGTTCGGTTCACATACACCATCACAGCCAGCTCTAGAGCTTTTAAAAGTGTGTGTGACACATTACAGGCTGCAGCGCTCACGTGAAAGGGGAAGTTTAGGATTTGCCCCCACGTTCTCCTACAGCTGACATGACATGAGGAGTCCTTTTGAGCCCAAGGATTTTTCTCGTTTCTTACTATGTAGCTTGAGCTAGTTCTCTTTTTATTAGAGTGTATTTTTAAGTGGTAAAATTTACCCTTCATGATTCCAGAGCTATCAAATCCTTAATAACCACAAGGAAAATAGTTTTAATACAAGATACCTATGTATTCTTCTAATGCTTTAATCAAAAATATAAATGTTTACCTATAAATGGAAATGACCAGCATTTTTTTGACCTCGTCACACTTGAAAGGCCTGCTTTCTATCAGTGGCTGCCTATTTCAGCAAACCACACGCACTTTGTTCTCATCCTAGCTATTAGGCAGAAGTCCATCTCTAAAAAGCACCCTGCATTCAACACCCTGAAGTATTAATTAAAATGTGTATTTTCTGAACTCCACTCAAAGTTTGGAAAGAGTGGGCTTCCCATGGAATTTGTTAAAAAGTTTATCTTGGAGACTCAGCATCTTATATAAATGCATAATTTTATCAGTCAATCTCTGTCACTTTCAAACATGCAGAGATTTTTGATAAGCGTACCTGTGTACTGTTATCTTCTGTCTCTTTGCAACCTGTTCCTCATTCCCTCCTTCCACCAACGAGTGATGGTTCTGGTCTGCAGTTAAGCAGGGAAATACTGAGCAGCTATTGTCATATACATTCATCTGTTTAAAACATCAGAACTTTGAATTTATTATTTCAAGTTAAAAGTAAAATGCCAAATGTTTTAAAGCCAGGGATTTGCAGTACAGGCCAGATTCCTGTTAGCTGTAGTGTCCTCTGGTCCTGAAGGACAGACACTCCATGAAAATAGAAATGAAGAAGGCTGAGGGACAGATAACCAGATGAATCCATTGAAAGGTTTTAAAGTTAACTAATTTTGAGGTCCTTACATCATGTACCTGGAAAACATACTCTACAACTATCAGTGCCAACTTTATTTTCTCATTTGTTTTTCCCTCATGAATAAATGATCTTCTGAGAGCCTCGTAGAAGAGAAATTTTCATGCTGGGCTAGAAATTTCCCGTTTCAAGACAACCTTTTGCCCCCCACGGACACACCCACTCCCGCCGTATCTCTCTGAGACGAGTGGACGCAGCGACAGTGCCGCTGCTGGGCATTCTCAAGGTCGGGTTCCTCTGTGGTTGTGTGAGAACTTATTTTCTGGGCCTCGTAAGGTCCCAGTTGTGGCCCTGCAGCCAGGGAGGAAACTCCTGAGCTGATAGGAGCCCGGAGAATTCCCGTCAGAAGGATCCAGGCTCAGCTCCTTTACAGGACTGGGAGATTTCTCTAGTTCGTGACTGGTTAGAGAACTGTGTGAGGAGGATGAGGACTCTGCAAGAGTCCCACTGACTGAATTGGGATTCTGGAAACCTGTGCATAAAATCTTAAGCTGGACTTTATCTTCAAGGTCAGCTGTAAACAGCAATAAAATGACTCCACATCTACCACACCTTTTATTCCAGATGTTCTGATCTTTTCTACAGTTGCAACCTTATCAGTCCCTACTTGTCTAACATGTTATTGACCATTATGTTTAACCCAATTGGATAGGGGAACAAAGGACAGGATCGGAAAAATTGTGTCTCCTCCACAGTACTGATCAGTGGCAAAGTTGCGCTGGGAGTTTCCCTTGAGCTTCTGCAGCCAGCCTGTTGTTTCCCTCCAGCAATTTGGTAGCGACAGTTGCATGTTTCAGCAGTTGTGATCATCTAGCTAGACCCAGGAGTTGAAGAATTGGGAAACAGGCTTATTTTTTGCCATTTTAAACTGTCATGTAGTCAGTCAGCTTAACGTAAAATTTTGGTGTGCGTTACTCCGAACATACACCAAACACATGAAAGGGGTGGGGTGGGAGTGGCATCTCCACTGTTTCACCCATGGCTTAAAGAAAGCTTTGCAGTATTATATAACCCAAATTCACAGTGCATTGTGTGGCTGCTTTTCTCTCTGTATAAATAGATCCTTTTATTTTCTTGTTTGAAAAGGATTGCTTTGCCACAAGGGCAGGCCTGCTCCCTGAACTTTGTTGTGGATATTTACGTTTGCCTAACTCCCCAAGTAAGCTGATTTCTCTAGTGGAGCCCAGCAGAGGGAGAAAAGTTAGAATCATCATGTTCATATTGAGATTATCCTCTTAAGACGAGAATTATCTCATTTTCTCACTGTTCTCTCTTTCAGATCAACTCACAATGAAATGGAAAAGAATAGGTGAGTTGGGCGCTTCAGGGCAACACGGGGGAGGTGGGGACGGGTTTGATGCCTTTGTCATTCATCAAGTCTTCGGTTGCTATTTTTCACTCTTCTCACCAGTGGCACTTGAGTTAGTTTACTCTGGCCAAGGGGGGTGACACCCGGAGTCCCAGCTACTCAGGCTAAGGGCAGATGTTCAAGGCCAGCCTGGACAGCTTAGAGAGACCTGGCCTCAAAATACAAATTTTACAAAAGATTGTGCCAGAGCTCATGCCTTGCATGTGTGGGGTCCAGGGTTTGATTCTCAGTACTGAAAAAACAGGAAAAATAATTATGCAGGGCCTTCTTAAGCAACCCTGCCCAGAAGTCATCAAAGCGGATGAGGAAGTTACCATCTGCACAGACCATAGCTCCGCCCACTCCTGGGGAACACTTGTGTGACAGTTCCATAGACCACAGCAGGGGAGACCATAGGCACTGTTTCCACAGTGTTTGGAACATTTTTTTTTATACTACTGACTACATACAATGCTAATCTAAAATCATGTATGCAACCACCTGTGTGTGCATACACACATACTTACATACAATATACTGTAAAGGAAGGTTCTCAAATTCACGCAGATGTGTATGTCACAGAGCAAGGACATATGGCCCAAGAGGCCTGTTAGTCTCTCTGACTCTTGATGCTTGTTTATCTGTTTTCCAAACCAAGTTGCCCCTCCTTCGATGGTATCACCTAATGGTTCTCAACTCTGGTCATATACATACTAGGATTGCTTACAGAACTATTATTTTAATGTAGTTTAAATTTTTTGCGGGGGGAGGGCTGGAAGAGTGGTACAGCAGTTAAAGGCAAGCACAAGGCCCTGAGTTCGATTCCCCAGCACCACATAAAACTGGGTATGGTGGCACACACTTGTAATCCCAGCACTCTGGAGGCTGAAGCAGGTGGATTGTCCTGAGTCCACGGCCAGCCTGAGCTACAGAATGAGACCCTATCTCAAAAAAAGAAAAAAAAAATATATATATGTATGTATTTTCATAAATACATTGCACACGCACACTTGTATATTTGGGTAGGAAACAACAGATACATTTTTGCCAACTTCATAGAATAATTCTATTATAGAAAATTTCAAATATACAAAAGCAGAGTGAATAACAATCAGATCCTGTGTATCCTTAAGCCAGCTTCAGTCATTGCCAGCATTTTGGCCAAATCTTCGTTCATGCCAAAGTCACCCCTCTCCATGGAATCTTTTAAAGCAAATTTTCTGTCTCTGGCAGAGACTGGAAAAAAAAACCAACTTGCTTTTACTATGCTGAAACACAATTAATGATAATTCTTTGTGAGGCCTTAAAAAAATACCCAGACCTCATCCTTAGCAATTCTGATTTAATTGGTTTGGGTTGAGACTCAGCGCCAGTATGTTTTGAAAGCTCCCCAGGTGGCTCTGATGGGCAGCCAGGGCTGAGAATCATTGAGCACGCCTCATTCCAGTCTCTGAGCGCCCATCACGTTGAAATGCAGACCTCCCCGTCCAAATTGAATGGCTTTCTCAGCACCCCACGTGAACAAGGAGGTAACACGTAGTGATGGCTCTGTAAGTACGTATGGCTGCTTCCTGCAAACCCTCCCTGGAAAGGAGTCTGGTTCTGGAAGTCAGGATCTGAATACTTCTATTTCTTCAGGGGAAAGCCTGGGCAGGCCCTTATGAAGCAGGTAAGGGGCAAACATTGCCCGTGCCCCACCACGGAGTGTCGTGCGGGGCGGGGCATGTGCTTCTCCCCTGGACTGTCTGTGATGCTTTAAGCCTGAGCTCCCTTTTGCGTTAAGGATTTACATACGTGAGCTACAACCTCTGAAATGTTTCCTTGAGGTGCAGAGGTGGTCAGCTGTGGCTTCCCGTTCTTATCTGTAGGTTTTTTCCCCTTTTCCTTCCTTTGTAACAAACTGGGTAAACTGGAACTATTTCTGCTGAAGAGTCTTCTCGTTCCCTTTCTCCCCTCTGATCTTTTCCTTGGGTACTTGTTTGTGTTACTAGAATTTCATCCCTTCAGGTGAGACTGGTAGGCTGACGCTAGCCCTGAGCCTTTCACTTCTGCAGGACCGCCACACAGCGTGGATGCGACATTTATTTTAGCAGCTCAGGGATATTCATTTTCTGCCCACAGTGGCTCAAGAGCTGGTGCTCTGTCCTTGGTGTTAGATGAGTTCACAGTGGTGTATTAGGTCAGTGAGGTCCCCTCCCAGGGAAGTGTGCGGTGTGTCTTAACGAGGTGGCCAGTTGCAGCTAATACACTGAGTGCTAAAATTAAACTGAGCACAGGACTCCATGGAAGCAAAAGTTTCAGAAAACTGGACTTGAGGTCACCGCTGGGCTCTCTGCCCGCCATGGATGTCACCTCTGCCTGCCCGGGCCACTGCTGCCCGCAAAGGTTGCGTTTTCTGCCTTGCTCATTTTCCTTGCTCTTTGGAATTTGATCCCGTGAGGTCTTCATAATTTTTCTGGGAGCCAATGAGAAGGAAGTAAGGATCGAATTTACTTAATTTAACCAAACACAGGTTGCTGCAATCCTGGGGAGGAAGTTGAAATGGTCAGGTTTTTCTCCCGTGTTAGTGAAGATGCTTAAGCGTTTTACTTTTGGGATCAGTTAAACAGCTGTTCCTGGCAGTTGAATCCTGTGAAGAATACTGCTCTGCTAAGTGTTAATACACTTCAGCCATTTTTTTTTTCAGCCTTAAATCATTAAAAAGATTGCCAGGGCTCTTGAAATTGATTTTTTTTCTCTTTGATCTTGCAAAGTTGGTTACACTCTGGTTAGTTGGTCCTTTTTTTTTGACAGAAACGTTTTTTTATGACACTTTAGAGATTCTAAGTAATTAGTGTTTCTCTAGTAATGGAACTCCACTATGAAGATATTACACTCAACACTGCCACTTTCAATTAGCTTGGCCCTGGTAGGAAGGCGAAAGAGAAAACATCGAGAGTGGTCATGGTGGTATTTTCCACTCATCAGAGTTGGCATTTATTGAGCACCCAAGACGCCGTGTCGCAGGTGGTGGGAGTACAGAGCCAGGAGAGACCCCACCCTGCCAGGCTGTTTAGTAACTCTCCAGAGGGGGCTCGGCATTTGGCTTGTGCCTGGGTTTCTCTCTGTCTTAAATCAGTTTCAGAGTCTGCCTGCTGAGGAAACACCCTTGGTGTGTCTCTGTGATTTTTTTCTTTTCTTTTAATTAAACTTGTAGAAATTTCAAGAAACAGAAAATAATATCAAAAATTAAATCAACCACAATTCTAGCTGTCAAAGAACACGAATAGAACTTTGAAATATCTCTTTCTGGTTACTTTAGAAAAGTACTCTAAAAATGTGGTTTGGGCTAGAAAACCAGAAGATTCTGAAAACCACAAAGGATGTCAGATCACCTGATAGAGGCCCACAGGATAACAACTCCAACATCTGGCTTATGTCTACTGGGACCTTAGTGTCTTTTATTTTAATCAATGTAAGATTATAAGTTAAGTAATTTGTGGTTGGCCTCTTTTCAAATTACGTTATGAACATTTTTTAAATGTTATTAGATCTTCACTTCCAACAATATTTTCAATGAATGACCAGTATGATATCGTATAAATGTGTAACAACTCATATAACCAATCCCCTATTTTAGTTTTTTTCACTTATTTTATTATCATAAACAATGCTCCTTAAACTATCTTGTAGATCTCTGTCTAACATCATCATTATTTTCATAATTTATAGCTGTAGAATTAATGATGTGTATGTGTTTATGGATTTTGATGTTAATTGATGGATTGCCCACCAAAGAGTATTTTTCTTATACCTTTACAAGTTTACGTGATAATAAGACCTTTACGAGTTTGGTAAATAAAAAAAACACATAGGGATTAAGGAGTACATTCTTAATTTTAAAAAATAAGAATATGAAAGACAGGACCCTTCTCCTGTCACATAATTATCCAGTTTGTCATGTACTGGTAGGAACTCGGTCTCCCCTTAGGGGGTACGGGTGTTGTCGCTGGTGCCTACTTAACTTCTGCATGTGGTCCGGGCTGTTTCTAGACTTGCTCTGGTAGAGTCCATGGGCCCGTCTGTTTTTTCTGTGCCAGTGAACAGCATATAAATCATCAAGGTTTTTCATGCACTACAGGAGCTGACAGAGTAAATCTCTACTCTTGTTTCTGTTCTCTCTTTTTTTAATTTTTCCATGCTCTTAGTTTTTCACCAATTTTGTTTTGTTTTCAGATAGTTTTAGTTTGCTCAGCAATTCTCCATCTCTCAATTTATTTTGAGATTTTAAAAAATTGAAATTGTACCAGGCATGGTTAGCACAGGCGTGTAATCCCAGGACTCTGGGAGGTAGGGGCAGGAGGATTACAGGGAAGCTTAGTGACGGGGCAAGACCCTGTCTCAAAAATCAAAACCTAAAACTGGACTAGAAATACAGCATGATATAAAAACCTAGCATTGCAAAATAAAAATAAATTAAAGAAATTGCATAATTCCAATATAAATGCATCTTTTAAAGTTTATGCTTATGTAAGATTTTTCAATCCAGGGTGTGATGTGTGTCTTAATTTATCCAGACCTCTTTTCTGACTCTAAGTTTTGTAGTGTTTCCACATAGGCTTTGCACATGTCTTACAAAAGATACTCCTGAGCTTATGTAACTTTAGATGTTTCCTGTTGTTAACTAATCGATTATTGTTAAAATATAAGGAATCTTTTAATCTTTTGTTATTATGCGCCCTTTTATGATAATTCTGCTGATTTTTTCTCTTGAGAATCACTCTGGATTAAATACTTTTTAATGAGCCCTCAGTAAATAGAGACCAAGTGAATGCATTACGCTGCAGCCAGCCAACAGGTCCAGAGTCAGGTGGTAGAATAGACTCTTTCAAAAGAAGGCTCTGGCCTTTCCTTTAACAGTGGATGCCCGTGTTTCTGGAATAATAGTACACGTGCAGGCCTTGCTGGAATTAGGCAGCTGGTCTAGAGAGATTGCCTCTGCTTAGAGTCTCCTGACCCTATGACAAAAGGTTTTTTGTGGGGAAGACTCGGCAGCCTGATCTAAGCTGGTATTTCCATTTGATCAAACAGGATTTCAGTGGCCTCGGGTCTGCCATGAGAAAGTGAGGTCTCATCAGGCAGAACAGTCTGATTGATCACAGTTTCCCATAGTTGTTTCTTTTGGGTTTTGACTTTTCCTATAACCAAGTTCCTGTTATAGGAAGAGCTGGGGCCTGGCTGGGTTGTGGTGTGCATTGCGCACCCCTCACTGCTTCTGGCTCTCTTGACCGCATGCTGGTTTCACTCTAGGATGTCGTAACAATTCCACATTTGTTGCTACATGGGGTGAGGGCACAGCCTGCTTGTTGCAGAGAAGGGATGTAGGGATCAGTTTATAAATCCAGTCCTCACCTATGTTTGGAGGCGCTTCGTACCACTAGAATGTCTTTTTCCTATAATGTATCTCTTGAGTAGTGGCTGCCTGACCTTGGAGGTCTTTGAAGAGAGACATGTACTGGTTAGTTGACCAGTTTCTAATCCTCTCTCTGGGGCACCAGGCAATTCCCTGATCTTTTGTCTTAGGAATTAATAGTCAAAGGGTAAGATCAAACTAGTAAGTACTAATTATACTATAGTTTGTATTTAAAAGTTAGGCTTTGGAAAGGAAATATTAGTGAGGTATACTTATATATTTCATAGTTTAACAAAGAAGTACTCTTACATCTTTGCAATATAATCACCACAAATTATTATTTAAGCATTGTTCACTGGATTATATTTTCTCCTTTGTATTTTTACAAAGACTTAACAGCACCGTTGTGATAAATCTTCAAAACCTATTAGACTTCAAATCAAGTTAGTGACAGTGATGCACTTAACAATTGTTCATCAAGGAATTATGAGTATAAAACACAGGGTCTTGCTGTGTAGATCAGGCTGGTCTTGAACTCTCCGTGTAGCCCAGGCTAGCCTGGAACTCACAGCAGTCCTCCTACATCAGCCTCCCAAGTGCTGAGATTGCAGGTGTCCCACCACATCCAGCTTACGTGGTGCTGGGAATCAACCCAAGGCCTTGATTTGCTAGGTAAATGCTCTAACCACTGAGCTATTTCTCCACCCCTCCTCCCCACCAAGGGATTATTTTAGAAAAAGAAGAAAAGCACTTTTTCCTCCACAAAACATGACTTGTAATTTTCACTTGATTTTTTTTTTAATTCAGTAAGGCTTTGTCCTGAACCAAAGCTCTGTTTGTATGTTTATATTTTGAGATAGTTTTATTCTGTAATCCAGGCTGATTGTGAACTCACTATGTGGCCCAGGCTGGCCTAAAACACATAGCAATCCTCCTACCTCAGCCTCCAGAGTGCTAGGATTACAAGCATGTCCCACCGTGCTCGGCTTATGTGGTGCTAGAGAATCACACACAGGGCCTTATGCTTGTTAGGCAAGCACCTTAACCACTGAGCTAAGCCCCCAGCTTCCAAAATCTGCTTTGACTCCAGTCACTTTTAGGGAGTATTTTTGATTCCTTAGATTTATTTCTCTTTAATATCTATGAAATATCCCATTTTTCTTACTGTACAGTTTATACTTACCTATGCTTGAAGTTATTTTCATTCAGCCTCCAGGTATCCAGTTTTTATGATGGTGTTTAACAGCAAAGTCTGTACCTACACCAGGGTAGCAGATAAAATGGTGAAACCTGAGAATTAATTAGGTCACTCTGTTTTGTTTTGTTTTGTTTTTTGGTTAATAATCTTAGGCCCAACTTTAATAAAAACCCATATACTCAATAAGGTCAAGTATATAATTTTCTTTCAGTAGGGCTTCACTTAGAAAGAGCATGAATTGCTAAGGACACTAGATCCTACTCCTGAGCTAGTGTTTACTGATGCATTGTCGTTTCTAAGCTCCAGGGGTTAACCAGAAAAGCAGTCCTTGGTCTCCCCCACTACTTGGTAATGAAAGAAACAGAAGAATTAGATACACAGGAGGGCCACAGTGTGTAAAGGATGAAATGAAAGCGCTCGGTTTGGAAAGGAAGTTGTGATAGGCTCTGAAGGGCACAAGAGCTTCAGCAGATGCTTAGCCACGATGCGTGTGGACAAGGGAAGGGACAGAGCACGTTGGGCAATGAGGAAAAATGAGCCCATTTCAAAACTTTGATGGGAGCTGAAAGGTGCCTTGGTTTGAAGGTAGCTCAGATAAACTGTTTTGCAATAATTCGTTTGCATGTTTGATCACCCTAAGATTTAAGTAGTTCAAAGACAGGGACTCGGCTGCATTCAGCAATAGATCCAGCCCATTGGAAGTTCTCACGGAGTAGAAGGAAAAGACTAGGCGCATGCCAGGCCACCAGCGGGAGCCTGACCCCCCCAGCCTGCTCTGCAGTGGCTACCGTCCTGCCCGCTCTGCCTGACCTTGGGATTCTTTCTTTTCTATGCACTTTACTGTGAAGGTCTGGAGGGGGAGGAACTTCAGTCACACCTTTAATAAGGACAAGTGAGGGCTAGGAATGTAGCTCAGTGGTTAGAGTGCTTGCCTCGAAAGTGCACGAGGCGCCGGGTTGGATCCCCCAGCACCACATAATAGCTGGGAGTGGTGGCACGCTGTAATCCGAGCACTTGGGAGGCCGAGACAGGAGGATTGCTTGAATTTGAGGCCAGGTTGGGCTACATAGTGCATGCAGGACCAGCCTCAACCACAGAGCAAGATTCTGCCTTTAAAAAAAATGACTAGGAATGGTGCTTTCCCCAAACACTTGACACACAAGTGCTGGCATCTCATTAGACACCCCCTCAATGCCACCCACATCCTGGTTAGGAAGAACGCGTAGGGCAGAGCGGCCTCCTGTCGGTTGGACCATCCACCTGGTGTTACTCTTTGTTGACTCTTCCTTACTTTATAAATCTACCAGTCTGAGAGACACACATGGACAAGATCTGTGTGAGGGTCCCAGTCAGCCCAGGGCCTGTGTCGGCGCACGCAGGAGGCCACGCCTGCCGCAGTCCCGACCTCCCTTCCACTCTAACTCTCTTCCCTTGCACCATTAACTTTCCCATCATTCCTGGATGGCAGGAGATGAGAACAACAAGCAGAACTGGGCGGCGTGTGGACATATTTCATAGTTACGTCTGTGATCTGTTTAGAACTTGTTTTATACTGGCCTCCCTACTCCCTTGCTGTTTTCTCAACAGTAACTTTTCCCCCACAAAGATTTGCAGTGTTATCTCTGCTATGTGACGAATTCCTAACTGTCCCCAGGTCTGTTCCTCACTCGTATGTTTCTGCATTAGTACCACAGTGTTTTTAAATACAGCTTTATAGTACAAGTTAACATCTGGCACAGCACTTTCTTCCTCATTATCCTACATCTTCAAAAAATCTGGCAGTGGACAAAGTTTAGACTAATTTACCAGCATTAAAAGGAGCTCTGTTGGGATTCTGTTTTCTTGGCATTGTGTTAAATTTATGGACAAACTTGGGGAACACTGACATTTTTATTTTGAAGGTTCACATCGAGGCATGTGCTGTTTTTTCTACTTAGATTTTCTCCAGCAATATTTTTTAGTTTTCTTCCCACAGATCCTTCCTGAGTTGTTTCAAGTGTGCTTCTAAGTACACTGCACTTTGTGCTGTGTGAGATTTCGAGTTCCCTGGGTGTGCTTGTCTTCCTGGGCCTCTGCCTGTCAGCCCGCTTTCACCTTCCCTGTGGCCGTGGCAGAAGCGTGGGCCGGAGGTCCAGGTCTCTTGGAGCCCGTGCTCCTCGAGCACAGGAAGTGGCAACCCCACTTCCCTTTGGACCGTGGGATCCTTTCTACCTCTGTGTCTGTAGAGTGTGAATGCCATAAAGGTATCTTCTCATTGCCTTGATTAGCCTTATATAATCTTTTCTGATTTTTTAAATGTAAAAAATACTCGCATGAGCATAAACGATATCTGTACTTCCATAAAGAATTGGACTTCCTGTTAAATATTTTAGTGACAAAAGATGTCCGTGTTCTTTAAGGAAGAGTTCAGTAGGTTGAATCTTAGCAGCTAGCCTCTTTCTGCCTGGTGAGACATTTTTGAGTTCCCTGTTGATTATAAAGGAAATATTATAGTGTTGTAATTACCTGTGTTTGCTCGCAGTAATTATCCTGATGCAGAGAAAGCTAGGATTGAAAGGATCCAGTAGGCACTGCTCTGTGCCAGGCGCTGGCCCAGGGGCTTCCGCGGTGGCTTTGTGAGCACACACAATGGCCCACTCAGCAGGTGGTGTGGTCCTCACTCTGCTGGGGAGGAAACTGATGCTACTTGCACTTAAATCTTTTGCTCATGGTGACTTGGCGGAAGTGGCAGAGCCAGGATCCCAACCCTGCACTCTTCATCCCTACCCTAGTATTGGGTCGTGGAGTGGGTCGTGGAGTGACTGACAGGTTTAGAATTGAAAAAATGAAAATAAATTAAATGTGGAATGCCTTGAAGATAATTATCAGTGGTTATAAGCCATGCTTGACTTAGCATTAGTGATTATAGTTTAGGTGAAAGATTATGCTACCATAGACCAACGGTTTATCAGCTCGTCAGTCATACTGAAAGTGATCTTACTAAAGGGCCCACAGGTGGAGTCTGCCAGAGTGCGTGGACGAGGTATAGAGGCACTGAGCAGGCCGCAGGCGGGGAGAAGCTGGGAAGCGGCCCTGGCACAGAAGGAACACTGTCCCCAGGGGACGTGAGCGAGACACCCAGTGGAAGGGTCAGGTTGAGATACTGATGCTTCCTGTTGAGGATGTGTGCCATAATTCCTGCTGCTCCCCAGAAGGAGTCAGATCTGGGTTAGAGCAGGACAGGACTAAGGAAACGCAGGAGGAGGTGGGTGCTCCATCTGCTTGTTTGGGTGCCAAGGGGCCCAGATTCCAGGATAGTGGCAGGTGTATCTGTTTGCCTTTCCGTGTCAGGGTTGTGTTCTCAGTGGAAGCTGTTGCAGAGGAGGCTGTTTGTTTTATCTGGTGCAGAGGTTGGGTTTCGCTACCCTATGACGACAGTGAGCCTGCTCCGTGCTTCCCCTGTGGCTGGCACAGCCCTGGCGTGGGGATGGATCTGCAGGTGGCGGCGTGTGGGCGGCACAGCTAGCAGGGCGGTGCAGGAAGGCTCTGGAGAAGGCCAGGGCAGACACTGACAAAGACAGGGCTTGACTTTGACCTCTTCGAGGACCCAGGAAGAACTTGGGTCCTGGCTTGTAGAACGAGGCCAGAAAACACTGAACAGACAGGTATGATCTTCCTGAATTTAGTCAAAAAGTTTGTTTCTAGTTCCATGCAGATGTTCTTAAGAAACCCACCTTGGTGTAGTGAAGGTAGTGCCTTCTGGGCAGACGCCTGTCTTGACTAGAAATGACAATGCATCAGAAGGATGACTTTATTATATTTTTATCAGTAGGCGAACTTCCTAAAAATGTTACAGACTCATATCAGTATATAAACCCTATCATAACTGTGCTTATATGGCAATGTTCTGAATCATGCAGACTTTGCAAAAAAAAAAAAAAACCTCAAACATGTCTAAATATAATTTTAATTTTTAAGCTGGTTCTTTTAATCTGAAAATTAGAACATAGTCCTTGCAATGAGAGATAAGTTGGCGAGAACAAATCGCTTAGGTTACTGTGTAAGCGACTAGTTAGACTTTTCTCATTGTGATTCTAAGATCACGATCTGGTTTCGTGGCTCTTTTTGCAGACTGTTGTACAAAGTGAACATTTCACACACAGCTTCTGCTTTCTTTTTTTTTCCCCCTTTCCCTAGTGCAGTAGTGGGAGGAGCAGCCTGCTACTTGAGTCTTTGCTTCTGGCTCCTCCACACAGGCAAGTTTTCAGAGCAAGTGGGAGCCGTATAAAATAGCAAAACGCTGTGGCCTCATGTCGTTCTGGCTCAGAAGGGAATGCTGCCGAGACTCACAGCCCTTGCAGTTGTCCTAGAGGACACTTTGCTCACGGTCCTAATGAGGCGGGAGCACAATCCAGTTGCCGTCAGAAGGATGCGCCTCCCGCACTGCCGTGTCTGCCCTGAGGGAGTACCCCGCATCGTCACGGAGGGAGCGGGTGGCCTTCCTAGTCACTGTCGAGCCTGTGCTGCCCTGCAGCCTTCTGATGAGTTTTTCTTTTGATCTGCATTCCCAACTTCTACTAATACACTTACCTAAGAGACAGAGAGGGCACACCAGAATGCGGCCCGGCCTCGGTCGTCGTGTGTGGGAATGGGTGTTTACCTAGAGGCCCAAGACCAAGCACCGTCGCAGGTACAGAGATGTCGTGGGGATGGACTCTGTCCTCGGGGAGCTTGGAGTCTAGTGAATAGATACAATCTGTCAGCAAACACTGGGAGGCACGTGCGTGCTGGGGACAGTGTCTGAGCTACAGCCCCGACTTTGAAAGGACCTCACCACAACAGAGTCGGGCAGCCAATCCCGAGCAAGGCAGGCAGCACAGGGAGCTGCTCGGGACAGGGGAGACGGTCCCGAGAAAACGGGGAGTCCCTACACTGTGGTGAGGGAGGGCTTGAGAAGGCTTTGCAGAGGCGGTAGGGTTAAGCAGAAAAGCCCAGTCATGGCTGTTTCTCACGTTCATGGAGTCTGCTAGAGTCTAGAAGGCGGCCCAGACCAAGGTTCCAGTGAGATACGAGTTTCCGAAGTGATGGGGATTCATGTTTCTGGTCATTCTGTGATGCGTGGGTGGCTGTGGCTTCCTCCTCATCCAGCCTGTGTCCCTCTCCCACTCTGTGCCCTGGTGTTGGCCACATTGTGTGGCCAAGAAGCAGCGTTCCTCAGCTGGTTAGCATTTGTAGTAGCAGAGCAGTACACTGGTGCACTTTTCCCTTGTTTAAAAAAAAAAAGTTAACTTTTCAAGTGGCAGTGGCAGTATATTTATGTGGTTGAAAAGCCAAAAAGGATAAATCATTTTTCAAATAATTCCCCCTCTTGCTTCCTCTCTGGCCATCCTCTGCCTTCTCTGTTCCCGGCAGCTCTCCTTAGATTCTTACACAGTAATCTGTTTGCTTGTGCACATACAAGAAGTGATGCATGCAGATTCCTGACTTCCCTGCATTCCTGCCTGGAGATGGGGTGGAGTGCTCAGAGCTGGTGTCTTTCTTCCCCTCCCGCCCTGTCATTCCCACCCCTTCCTATGGCTGCGTGGTGTTCCACACCATGGATTCGCCATCATTTAACTAGTTCCCCGGGGTGGTCATTTGGATTGTTTCCATCTTTGCTATTAAAGATGAAGCTTCTGTAACTATACACATCTGTCACATCTGTAAATACTGTACACAGCCACAACGGTGATTTAGTGGTTTGGGTTGAGGTCGTTTACAAAGAGAAGTGCAGATCAAAAGGGCTCTCCCCTTGGTGTGTGACTGTATTCTGGCTTGGATGTTCCTGGATCACCCTGTAACCCGGAAGCCTGCAGAGAACCTGATAAGTGTGTCTAGTCAAAAGCAGATACTACTTATTCCCTCCTCTGTTTATAGTACAGACAACTTAGAGACTCTAGATTTGCCTTCTCTTTGGTTTTCACCAGAGGTGTCTGGCTTCAGACTGTGTTAACCAGGGCCTGGGGGCATATCTCAGTGATCAAAGGGCTTGCCTAGCAAGTGCAAGGCCCTGGGTTCGATTCTGCAGCACCGTATAATCCCACCGTGGAGGCACACACCTGCAATCCCTACACTCATGTGGCTGACGCAGGAGGATTGCCTAGAGTTTGAGGCCAGCCTGGGCTCCATAGTGAGTTCAGAACCAGCCTGGACTACAGAGTGAGACCCTGTCTCAAAGAAATAAGCAGAAAAAAATTTAAAACCCTGTGCTTATTGGGCAGGAGGTCACAGGAAGGGTCTGCCAATGCGGAAACTTCATGTACCCTTAGGACTCCTCCTTGCTGGCCTCCCTTTGGCCCCTGTGAGGTTCTCACGTGCTGCTTGTGGTCTTGTTTCTGTAGACGGGCTCACCTGCGCCTGTGCCTGGAGAAGTTGAAGGGGCTGGTGCCTCTCGGGCCTGAATCCAGTCGACACACCACGTTGAGTTTGTTAACAAAAGCCAAATTGCACATAAAGGTAAGCGAGTGTGGGATCCCTTTTCGCCTCTGCTGCATAGCGAGGGCTGGGCCTGTCCTGTGCCCTCCTCCACTACCTCCCATGCGAGTTGCCGGCACTCAGCCCAGCATGTCCAGAGCCCCGCCGGGCCTTTGCGGCGCCCAGTAAACAGCCTGTGATTATATAAGCCAAAAGGCCGGGGCGCTGGCCAGCCCAGTTCCTCAGCAGCGCGTACCTACACCATCCCTGTGCCTGGATGGGTCTCAGCCTGCGGCTTCCTTCTTTGTCCCGCCACTGCCGATGGCCACAAACCCCTCAGAAGCCACCTGCGTCCCTCTGATCACCCCTCAGGACGCATGTAGATCGGCTTTCCATACTTCCTGGGGATGGTCCTGCCGACACTCGAGTCAGCACATGACTCTGTGGCTCGGGGCACGGGCCTGGCCTGGCCTCCGCAGGTCTCCCCCCCAACCCCCCCCCACCCCCCGTCTTCAGTGGGTCTTTGCCACCTCCGTCCCTCTCTCACCCTCCTTCAGCCCCCGGTCCTTCCTTCTCACTGCATGGCCGTCACACTGCAGGTCAGAGCCTTCGCTGGCCCCTCTGCCTTGGTCGTCCTCTTCCTGTGACAGGTGGTCCAGGCACTGGCGTCCCCTTCACTCTAAGCGCTGTCACCGTAGATGCCTAGCCGTGGTTCATGTGACTGCTGGGCATCCTAATGGTTGAACCACAGGCTGTACGAGGGAGGGGGCTGGGTCTGTGTGCTCACCTGGTGTCCTCAGCGTGTCACAGAGTCTAGTTCAGAGTTGACCCTCCATCCCCACCCGGAACAGCAAAGGGCACTGAACGTGGTGATTGGACTCCTCCGCGCCCCAGTCCACCGCTGAGCGTGTTGGTAGGGTACTGTCTTGATTAGACAGTGTCAGCCTACCGTACGTGACGATTCCAGGAGAAAAACAGCCTCTAATTTAAAGCAAAACAGCTACTTAAACACTTTTCTTAATTATCTGAAGAATATGAGAAACTAAGGGAGAGATTTGTAAAAATAAGCCAGATATGGAAATGTATTTTATAAGCTCTTCTGTTGGAAAATTTGGAATCAGGACTTCAAAAGGGACTGTTATTTCTGCTAACAAACAGGAGTTAATTGAGATTTGGCATGACAGAAAAGAGGGCTTATGTAATTGGGGCACGTATTTGAATAAACATAATTAGGAATAGAAGTGTGTTTCTGAAGCTCCCTTTCCGTGTGGTTTTCTAGTTCAGAAAGATGAAGTGTTGAGGGGTCCCTCCTCAGCCTTTGAGACTTCCATTGAGGGGTTCAAGATACCAGAGGGTCTGTGGCAGAGGAGTAGCCCAGCATGTCTAGGTGAAGAAGCCAGATGAAGCCCACATTGCGGGCCACAGGCCAGCCAACCTCCTGGCTCGAAGTGTAGCTCACACGTGACACAGCGCATGGCTTCTTAGGACAGCTGGTACCTGTCGCTGCGGGAAGGGAAGATGCAGGGTCACTGGCAGGGCAGCAATCTGCCTGTGGCCTCTAACCACCGCCCCTCTGGATTGCAGAAACTTGAAGATTGTGACCGGAGAGCCGTTCACCAGATAGACCAGCTGCAGCGTGAGCAGCGACACCTCAAGAGGCAGCTGGAGAAGCTGGGCATCGAGAGGATGCGGATGGACAGCATCGGCTCCGCCGTCT